>CAWUHX010000226.1:0-573370 GCA_963922205.1 Romanomermis culicivorax | reverse complement strand
AAGCAGTGGTATCAACGCAGAGTACTAGAATTTTTTTCTTGTTTTCCGTAGTCACTAATGTCTCACGTATTGTGTTGAAATTTCAATCAAATTAATTTACCGCTTTGGGAGCTGTAGGTGTCTGCACAATCAAATGCTGATTCATTCCACCAAATATGCCATCAACGAGATGCAGGAAAAATTTAAAACGTTCAGATTAGACGAATAAAAACAAAAGATATGAGTCGAATCACTCGTAAAATTTCATCGATCAATTCACAATGGTTGCGCAAAAATTTCTCTTTTCAGTAATTTGATCGGCAAAAAGTGGAAGCTTCGAATTGAGTTTTACTTTAATTTATCTATTATTAATATTTAATTTGACTTTTAATGTTACAAAATTTAATGTTACAAAATAAATGTCGGCTGTCTGACTCTGGCCTATGTTATAAGCTATGCGAAAGTGCTCTACAGTTGAAGGATCCCAGTTTCACCCCAGGTGATGCCAGACGAAAATAAAGCAGATGGTAGTAGATTGCAGTGCCTTTTCAATAATGCAAAGAGTTCTTGCCTTGGTTGCACATATAAATTTTGAGTTGCCCAATCTAAAACTGATATATTCGATAGAATGATCAGAAAGTGATTAAAAGTTACATCCCTTGTATTTCATTCAGTTCACATCAGTTTCAGACTTTTAAAACTGAATTTCCAGAGTTTTGGAGAAAAAATCAAATGGCTGACTAGAGTAACTTGTTCGGAATTTTTGTGATTTCGAGGCTTCTAAAATGCCGGAAAATTAATTTTTTCAGTACATTCTTCTGAATTTACCGATGATCGATCATGATCTTTTCACCATTGGATTGGAAAAAGATGTTAAACATTTTTGCTTTATTTTCAATCTGGTATATCTGGAGCCCAGTCAGGATTATTTATCAAAAAGTTTTCAAATGATTTGGAGCTTTAAAAAGCGTGATAGGTATTTTACTTCGACATAAATATTGATTATTATTTCCGGCTCTTAGCACCATAAGAAAATTTTAGATTTTGATATTTTATAGCATTAGAAAATGAATATTTTAAATATCTTTTCCTTGCATGAAATCTGTCCAATTTTACAGCGAATTCAATGTGTTTTCAGTCTAGAAAACTGAAATTCAAAAATTAGGCAAGCAACAAAGAATCTGGAGGGCTTCTTCAGATAGTAAGAACTGCCATTTTCCCATGCTAATGATGTTTCAATCATTTTTCAAATGCAAAAAGTTATGTTCATAAAAGCCGAAAATTCTAAAGCACTGCAAAACGATTTTGTAAAAACAATACAAGGTCAAACATTTACCCATAACATGCTTGTTTTTAAAAGCTATAAGCATTAACTGGGCCGACATTTTCTAACCGCACAACAGAATGATACCAAGAATCATAAATAATTTGAAATGCGGCGCCAAGCGCCGGAAAATTTTTGTTATTTTCCATTTCAAAATGCATAAAAATGCATCTCCGCACAGGAAACTACTAATCAAAAGGGTCATTAGGCTATAATTTTTACAAGCCAATTTGGCTTGTGCCGCTAAATTTTTAGGAGCCACGGCTCCTAATTGGCCTAAAAAAACCCTGATAGGGACACTGCTTAGTATTATCGAATAAATCTAAATTCGATTATAGCTGTTTATTAATGACCATAGATTATCAATAATGTCCACAGTACTCGGACAGTGTGTACGTTTCTTCCTCGCAGGCATATATATGCATCATACATATCATGAAGCCAAGGTATAGCCGAAAATTCTGTCGTTATGAAAGACCACTCATCGGAGATTCCATCCTGATAATAGCAGGGCTGGCAATCGCCGATTGAAATCGCGTTTTTTAATCGGAGAGTCTTTCAACTGACATTCTATCCTATCGAAAAATTCCGTTCTATCGGCGTTCTGTTATTCGACCAAAGGAGTTTTAACTCTTTAAACTTCCACTTTGTAATGTTTTTTCTCAGAAAGAAAAGCCTACTGATGGAATTTTGTTTGTTGGCGTCGGACCTGCTTGTTCAAAAGCCATCGCCTGTACAGAAATACTCAAGTCTCGGCACAAGGTTAGTAAAAGTCGTCAAGAATTCTGAAGAAAGTTATATTGACGTCGACTGATGTTTGAACTTTCGGTTTGTTGTTTTTTGATTGCAATTTAGTTGATTTTTAATGAAGCATGCAAAAAAAACAAAAATTTTTGTTCGAAAAGTCAATTTCCAGTGACCAGCGAAATCCAGAAAAAAATTTAAATAGCTCGATTGGTGCTTTAAGGTATCCCTCAATCAAGTTACAAGGGCTTGTTACAAAAGGTAATAAATTATTTATATCGTTATATAATTGGAGTACTAATTATTTTTCATTACAGAGTGGAAGAATATTGGGAACCAATGGTCGAAAACTTAGACAGGTATAAAGCATAAATTTTCGTTTTCTCAATACCTCCGGTCCAGAAAATAATGGCTCAACTAAATGTAGTACATCACAACGGCAAATATGTGGAACCAGGACAAATATTCCGCAACTCTCAGTTGAAGAAGTTATGAAATTTTAGAAAACGGTTCCTTAAAACTTTTTCTTACGATTATCAGAGTCAACAGTTGTAACTCATGAGACAAACGTTCACTATTTATTTCGTTCAGTTTTCAAGCGATCAGAGCATTTTTCATTACTTTTGTGCTTACTGCATGCAGCATCAAAAAAAAATTCAGTCAGCTCAAGAATCAGCATTCTCAGACGAATCCTTCTAATGACATTGTGACCATAGAGCTTGAATTATAGAGCATTACTGGAGTATATCATGATCCTCAGTGGTTCCAATTCGTATAGATTTATTTTGCCAAAATACTCGGATAAATAGTTGAAACATCTGAAAATAGCGATTTTATGCGATATATTTTCATTATCTCTCCAAAATTTATTTTATTGATTTGTGTACAATTTCAAGGCTTCGTGTATATAACCTCATTTATCCATATTCGAAATCCGTCAATTTTCAGGAATTTCTGCATTTCAGGCTCAAAGTCAATCGTGATATACCGGCCATATTTTTACTCTTGTCCGAAAACATTATCGACGATAAATTATTGGGGTGAATTGCTTATTGTTTTCGACCTTTATGCATATTTTATAAATTTTTTTATCCGGAATATATAGGTATCAATCACCCGACGACCGGTGTCGATTTTTTAACCAAGATCCGCCGACGAACTCTAGCGATAAAAAAACAAATTTCGGTTCGGATGCATCGTCGACGAACATTTTCAAACGCAAACCGAAAAATAATACGAATTCTAGTGACCAAAAAAGAAATAGGAATCAGAAAAAGAAGGGGAAATCCGCAGACGATGATTCTTAATTTTAGTTGATTTTTTGTACTGTAGATTACGATAATATATTTCTAAAATTGGGAGTCGCCATCGTGTTTTAAAAATTTATTTGACCGTCAACTAAGTCACAGTGTTGAGCCTCGGTGCAGCCGGTTCATTTTATTGTGCTGTTTTTAGGTACATAATTGGTACGGATTCTGTGTTTCGCAGAGAAGACCAGTTTGAGAATTCACGGAATTCCACAAAGCTGCACTTCAATTTCAAAATCGGAACATTATATCACTGTTTTGTCACCAGTTGCAGGGACAAAACAACAGTATAATCACTGTTTTTGTCCCTGCAACTGGTTTCATCACCATTTAGCGAAACTCAGAAGAGCATTTCTCAATATAGCGAAGTCTCAGAACAAATTTCCAAAATGGCGAATTTTCAAAAAAGTTATCTTTGAATGAAAGAATGGTGATTGGGCTGGATAGTCGTTTTGGAGCATGGCCTAATTGGTACGCCATTTCGATCTGGCGGATGCTAATTGTCACACACTTTGGCACCAATCGCCAGATTTCTGACATAATGGCTCTGAAGTTACAGTTTTTATTCTGGTTTGTTTATTATTGAATGTTTTTTTTCCTTTGTTGCCTTATTCCGTTTTACATTCTTCTTATTTTGGGCCACTTTTTGTTTAATTTTTTCAGGTTGTGTTCTTTTATTCCATTTTTTACCTACTTTTTACATTATATTATTCTATTTTTTGTTTCTTTATCATTTGTTTTTTTTCTGCCTTTACTGCTTAATTATTTTATTCATTTCATTTTGTTTTATTTATTGCATTAATTTGATTTCTTCACAATTACGCTCCATACAAAACAATTTTGATCGGGAATCCTTATGATAATTTGACGTATACACATGGAAAACTTTTTACTATTCGCTTTTTTGAGAATCACTGTTATGAGTCCGGCTATTTTAAGTTTTGCTGTATTGGGGACACGCCAAAATTTCGAGATGCGTCGCAAAAAAAATCAAGATGTGTAAGAGTTTTTCGATGTTCGGCTTTTTTTCAAGTGCATAGTATTTTTTCAAGATAATCTTGAAAAAAATCAAGATGGAATCTTCAATAAAATCGAGGCGTCATATTGAACAAATCGGGATCCCATCTTGAAAAAAAATGAAAATGGGCGGCACATCAAGGAACGAAAATTTATAAACCTAACCAATCAAAGGTGTAGCTCCGCCTCCTATGTTTATGTGTAGGCAGCCCATCAAAGTGGATTTCAGAGGTCACGGCTTGCTGGCGGAGGGTGCCCTCGGCAGGAAGGAGGTTATTATGCACTGGGAATCCAATGGACATATTAGTGCCTCATAAAAGTTTTAGTATTCAAGATTTTTCAGCAAAACGTCAGAAATGCTTGTTTTTCACCCAAGATTCAGTAGATCCGGATAAGCATCCAAATTTTCGTTTTTTTGTCGGATTCGTGAGCAGGTAGCCTTAGAATAGTCGACAAAGTTCAAAATTTCGATTATTTTTCAGAATTACTGCATTTTAGGTGAATAACAAGCATTTTAAACGTTTTTCTGAAAAACGTGGAAAAATAAAAAATTTCATGAAAAACCAATATGTCCATCGAATCCCCCGGTATGAAATACCTTCCCCGCCTCGAATGACACCCCCTATAAACCGAGGGCGCCCTCCGCCAACAAGCCGTGACCTCACAAATCCACTCTGGGTTCCCGTACATATAAACGTAGGAGGTGGAGCAATTGCCTTCATTTAGCTACCCATCTTGATTTTTTTTAAGATGGGGTCTCTATTTTTTCCTACATGTGATCTTGATTTTTTTCCAAGATAATCTTAAAGAAAAAATGTGATGGCACTTGAAAAGAAAGTCGAACATCGAAGAACTCTTACATCTAAATTTTTTTGCGATGCATCTTGAAAAAATGTTGTTCATCATGTTCGAATGTAACGAATTTTTTCAAGTGCCCATTCTCGTAGCCCGTGGAACGCAATCAGTATAACCAGAGCACTAAAATTTTACTAAAAATTTACGTTATTTTGAAATACAGTAGTTTGGCGTAGGGGATGCTTCGGGAGTTCTGACCTCACCCAGACTATGGACATTTGCCCCTTACCGCTCAAAAACAGCTTTGTCTGGTTCAAAGAATATCTGTGCAGACAATTTTCAGACACGTCACATAAGACAGTCGGACGAAAAAATGTCTGTACTGTCTGAGAATTGTTTGTAAATCGTCTGAAAAATATCAAAATGTAAAATACTTCTTGCTTCAGTTTTTCGCTTCGTTCCAGCATTTCAAGAAAAAGACTATAAAATATTGATCCTTTGCCATAGAGCATGGTAAAACCAGGGCCATGAAAATTATAAAAATATCAACTGCTCTGAAGCCGAATAAGATTAAGAAATGAACTCAGAAACTACGCAAGATTATCAATGTTTCTTCGTCTGAAAAACGAACTTAGAAAAATTAAAATCTACAGAAGTTAAATATATTTTTGACATTATCATTTGTACAAAGCACTCAAGAGCGCATAATGTTATAAGTAAAATTGAACTTCGCTGATTGAAGAATGATCACATCACCTCGAAGCGTAAAGGAACATCAAAAATAAACACACGCTTATTACTCCACCAATAATTATGCTATCTCGTCTTTTCCGCCAATTTATTTTTTGCATAACGCTCGAAATAGCCGGATAACGTTCTAAAAATATTAATATCGCTGAAGGTCATTTTTTAACTATTGTGAACTTTTTCAAAGCTGAGGGAACTGACTGAAACTCAACAGAATACCTTCGTTTCAATAAATATCGAACTTTCAAATTTCAAATCGAAATTTTTTATGATCTGTAAACTTTCTGTAGATTCAAAGAAATAAAAAATTCAAATTCAAAATTTCTACAACGGGAAATAATTACACAAGAGAAGCAGTTTACAGAACTTACTTGATAATTGATGAAGTTTCCTCGATATGTCTTGTAAACCGCTACGCTGCGTTTGCAAATGATCTTTAGTCGAAATAGCTATACTAATTTGCTCGTTTAGTAACCTATCCGAACTGAAAATAAAGAAAAGTACATAATACTAAAACAATATCAATAATCAGCGGTAAAAAAGTCATTTCTTACCTTTTAGCATGCTCCATTTCTTTGAGATAAAAATTGTCATCGTCTCTGTGATCGTTGAATCGATCGGATCTGTAAAAGTGACGAGATGAAATAAGCTTCTAAGCAAATTAACGATCGCTTTTACTCAAAATTAGGGCTTTTATTCGAATTTTTGTGCAGAAGTTGCTCGCGCTCTAACCGAGCGCGGATGTTTGCTTGGGCGCGTTGAAATTCCAAACAATAATCTTGCAAAATGTCCCGATGACGTTGAGCCGTATGTAAAATTGTCGGATTGACATTCATGGCGTTGGAAGTATTGGATATTCTGCTGCTAGCTTGGTCCATAGGTTTAGCAGAACACAAAAAGGAGGACATTTGATCATTAACATCGGTTAACTGAAAATAAAATATTTGTTGGAAAACTTTTCAACCGTGGAAACAGTCCATGTACTTTTGACAATAGATCTTCGACTTCCTTCGTCAAATCGTCGATTCTGTCTTTAGGAGACGATGCTTTGGTATCGCTACAAATAAAACTGATGAACAAAAAATGCTTAAAGAACTAGAAATAACGAATCTAACTCGGCTCGGAAATTTTTCCCGTGAAGAGCGTGTTCGTGCGTGTGACGGGCGTTTATTTTGTTTAAATTCAAAAGCTTAGAATCGACCTCATTTTCGAGTTGACGAGCGCGTTTCCGTAAATCTACAAATGGTCAGTGAAAAGTCAAGTTGAATCGCACATTATAGGGATGCGCCGCTTAGCCAAAACAGAAACTGTAAAAACCGCAATTTTTTCAAAATGAAAGCAAAAATTGTAAAATCAAAACCGAGATTTTCCTAGGGTGATATTTTCCATTTTACTTCGGTTCTAGGCGTTTTATTTCCGAAAGTCAATTCCATGAAACGTCGCAAACCAAACAAGTTCTTCTCGACACTTATCTTTCGAAAATTCTGTGCCTTTTTTATTTCTTAAGATTGCTTTTCAACTAATTACTCAGAAACACTATTTTTATGTCCGATTAAAAGTCTAGTTTATTCGGTATTTTGTAGCAAAGGGAAAAGTTTAACACGCAGCTAATTTTATCAAGATTTCTATCAGTCTTACTGTTAGTATAAGAGCACAGATAGACATTATTATTTTCAAAAAACCAGGAAAATCAAAGAATTAAAAATAACTTGCTTAAGAAATACTAATGTTTGAAATTTGATCAGAAAAAAAATGTCATGTTTTCGATCAAAACCAATTCATTTTTAAAGCTCAATTAGCAAGTGCTCGCAGCACTTTGAGCTTGCCTTTAATATTCGTATTTACAATCGTTCTTTACCGTGTGTGATCTCCCTTTATTATTCATTTCTCGTCCTTATTTCTGAATTTTATCTTTGCATACGACATGTTCTCCTTTTACAACTTTCTTACTTCCTTCACTCATCATTCCTTTCTTTTTGTGCTCGATTCACAGTTCACACAATCCAGTGTTGATGGTCTTTCTAAAATTTTGTTGATTGTTGCTTTTTTTCTATTGTTATAACAGGGATTTTTTATAGCATGAAGTGATGACACTTTTTAACAAGATTAATGCTGCTACTTGACATTTTCAGATTCTCCGCCAACAACTAGTACGAGGTGATAGAGGGGGCTTCCAACAACTTTCTACATGGTTATTTGGTATATCAAACATTTTAAAGATTATAAACACTAAAGAATATAAAAATCAAAAATACATTCATAAACCAAGAGCTAGAAAGTACAAATTTCGAAACTCCGGTTTTGTACCATCTCTTATTCCATATAATCGATCTCACTTTCAGGAGTCAGGCGCTAGCGTTAGCACGTTCACTTCACCTATTAGTCATTCATTATCTGAAATGTCTCATATGATTTTGAAATCATTAATCTTCGATCATACCTGTAAGAGGTCCGACCAGTTGGGGGAGGGGGGGTAAATCCCAAATTTTGGGGTAGGAGCACTGTTTTTTTCCACATTTGCACTATAATGTGGAAAAAAATCTGGAAGGTGGAAAAAATTTTTGAGGTCTTTCCACAAATGTGGAAGAAAAATTTGGGGTTTTCATATTGAAAAGATGCATTTTAGGAGGTCCAAATCTCAAAATTTTACGCCGCTTCGCGCCGGTTATAACTTTAATAATCATCATTATTCATTAAGTAGCTGAGGCGCGGCTATTATCATGTCTACCTTTAATTATCACTTAATCTATAATAGTTTTCATCCTCTTAAACTTAGTATCTCATGTTTTAATTGGTCATCTTCAACATTTTATCATAATATTTAATGAAGATTCACATTTTTTCCTTTTGAGAAAGATCAATACGTCAAGTCTCTAAGCTTTATGATGCGATTATTTCTTTGCTAACGTAAAATCAATTCAAAAGCTTTATGGAAATATCTTTCGGAAATTTATACTCTTCTTACTCATATATTTTCGACCAAGTTCATGAGAGTTTACAAATAAATTACAGATTTTGAAATTTTTCAAGTAAAATTCTAGAAGTTACGACTCTTGAACACTAAATTGGAATCTAATTCTTGAAATAAATGTTCGGAAAAATGATTTTCCAGCATCCTAGAATGTCAATATACCCAAAAAATTTTCCGGCGCTACGCGCCGGAAAGTACCATCTTTTTTGGGCTTTCACTTGTCATCAGAGAGGACTTGACCATTGATTTCTTGTGTAATTCAAGTCAATTATGCTCTTGGATAGTTTGCTACAAAACTTGTTCAACAACGCTTGTAGATTAGGCTTTTAAGTCGAACATTTCAATTTTTCTCCAATTTTAATGAATTAACTTCTCTAAAAACACCGGAAGGCTTGAAAAAGCTCAAAAACAGTGCGATAAAGCGCCTGTGAGCATTTTTATGCCAAAAAACGAGGATTTTAAGACGAAAAAATTTTTTTTCCTCATGTGGAAAAAAATTTGACCCCTTTCCACATTTGTGGAAAAAAAACAGTGGGTAGGAGGTCGAAAAAAGTCGAAGTTTTTCCCCAAAAAAAACAAGAGGAGGCACTTTTTTGCCCATTTTTTCTAATTCTTTCCAAACTGGGGTGGGTTGGGTATATGGTTGGCCGAGTTGGGAGGGGGTCCCCCCCAACTCCCCTAATTACAGGTAGGTCTTCGATATTGCGACGAAGATTGAACTTCTTTTTTCGATAGATTTTCATAACTCCCTCCTCCTCGGAGCTTGAAGCATACCTGTAGTTGGGGGGGGGGGGGGTGGGGGGGGACCCCCAACTCGGCCAACCCTATACCCAAAATCATTTCCCCCCCCCCAACCCCTCCCAGTTGGGAAAAAATTAAAAAAATTTGCCAAAAAGTGTATGTTTTTTGGCCTTTTTTGGGAAAAATTTCGATTTTTTCCTACCCCCCCCCCCCCCCAAAATTTCGGATTTACCCCCCCCCCCCCCAACTGGTCGGAGGTCTTACAGGTATGGCTTGAAGATTTCTGAATTTTCTGAACATATGATTACGATACCTTCCCAGCTGTTGCTCGGCATAGTAACTGTAAGAGTCTTCATAATATTTTTACATCAGCTCGTAATCTGTTGACGCAGAGCGGCCGATAGATCGGATGCGAACGTTGAATTGCACGTTGAACAAATTTTTGATTTTTTTCGATCGGCCTACAGTATCTAATTTTCTAGCAGCTCATATTCCGAGACTTCTTACAAAGTTTAATACGTTGATGCTTCGAACATAATTCGACAAGTCATTCAGCGACTGTTTAGTCGAAGTACACATACTGAATCCGATTCCAGGCATTGATCAGTCAGCTTTTAATAATATCTAAAACATAATTTTACAGATTTTGAGCTGCAAAAGTTCTCAACTACTGTTGTCGAAAGTTGGGTAGGTGCCAGGACTAAGCATTAGGGATGAAGTGTTAGCCCTCTTCTGATTGGCCGAAATTACCGCCCCCGGACGGTTTTTCGCCTAACATGTATTTTTCATTAATTTTTCCTTTGAAATTTTCCTTGCTCTTCCAAATGAAGTTGTTAGTTGAAACCATTTAAAACGCATAAATGCATTTTCGACATCTCAAAAATTATGACCAATCAAGAAGGGGGCGGTAATTTCAGCTAATCAAAAGAGGGCTAACATTTCGTCCCTAATGCTTAGTGCCAGGCACCAGTGTTTTTTGTGCCAAAACATGGTTTTTGGCACATAAAAATTTGGAATGGCACAAAAATTTTAGGCGTTTGTGCCAATTGGCACAAATTTTTTGACTAGTCAAAGGCTGAATTTCCTCGATTTTTAGTCATTTTGTGGGCTGAAAACGCAAAATTTTTTTCGCACCGAGTCAATAAGTATATAATAATTAGTTATACTTTTATTTGTATAGAACCTGAGAGAATTATCGAATAAATTTGTATGATCGCAACAAACTTTGAGATTGTCAATGACTGAAAAATAAATAGGAATGGTTAACTCTGTTCATTCAGAGTGATTGGAAACCGAAATTTTAATTTTTGGTGTTTGATTCGAACAGAAAAATTGACATTGTTGACACAATTTTTCAATCAAAAGTTTACGAGACGCGACCTTCGGCTTAGTTTTTCTTCAGGAGAAAGCACTTATAGACATCCTTAATTTATGTACATTGGTGTTAAGAAGAAACTCGTAGCCGAAAATTAAAGAAAAATATAAAACGCCTGAAAATATTTAAAAACATCTGAATTCTCTCAGCATCAGATTTCTTTTTGAATCATATAAACTGCTTTCTCGATCAGTTTTTCTTATCGCACTGACGTGCTTAGACAAAATAGAGTTGGCAGGATTTTTAAGTTAAAAAATTAGTGTGGCGAAAGTATCTTTAGTTAATGTTTTTATCAAACTTTTGGCATAAAACTTTTTAAAGCTTTTCAGTATGTGTTTGGGCTGAAAAAAATTTTTTGTGCCATTGGCACAAATTTTTTTGGCTCTTTGTGCCAATTAGCACAAATGTCCGTGCGCAAAAAAAACGCTGCGAGGCACCCAGTGTTACCAGACTGGCGTTTTCATACCCGTATCCAGGATTTTCAAAAAAGGGAGGGAATTTTCCACATTTTTTTTAGAATTTACTGAATAAAAAGAAAATCATTTTTGCAGTAAAGACGACTTATTTTCAGTTAAGTTTATATGGGCTCATACCTGCAAGAGGTCCGACCAGTTGGGGGGAGGGTAAACCCAAAATTTTGGGGTGGCGGTCCCAACGTTTGGGTATAGGGTTCGACCAAGTTGGGGGCGGGGGTCCCCCCCCCCCAACCCTCCCCCTAATTACAGGTATGTGTGGGCTGGATTAGTGGCTAAATTCTATGTTTGACGAAAATTATGTATAGATAGATTTAATTTGGGAATTGTGATGTATAAGTACAATGATATCGCCGAGAATTTTATTCTTAAAAAAATTTAGGGGGTGAATTCCCCCTTCCCCCGCCCTAAATACGGGCCTGGGCATTTTCGGTGCCAAATCTGGCACTGTTTGTAATGATCTGGCATTGTTCGAATCTGGCATAATGTTCTGATTTTTGGCATAATTCTGGCAGTATTTGAAAATAAAGTGTCTACCGGCTATAAGTCACTGTTTTTTCCCCTATGCCTTTTTGCCAAATATGGAAAGGGTCAAAAATTTATTTTCCCTAGACGTTTTTTCGCTCAATAATGCTCATAGACGCTTTATTTAAGTGCTTTTGATCTTTTTCAAGCCTTCCGGTGTTTTTAGAGCCGTTAATTGGAGTTTTTAGGGATGGCGGTGGCCACGCCGAAATTTCTGACGCCGGTTTTTGGGGGTTTTCATAATGAAGGGAAGAAAGAACAAGTGAAAATATGCATGGGAAAAGCGCCAAAGCGAAGTTATGGGAAAAAATTTGCATATGACTCACCTCACTTATGCAATGATGACCCATATTCGTCCACCTTTTCTTCTTCATCGTTCTCCAAATTATTCATTTGGAAGAGCCTCAACAGTGCTGCGCCCTTCGGGCTCAGCTGCTGGGCACTACTTAAAAGAACGGGACAGCACTTAAATTTTCAAAATTTCATTTAAATTTTTATGTTTTTATACTAAATCGACCATGCTGAATCCAAATTTCGCATTTGTTTTTAATGAAAATCATTCTTTTCAATTTTTCCAGATTTTATTATTCTGTTGCTAGTAGAGCTTGCAACAATTATTAGTGATAAACGTAGTGTGATAACTTTTTTACAACAACATCACATTTTGAAAACGCAAGTCCTAAGCCTAACCCTAAGCCTAAGCCTAAGCCTAATAATAAAGTTTGGAAACATTGAAAAGAATGATTTTCATTAAAAACAAAAGTTTACAACAACATCACGTTTTGAAAACGCAAGTCCTAAGCCTAAGCCTAAGCCTAAGCCTAATAATAAAGTTTGGAAACATTGAAAAGAATGATTTTCATTAAAAACAAAAGCGAAGTGCTGTTCCGTTCTTTTAAGTAGTGCCCAGCTGCTGTACCCTAAGCCTAAGCCTAAAGAAAATTTTAAAGGTAGGGTAAATTCGGCGGCCACCGCCATCCCTAATTTACCCCCGTTAATTAATTAAAATTGAAAGGAAAATTGGAATTTTCGAGTTTGAAGTCTAATTTACAAGCATTGCGCATAATGACTTTGCATTAGATAATAAATTGACGGTCAACTTCTCTATGATGATTGATGACTAGTCAGATTTCAAACGAGATCTTTTTTAACAATTTTTTTGGCTATTGACGCTGGAAAACCAATTTTCGGAGTATATTTCAAGAAATTAATTCGAATTTTTTGTTCAAAATTCATAATTTCTAGAATTTTATTATTTGAAAAATTTTAAAACCAGTAGGTTTGTAAACTCTGGAGAAGTTGGCCGAAAAGATATAAAATAAGAAAATTAGAAATTTCCGAAAACTACTTCCATGAATCTTTTGAATTGATTTTATGTTAGGAAAGAAATAATCGCTTCAAATAGCTTAGAGGCTTGACGTATTGATCTTTCTCAAATCAAAAACTCTGTCAAGGAAAAAATGCGAATCTTCTATCAATCTTGTGATTTCTATGTTTAGAAAGAGTTTTAGTCTCGTTATGTTTAGCATTGAAAATCTGGTATTATTTGAAATCGATCTCTCATTTTTCTGGCACTATTTTTCTGAAAAACCTGGCAATTCCTAAAAATTTGATCTGGCGACAACTGGACCAGCGTTTTTTTCGTGCACGAACATAGTACATACCTGTAATTGGAAAGGGATTGAGAGGCGAAAAAGTCAAAAATTACGAATTTTGAACATAAAATTCGAATCTAATTCTTGAGATAAATGTTCGGAAAATTGATTTTCCAGTGTCGCAGAATGTCAACACCCAAAAAAAATTTTCCACGCTTCGTGCCGGAAAGAGTATAACATTTTTTGGGCTTTCATCATCGTAGAATCCTTAGCGGTCGATTCCTCAAGTAATTTAAAGCATACATATAACGGAGCTCCGAGGTATGGGGGGAGGGGGTTGGAGCACTTTTTTGGGGCCGGGGGTCAGTAATTCCCAAAATTTTGGGGGGAGGGGTCCCTGAAGGAAAAAAATTCGATTTATTCCATGAAAAATGTCCGAAAAACGGTTTAAAAAGTAGTAATTTTTGTCTAAAAAATGATAAAATATGTACTTATGGCGCGAAGCGCCAAGAAAATTGACGTTTTTGACCATTTTTTGCTCAAAAATTGACATTTTTCATGGAAAAAATGACATTTTTCAGTATTTTTTCGACTAAAACTATGGGGGTCCCTAGGGCTACCATATGGCTAGCCATAGGATTGGAAAATCCTGGGGGGTCGCTCAATGGCTAGCCATATGGTCGACGATTTCTGGGGGGGGGTTCCCATAGCACTCCCCCCCCCAATTACATGTATGATTTAAAGTCATTATGCCATTGCATAGTTTGCTGGAATATTTGTTCCACAATGCTTGTAAATTAGACTTCAAACTCAAAAATTTCAATTTTTTCTTCAGTTTTAATGAATTTACGGCTTTAAAACTATCAGAATGGTTTAAAAAGCCCAAAAACACTCAAATAAAGCGTCTATAAGCAGTTTTAAGCGAAGAAATGACTTGGGGAAAATGGGGGAAAAAATTCTGACTTTTGCCCATTTGGGGAAAAGGTACAGGACAAAAACAGTTGTTCATACTTTCATGGGTTCGAAAAAATTCAAATTAAACTTTTTTTGGAAGTCACCTCCATCATGACAATGAATTCAAACTCGGCTCCGTATTTAAAATTATACTTACAAAAAAGTTGGAAGAATGTAGATTTTGACTTCTTAAATGCACCAAAATTTATCTATTCTTTGGTATTTTTTCCCCCCATATTTTTCCCCTTTCTCGAAATTTTTTTCCCCGGAAAGTTTGATTTGTAGGAAAACAGTAAACTGCCAATCCGAAAAATTATAGAATGAAATGCGGCGCGAAGTGCCGAAAAATTTTCGGTGTTTTATGATTTTAGAGCCTGTAAAACACTTACTTTAAACCAAAAATTGAATGAAAATAACTATATTAAACAAAAGTATAACATTGATAATTATAATAACCAGAGTGTCCCATGGGGAGGGGTATGAGGGTGGTATTACCCAGAGGTCTCCAAGGTCAGATTTTTCAGGTAAGGGTAAAATAGAAAATTTGCGGGGGTAGTGTAGCTAAATGTCCACCAAACACGCCATTTTGTCTCAAAATTAGGCAGCCAGTGATTGATTTTAAGGACTTTAGGTGGGGGTAATACCCACCCTACTTAAATTCCCCAAAAATGTTTAATAGACATTTAGCCGCACTACCCCCGCGAATTTTCGATTTTACCCCTACCTAAAAAATCTGACCATGGGGACCTCTGATAAAAACTATATTTTAATGTATAATAACTATAATTTTTAGGGGCCCAGCCCCCTAAAATGACTATGTACTTCAAACCTTCTTGTTCCTGTTCACGATCTCTCTCTTTCACTGTCAAGTCAAAAGAAATCTATGCCGTTCTTTTAGTTTTCGTTGCGCACACGAACAAAGCCATAATTCTTGAAGATCTACCAATTTATGTTAAAATTTCGCTATGAACAGCGTTTCAAAATGGGTACAGAATGTAAATTCGACTCTGCGACGAACAAGTTCCACAAGTTCCAATGCCGGTTCTGCAGGTAGTTTCTATTTTATTTCCGCGTGTTTGATAATAATTCTATTCTCTTCACATTCTTTTTGTTGGCAATGCTTCATACAATCGCAGTTGGATTCATTCACCCGACGATTTATCAGAAGGCGTCGTCAAATATACGGTCAAATTTATGGGCGACGTCACAGTCGATCGTCCAAAAGGAACTGATATGATTAAAGATGCGATTCGACGTTTAAAGTTTCAGCAGGATCAGAAGCGTTGTGAAGGTGCAGTGTTTTTCTTACGGCGATTTCTAGGAACATATTCTGGTATAACGTTGTTGCTCGTCTGAAACGGAACTGAAAGTTCAAAATTTCTATCAGAAGTTGCGCAATTCTAGACAACCAATGGAAAAATTGAGCTTTTTTGTTTTTTCTGTGTAATCTTTATTCTACAAGTTCCAGAGGTTGCGATTCCATATTCAAATCGAAAGCACCAGTCCAGTCTGTTGAAGTTTTTTCTTGTGATCATCACTATTTTTACCAGCTGTGTTTGGTTCTAATACTTGAGTTATATTTTTTCGAGTCTATTGATCGATCAACTATGTACGTCAGTTGTTATTTGTAATATTTTATTTTCTTCAGGAATCGTTGACATGCCCAAGATTGAATTACACATCAGCGTCAAAGGCGTCAAAATGGTCGATGCCAAAAGTCATTTGATCCGTCAAACTCTTCCATTACATAAAATATCTTTCTGTGCCGACGACAAACACGACAAGCGTTTATTCGCATTCATTGCAAAGATAAACATTCCGTCGGGCAGCGCGACGACGAAAGGCGCATGTCAAAGTGAAGAACATCACAGATGTTTCGTATTTTTGAGCGATCGATTGGCCGAACAAATTACTTTAACGATTGGTAATGAATGCTTCTCCAAATTCAAAATTGCCTGGTAATATTTTAAAAAGGAGAGCGTTTTCAACCCCTAAAATATTTTTTCTGATTTCATTAATGCAAGATTATAGCGGTGTAGCATGCGCTTTCAACTGCAATTTTGACGCAGTTTGGAAAATAAGCATTTAAAATTTCTGTTGTTTCCGGTATGAAAGTTGATGAAGTTTTTCGATTTCGTATCAATCTAATGATGCATGAGTTATTTTTCCGATTCATTAGGCAAAAATTCTGAACTTCATGTATTTTATGCGTTAAGACACTTTGAAGTATTTTATTACCTCTATTCTGTCTATCAATATAATATTGATTCTAGATCGAGTTTGCAGGGTTTCCAAAGAGGAAATGAACATTGTTAGGTACTCTGTAGTACACAATGAATCGAAAAATTATTCGATTAGGAAAATTATTACAAAATGACCGAATATTTATTTGAACATTCCATAATCTTTTTAAATAGTCAGTCATCTCTCTTCCTTGTTCGATAATTTTCAGTTAGTTTTCTTTTTAACAGGAGAAGCTTTTGACTTGGCTTATCGCCAATTTTTGGATTCGAATAATAAAGCTCAACCGATGACAAACGGCGCTAATTCTACAATTTCCAGATCAACAATTAATCGTGACGGTAGTTCTCAAATGAAGAAATTAGTCGATCTTCTTAGGAAGCGAATACAGGAATTGGAACGCGAAAACGCCGATTTGAAGCAACAATTGGCGCAATTTCAACGTTCAATGGCGAAAAACACGTCCGTCGATGATGGCGCCTATTTAAAACCCAAATGGGAAAGTTTCGATTCGTTGTCTTCGACGTCTAACGGAGCGTTGATATTGAATGAAGATCCCGAATTACCGCCTTTACCTTCGAGTCCGATTCCGGTGAGATGGCTCAAGGTTCTTAAAAATTTGAAGCAAATTTCGCTCTAAAACCGTTCGTTTTGAAAGAACTACAAAAATGCATTTTTATGATTTTTTCTTCGTGCTAAACATGCCATTCTTTTGAATCAGGGAGGAATCAACTCATTTAAAGTAAATAAAAAATGTTAGTTACGAAATTTATTTCCTTCCATAATCTTTTCCACTATGTTAATTTCCACTAGATGATCGTCATCAAGAATTCATTTTCGCACTTCTCTTCTGCAGATTCCGCCCCCACCTCAGGAACTGCCTAGAATAATTCATTCTTTACCGAAAAAGAAAGCACAGCAAAGCGACGCGTCGAAAATAAGCAATATGGAGTTGATGAAAGATTTATCAGCGGCGCCAGCACAGCAACAACTAACGAACAAAGTTTGCGAATTACTTTTCGATCGTGAATTTGATCCGAGAGCTGGCGAAGTTCCCATCGAATTTTCAAAACTGGGTATATAATCGGACTACCTAAAATTTATATTTCTTTTATCAGACTTATTATTCTACTCTAGTACTAAACAGCTGTTAATTCTGAGAAAATGATTTCTTTTACCAAATCCTAGACGCTTGCTAGTGATAAGCTTCCGCGAGAGTTTTCGACAACTGAGAAATCGTTGTCGTCGAATTTTCTTTCTTTGATGACATTTTTAAACAGTCATCGTTTTACGTAAAATTAGTCAGCGTCTGATTCATCGGCGACATAGATAACTTTTTTTCAAAATAAGGATTACTGCATGAATCACTGTTCAACTTGAACTTTGATTAGACCTAGAATTATAAGTTATTCCCCGATTATGTATAGGTGTGCAAAATAAACCAAGTTCCTTTGAATCCGTTGCAGCTTATTGGAAATTTTAACCTAACGGGCAAAGTAAGGTCTAAAATCAAAAACTTTGTTTTGACGGGTGAAAAAAAACTTATCGGTCAAATTTATCAAAAAATTTTTTTTGCATTTTCACGTTTTTACAATTGAGACCAGGCCTGTAGCTAGAAATTTTTTTCGGAGGGCACACATTTTTTCACTCAATTTACTGTAAAATTGGCATTTCTGACTGAACTTTTTATTGAAGAAAAGAATACAAAAGGTACCTTTGCTTTTCTTGACACTTGAAAAATTTCGGGGTGCCATGCCCCCCTAAACTCCCCCTGCCTACAGGCCCGATTGAGACCATACGTGCGTTCGAGCAGTTTCTGAGATATTGACCCTCAGCTGATTTTGATTGACCACCAGCACATTCTTGGTGACACCCAGCAGATTTGACCTCCAGCGATGATTGAGAAGATGACGAAGGAAAATGAGCAAGAGAGAAGAGAAAGTCGTCATAAGAATGAAAATGATTTTGTTGTTAAACGATCCTTCTAAACGAAGCATACTTGATTCCAAAGAAGTAAAATTAAAACTTTAAAAAGTGCTGTCCAAGCAAATAGTTTCACATATTTGACAAATATAGGATGAAGAATATACTGCTTGGATGTTAGAAGACCTTTCTTTTCGTTATCACGAACGAAAAAATTTTCTATCTCACATCCCCCCCCCCCATACTGGCCGACTTCCATCAGAATTTCTATGCTGTTCATGTATGATTGGGACTCAGAAAAAATTTTATTTCCGACAAAAAATAAGTGCTTATAGTTGTAGAAAAGTGGCTAATGGTATATGCTCAAATCTTATCTGTAGGTGAAGGGATTGTAGACCCACCCCCTCGCAAAAAAGTCAATCGAATAATCACCTTCTGACGATCCTTTTTAACTTTTAAGCCGGCAAATTCCCACCCCCTGTAGATAAGAAATCGGAGCAAATACCTATTTTCTACTCAAAATTATACAATCGGTCGATAAGTGTCATTTTTCGGAGCATCACGTCAAAAAAGCGCTCTACCGCACTAAGTAAAAGTCGTTGGTAATAATGAGCTCGTTTTTCCATTTTTCGGTCGAGAAAGTACATTCGATCCCCATATTTCGGAAGGAGTTAGGCTTTTACCCCAAGACTCAAATAGTCAGAGCCTTTACAAGTACGATTGAAATCTATAAGTTTTGGCTCCCTGTTGGTATTTGATTGCTCATTTTTAAACTTTTTATTCTGGCGAAGTTTGTGGCGTATTTTTTTGCAATATTAATGTTATTAATGAGTAATGACATCAGGATATTACGAGCACCTCAAATAAAAAAAAGTTCTTATTTCATAAATTATTTGTAGAAATGTCTATATTCTTTATCGATTATGCACTCAGTCTCATGATTCCAATTTTTTTGCGACGACTCTTTTTGTCCCAAAAAGTTGTAAAATGTGGTCAACTATGTGGAGTGGTCGAAAATTGCAAAGCGGTGTGTAAAGCAAATATGGCAAACTGAGCTAAAATACTTTGAATTGTCACATATCATTTCAATGAAATTGTGGAAATACATAATGTAGAATATGTAAATTAGGTTGCATAGAAGTTTTACTCCCTATTTCAAGCCTGCATCAACGTACTCTGACGGAGTTTTTGTATGGCCGACTGAAAATGAGATGAGTACGTGAAGTAGGTAAGCTGCAAATTTCAGGTTGTTCAAAAGGGCCTATTTCAACTTTATTAGCATAAATTCGAAATAATGTGAAAACTAAAGAACACGGAACATAGAAATTAGGTTAACGTTTCTGTCTTACTTTCTTGCACCTTCTGATTGCGAATCGTTCACATATTCGGAGTAGCGATTATCTGCAATTTGGAATCAGGAGTCAAAATTTGATCCAAACAATCGTCTGTAAATGAATTAATCGATAGTCGCTCGGGTGCATTTCGAGTCACTGCACAAGAGTATTTTCTATATACAAAAATTGTTTATTTTTATCTGATCTCGAGTCATATCCACACATCACGTTGGGCAAAATAATCTGCACCATGTGTTTGTTCAAGGGCTACCTGGGTGGCGCAGGAGCTATCCCACCACTGCCCAATGTCGGGATAGGTGAGATCATCCCGACCAGGGCTAAGGAAAAATGGCCGCCTCCGGCGCCACGCAGGAAGCCCTTCAACATGTTTATCGGGTCCGGAAAAAGTATAACATGTTTATCGGGTCTGAAAAAAAATTTTAACAAAAAATAGAAATAAACAATAAAAGGCTGTAAACGCTACACAATCGAAAGTGCGAGAAGCACCTTATCTGTACTCGGTCGTCAGCAAGCAAGAACTCGACACCGTTTTATGGTTTCAGTAATATTTTTTCTCCTAGAAATAATAAATAACAGCAATAAAAACGAACAAGAAATGACGAACGAACAATTAGCCTGCGAAATACAGCGCAACGAAGCTTTATTGGCCGAAATGCGAGAAGGTTACAAACGCGGATTGACGTTCGGGCACGAGGATTTTACGTCCGGCGGCGAAGCCTGTTTCATTTTGGACGACCAGCAACAACAACAATCTACGTCTGCTGGTGATCCATTCAAATAACCAGCATATAAGAAAGATCAATTCATTAATTATCCTAAGGCACAATTCTGAAAATATCTATCTCGAAGAAAGTAAGCATTTGTGTATAAAAATGAACAACTTGTCGAAATGTCTTTAAGAATTGAGAGAAATTTTATTGGCAGGAGACTTCGTAGTTACTTACTTGACATTTCATTCAGAATCATTCGAATATGAAAATTCCTTAAATTTGACTGTTTTAGGAAATCGAAGTTAATGTCACTTTTATCGTCTGTTTTGGAAACTTAGCGCTTATTACAGTCTTCCGTTGATTTTTATTCGCTACTTTTGTACAAACCTGCCGCGTAAATTGTGATTTTTTCGGACTTAATTAATTATTCATGGATTATTGTACACTATATTGCTATTAATGTTCATACGGCTTTTTTGCTACATTTTTATATTTAATATTTCTGTTGGATATCTAAGTCTATTAAACTCCTTAAATTATCGGTTTTGAGATCGAACGACGCAAAGTTAAGAGCGCTTCGCTGACTTCCTCAAACGACCGAAAGGGTACGTTTGATAAATCAATTTTCACAAAAAAAAATTCCTGTTCGTTGAACTGGATCTTAAATTTCGGCTCCGAGTACATTAACCTGATTTCATAAACCTCGGTAGATATTCAAGTGCGAGGTTACAACATCTGCACTCCGAAAGCCAAAAATCTAGCAACCTACTTCCCCGCCATTTACAGTATTCCTTGCTGCAAAACCCGTGACCAGTGACCCAATTACTTTCGAATTATAGATGCAGTGACCAAGAAAGTGAGTTTATATTTGAAACGCAATTTTAACTTGGTGTATAACCTTATACAGCAGAAAACCTAAATTTCTTCAAGGGGAATGGGAAGGGCGCGACAATCATTTAGAAAACATCATGCTCATCCACTGTCATTTTGGAGTTTGGACAGTACAGTGTCGATACCTTCCATACATTTTGAAGTGATCGACGCAGCTGGCGGAGTCTCGGCAAACGCAGCCTTACTCCTGCAATGATTGAAAAGACTGATCATCAAGGACTTTGAACCATGAAGGAAAAATTCATTCAATAGTCTCAATAGGCGTTTCATAATTTTGAATAAAAGTTTTGCTGCGACTTTTTGCAAGTTTTGACCACTTCTAAGCCTTTACAATTGTAACGACCAGATTTCTGTGAGGTACTTTACTTGGACCAATCGGTCGATACGGCGGGGCAAATACGGGGCAGGGGTGCGGGCGAACGGTTACAATAAACAACGGGTAATTCGACGGTCGCTTGAACGTCGACAAATAAAACGGGGGCGGCGCGGGTGCTTGCAAATAAAAATAGGAACGCGAACCACGAATTTAAAATAAACCACGAATAATAATCGCGACCAAAAATAATCATAAAAATCACGCTTTTCTTCTCTTTTATACAACGTTTTGGCCACTCCCTGGGCGTCGCGGGAGGTCGTGTTTCCGTCGATCTTTTTCCACCAATCGCTGCTTCGCTTACCTGTTTCCGCCTACTGTATGTTTCTTTCGCCACGCCTCATGTTAATTTACTCCTAATTTCTACGCTTGCATGCCTTTTGACCTACAGTATGCTTTGCCGCCTATGTTTTTTAGTTTTTCATGTGTTTTTCGGTTTTCCATGCATTCCTCCTAAATCGTTTGTCTGGGTCGGAATTTCTGTACTTTCTACATAGGCAGGTGTGTTTACGCGTTTTGGAGGGGATTATTGTACCTACAGAATGTGTATCTTCATGTGCATTACGAGGGCCAGGTGCCAATGTGGAAATAATTATGTGTGTCTTTAATTGGGTCGATGGGGTGTGGGATGATCAAAATAGAGTGCTTCACATAAATTTCTAAGAATGTTTGGGTGTGAATTCCAGACATCCTTGAGACGATAGATTAATAAATGAAAATAATTTCTAATAAATGAATATCACATACAGTATGCTACATATTTACAGTACTGCTTTAGCAGGTACGTTACATTTCCCTCCTTCCAGAGTTGAACGTCCTCGTTCAAGGGGGTCGAGGGAGAGAGGGTTTTGGGGTCGAAGACTCGGAGGGATAGGGGGAATTGGGGAATTTGTCTGAACGATTGATCTGCCTGTTTTACATGAAGGGGATGTGCTTTGATTGATAACATCAGCTTTCTTAAGTTGCTCAACTTTGTGTTTGATGCTTTGTTTTGCTTTTGGTGGTTTTCGAAAAAGGGGTCTGTGTCTGTGTTTATAATTACTTGTACCAATGCTGTGGGAGACAAGTGGCCTGTGACTCACATGTGTTTTTGACTCAGTGTGAAGGAGCTGATATTTGGATAAGAAATTGATTAACTCAGCTTTTTCCGTTTCAATCCTGTCAGTTTTGGTCGATTCTACTTTGCCTTTTAGCCATGGGAATGTATAAAGACGTTTCTGTTTGTTGTGGGTGGGGAAATGAGATTGGGCGATTGAATTTTTCGCTGGGAGGGGGCAAGAAACAGGGGCGATGCATGTATCGGAATGGGGGATTTGGGGCTTGCTGACGTCGTTTGAGCTAGAACTGCAGATACCACTACTTTTACTCTGGGAAATACTAGCTGCAAAATGAATTTTACGATTTTCTTGTGCTTTGGGGGTAGGAAAAGAAGTTTTTCGCCTGGGGAATGTGTTGGGGTCTGGCGTTGGGAGGGGACAAGAAACAGGGTCGATGCATGTATCAGGATGGGAGATTTGGGGCTTGCTGACGTCGTTTGAGACAGGACTGCAGATACCACTACTTTTACTCTGGGAAATACTAGCTGCAAAATGAATTTTACGATTTTCTTGTGCTTTGGGGGTAGGAAAAGAAGTTTTTCGCCTGGGGGATGTGTTGGGGTCTGTGGGGAGGCCCTGCAATTGTGAAAACATTGGGCGTTCCTTTTTGCATGCTGGTTCAGGTTTGGACGTCTCACTGGTTTCAGGATGTTTATGTTTCTGTGCAATTTTAGGCTGGGGGAGTTTGGATTTCAACATGTCACTGCTTTTTGGTGATGCAATTTTGGAAGTGCTGCTTGCATCAGGAAGGGGTATGTCAAGGTTATACTGGGGGTCAAACTGCTTATGACTGCTGGGCAGAACTGTATTTAAAGCATGGTGAGGTTGATGCTGGACAGTGGGCAATGTGGAGTACATGACTGGGACATCAATGTTCATTTGTGGTGGGGGTAGTCTCTCTTCAATGTGATTTTGGATGTTAGGGGTCATTTGGTTGGGGCAATATCTACTCGTGTGACCTTTTTGCTTACAAAGAAAACATTCTACATTTGAGTAGCTTTGTGGTATGCAATGGCTGGATCTGTGACCAGTCTGAGAACAGTGAATGCATCTGCTTTTACAGTCTCGAGTCATGTGATTACTCCTAAAGCAAATTTGGCATGACTTTTGACAACCTGGTGAATTACAATTTCTGGCGAAATGCCCGACTTGATTGCATTGAAAACATGTGATCTGTCTCAAACTACTGTTATCATGCTGGGGTTGGGTTTGAGAATTTCGCAGTATTTGCAATTGCAACTCCATGACTTGTTCCAATTTATGTAGGATTCCCTGCTGTTCAGTGTAATTGCCTAATGAAAGAATGGGTTCCGATTCAGGGGATATGAGGGGTATGGGGCTAGATTTCAATCTGTTTCTGAAAATTTGTTGTTCAACATAAGCTGCTTCATCAGACATGTCTGTTAGGGAGGTGAATCGTTTGTACTTGAGTGCCTCTCTAATTTCGGTCTGCATGCCTTCCATGAAAAGGGGTTTGATTATCATTTCTCGTGCCTCTGAATTGAAATTGGGGTAGGCGAGGGTCGCTAGATGCTCGAGGTCAAACAAAAATTCAATGACAGTTTCCGATATTTTTTGTTTCCGTTCATGCAAAAAATGTTGGTGTAAATCGGTGTCTCTGTGGTCGGGGAAACATGCTTGTAATGCAGTTTTATACTGTTCATACGTTTGGGGTGGGTTTTCAGAATTTTCTAAACTTTTGAATTTTGCTAATGCTGCACCACCCAAATGAATTTCAAAACATGCTAATTTGAGTTGCTCGTCAGTATCTTTCATGCCTTGTAGTATCATGAACTGTTCTAGTCGCTTGCTCCATTGGCCGAAATGTTGGGTTACTCCTCCCGTAAATACTGTAGGTTTTGCATAAAAATTGTTTGTCATACTGTTACGGATGTTGGCCGTTCTCAAATCGTCTATCAGGGTGGGATTCATAGTGTTTTTGCTCAATTGTGTGTGTAAAGTTCGAAAATTTTCTGCAAAAAGTTCGTTGATTTGCTCTCTTACAATTTCTCCTAAGTGGTCTGTTGTATGGTGGGTCATTTTCAGTTTGTGCTTTTACGATTGTCTGTCCTACTGTAGGAAATGATTATGACTGTATGCGATTACTGCTTAGGGATGCCCGGATATAGGATGCACCTTAATGGGGCAGGGAGTTCCAGTGGTTAACGGTACGGTACGGTCACCAAAAATATGTAACGACCAGATTTCTGTGAGGTACTTTACTTGGACCAATCGGTCGATACGGCGGGGCAAATACGGGGCAGGGGTGCGGGCGAACGGTTACAATAAACAACGGGTAATTCGACGGTCGCTTGAACGTCGACAAATAAAACGGGGGCGGCGCGGGTGCTTGCAAATAAAAATAGGAACGCGAACCACGAATTTAAAATAAACCACGAATAATAATCGCGACCAAAAATAATCATAAAAATCACGCTTTTCTTCTCTTTTATACAACGTTTTGGCCACTCCCTGGGCGTCGCGGGAGGTCGTGTTTCCGTCGATCTTTTTCCACCAATCGCTGCTTCGCTTACCTGTTTCCGCCTACTGTATGTTTCTTTCGCCACGCCTCATGTTAATTTACTCCTAATTTCTACGCTTGCATGCCTTTTGACCTACAGTATGCTTTGCCGCCTATGTTTTTTAGTTTTTCATGTGTTTTTCGGTTTTCCATGCATTCCTCCTAAATCGTTTGTCTGGGTCGGAATTTCTGTACTTTCTACATAGGCAGGTGTGTTTACGCGTTTTGGAGGGGATTATTGTACCTACAGAATGTGTATCTTCATGTGCATTACGAGGGCCAGGTGCCAATGTGGAAATAATTATGTGTGTCTTTAATTGGGTCGATGGGGTGTGGGATGATCAAAATAGAGTGCTTCACATAAATTTCTAAGAATGTTTGGGTGTGAATTCCAGACATCCTTGAGACGATAGATTAATAAATGAAAATAATTTCTAATAAATGAATATCACATACAGTATGCTACATATTTACAGTACTGCTTTAGCAGGTACGTTACACAATGGACACTTCAAGTGGCTATTTTATTCTTCATAGAAACGCTCGTCGCGAAACCCTATCGATAGAGGAAAAGTATAAAGACCCATCTATACTTTTTTCTCGAAAATTTGTTGCAAGTGATTGCAATGATTAAAATCGAACGAATCCCTCATTTTTTCTGTGCGCAATCTTGACGAGTTCTATCCAGTGAACTGTATTTTGAAAAAAATTGCATAGTGTTGCAGAAATCGACTATTTTGTAAGCATCTTGCGTTTCTTACGTTTCTTGCGTCAAAGCTAGATTTAAAGCACACAGTAGATATTTGTTGAGCGTGTTTGGTATCTTTCGATTGGAAATTTCATTGTCTACCTTGCGATGTTTTATATGCTGAAATCGCTCCAATACTTGAAGAGTAAATCGCTTGCGTATGTTTTTTAGCGAAAAAATATAGATGACCCTTTAGAGTCCGTCATATAAACTATTTCAAATTGAATTCGGCCACCCGGTACGGTCGGTCATGTGCTACAGTCGGCCACCCGGTACAGTCGGCCAGCCGCTATAGTCGGCCAGACGGCACAGTCGGCAACGCGGTCTACAACGTTTTAAATGACTCATTTGCCAGGTACAGGATATGGTTCCTCAATATTTTAAGAACGTATTATACATATTTTGAATTATTGAAATCAATCATTATCTTTTCGCATACTGTACGCTATAAATATCACACGGTTCGAATTTGAATAAAATGGGCGTAACGTACGTCCGTCCGTTATCATATTCCTCACCTGTCACATTCTTTGCAGTTCAAGCATTTTCCAGATAGAAGTGATGTCCCTTTTTCTTTTCATTTTTGTTCTCCTCAAGCACACGTTTTTCTTACTCTGTACATTTTCTAAAAAGCCAGAAATATCGTTTCGAGCGTCATTTCTTGACAAAAAATAGACGATTTCATTCTCTATACACGGCTTTTTTGACGCTCCATTGAAACGGGGATTTGGCACTGACTGATACGCAAATGATGCCTTATATTAGCGGGTCCGTCCGGGGGATATTGCTTTGTTTTAAAATTTCTGTTTCTTGTTTACCAACAGGGTTTCTGTGAATAGGTATTTTCGTTACATGATATACTCAAAATATGTTGTCTTTTTTCCTGTTGTCTGAGGCAAAGAATATTTAAGTTTCTTGTATTTTTGATGAAACTGCCAGTATTTTGAGTGGGACAGTAACTCAGTACATTACGTTCTCTGCGTGTATTTGCCATATATTTTGGATCGTCCGAGAAAAAATTCGCCTGAATTCATCGAAACCTTAAAGAAATATGTCCAAAAGCTCAGTATATCTGTTTCACTTGCAAGTTGAATTCTTCTAAATAGGAGGAAAAAGTTACGTACCCTGGCGTTGCGGAGGAGTAAGTGATACAGAAGTTGAAGATTTTGTTTATTATGTTTTTTTGTTTCATCTTTCTGATGCTTTCATTATTTACCTTCTTACGTTTCTATTCGTTTTTTTATTTTCATAATACCCGAATTTTTTCACATTCGATTTTTTGTATATACTTCGTTTTTATTCCGTCAGCTGATTAACAATCGACGATAAATGTGGGCGCTTTAGTATAATTGACTAAAAATAGAAAAAATGTAAAACATTAGCTATATTTTTGATCGCAGAAAATTGCGCTCTGTAATGGAGGTGGAAAGCAAGTAGTATTTCAAATTTTCACGATTTTCTGATAAACAACACATCGTATATGACTGAAAATTTGTGAGCGTACTGACCTCATCTTTAATAATTTTTCGAGTGAAAAATTTTACGATAAGAGCTCTATGTAAACGATTTTGACGATAGTACTGACTTGTCTCACTTTTCTATTTGGAAGCATTTTGTCAGACTATAATACCACGACGTTCAATCTCATAAAAATAAAAATAATCATAATTGCTTCACTTACAGTATCAAATTCACCCATTTTCAACAAATCGACGTATAATTAACCAAATAAAAAAGGTTACGGAAAAAGTCAGCGCCATGATGACTGTCGCCGAAAGGCGGCCCATCCTAGACAGTTGATCCAGGTTCAATCGCGAATTTAAAAACTGTAAACCCTCACCTATAAGTCGCAACTTATACTCGAAACATAGAGTCTAAAACTGCGACTTTTACTCGAAAACAACTTAATAGCCCTTCAATCTAATGAACTATTCTTTTTTTCTTTTTTTTAATTTTTCCGGATACAACTTCCCATTTTTCTATAGCCGGAAAGGCAGGCTTTACAGGACTACACAGTGATATAAGTGCCCACCTTATATGAGAGGCGCTCTTCGGGTGCTTTTTACCGCCTAGTGGAGGCCACATTCCACAGGCTGGCATCTGCCTGACAAGCAGGACTTGATCTGTTACCTACCTGCCTCCTCATTTGCCGCACTATCGCCAACATGCGATTGGGTAGCAGATCCGCTACCTAGTGCACATCCACTACCATAGTCAGATCCGCTACTAGACAGCAAAAAATGTGAAAAATGTTTTACTATTGTTTTCATAAGGGTTTTCCGAAGACAAAAGAATAAAAAAAAAATGGAATACGGTAGGCGTTCTGCGTGGTAAAAAATATTTTGTTTGCCACTTTTATGGAACCGCAAGAATGGTTAAAAACGTAATACTACAGGGAGTCTACCAAAAGATAAGTCACAAAGATACGTAATAAAATCATAAAAATGTCCACGCAACCACATTCTAATGCGTGAAAAATTCTTATTTACTAACAAAGTGATCACACAAGCACCTCGAATGACAGAACAATCAGTCTAGACGGACGTTTTTCATTCTTTACCTGTACCAATCCGGGTGATGAAAATATTGTTTTTGTTTTGTTTTTTAATTATTTTCAAATATTTTATCATCATTTTGAGTTCAAAATTAAAAAAAAAAACTATTGTTGAATATACCTCCCGAGTAGACCAAGGACTGAATATTTTCAGCAAACTTGGATCCATGGCAATTATCCCATTACTATCGAAAATTATTGGGTTAACCCTGGGTTTAGAACAACAAACCACTGCATCTCACCGGGGTTTGTGGCACGCATTTGGCAGAACACAATTTCTTGCATTTACTTCTGAAAATTCGGGGCAAATTGAAAATTTTGAGTCGCATTGGTTGCAACCGCATATTTCCCAATTTTTAACGGATGAAATTTTAAATTTTCACGAAACATGCGCCATCTAATTGGAAAAAAATTAAATGATCCTAGGAATTTGTAAATGTATACTGTACATTCTTCCATAATGAAATCCTGCCTAGGTCATTCAATGCAAAAAGTAAATGTAACGTGTTACTTATATACCTCAGCAGAAAGTAGCGGATGTGCACTAGGCAGCGGATCTGACTATGGTAGCGGATGTGCACTAGGTAGCGGTTCTGCACTAGGTAGGGGATGTGCACTAGGTAGCGGATCTGGCACCGACCCCCAACATGCTAACTGGGCTGAGTAGACCCCGGCAAGAAACGTTCCAAGCTTGCCTGCACAATTTATCTACCCCGAGAGGATGAAAGGCTGTATCTGCCTGGGCCAGCTACCAGAGATTCAATTTTGGGTTACACCCAGAATCGAACCTGGTTCTTGAGACTAGCAGTCAGAGACGATAACCACTAGAGATCAGATAACTCACATACAGGTGATTTGAAATCTGTATTGCACAGATCTTGCTCGTCATTATCAATTTCAATTGTTTCGATATCGGCTTTTTCCAAACTCTTCAAACCGTTTTCGCATGGTTACTCGGCTTGAACACCGTTATTTCAGAGTCTTTTTTGCGGCGTTTTCTAGAAAAGACTACAATGTTTTGGTGCTACTTATGGACGAGAGCGACTTATAAGGGAATCCTACTAATTTTAGATACGACTTATACTCCAGAGCGACTTAGAGGTGAGGATTTATGGTAATGTATTATTGATTTAATTTTTTACGGTTAGAAGAATTATATGCGTTTATTTTCTTCTGCTTACTGTGCTTCAGAATGTGGTCTTGCGTGCTAATGTATTCTTAGATCGTCTTCTATTGTGAAGTGGCAAGTAATTGCAGGTCATCCGTGCTGAGACGAGAAAGATAGCCTTATTTTTTTCTTGTCCTCTTTCCGATTGTTTGTGTGATTCAAGCCATTTATTTCGGCGTGTTGCTATGGGGAGGAAGATCATAATCCAACATTTTTGTACGAATGATACACCCTTAACAATATTAGTTATACTAAATTTAAGTCTTCAAATGTTACAATCCATATAGCATTTAGAATTGTTTTTTTGCTGTATGGCCATAAACTTCAAACCATCCTTGAGGTTTACAGAATCTCGCCTTAGATCAACAATAATGTTTGGCTGCAGTAACAATTCGGATGCCGATATTTTCAGTCACAGCCTCATTTCCTTTCACGACCAAAGAAAAAGTTATTCATTTGGCTTTCGGCTCGTTTTCGATGATTATTCACTGGCTGAAATAAGAAACAAACATGAATTATTGGAAAAGATTAGTAATTACAACTCGCTTCTCACAGATCGTAAAAACTAGAAATACATATTTTATGCTTGTATTAGACATCAGTTATGTGCAGATGTTTGTTACAATACCCTTAACAATGATGTATTTAACATCAAATGAGCTCCGGAGGGCAGAAAAATACGTTAGCAGATGACGAACCTGTATTGTTATTTTTCTGAAATTGTAGTGCTATTGTCAATCTCTAGAAAAAGTGTCCGCTCACTTTATAGGTTTAGTATTTACATGAGCATTTTTTTCACGCGGAAAAATTGAACCATGAAAAAGATCTGATATGATCTACGTGAAGTGTTCAGGCACAGCCATACACAAGACAATTTTCAACTTTGCTGTGAAGGGTCTTTATCAGAAACCGGGCTTTGTGCCGTGGAATGCACAGATTCGAGCACGTAACCAAAGAGTACAAAAAAACTGACTGATTTTAGCTTTTTATTTATAGTCTGTTTTTTATAAAATGCTACCAAATAGAAAAGTGACACAAATTAGTACTGTGGTCAAAATCGTTTACATAAAGTTCTTACTGTAAAATTTTTAACTCGAAAAATTGTTAAAAGTTAGATGAGTATGTTCTCAAATTTGCACTCCTACACGACATATTGTTTGTCAGAAAATCGCAAAAGTCTGAAATATTACTTGCTCTCCACTTTCATTATTTGGAAGCATTTCAAGAAAAACAGATTATAGTATAGCAAACTGAAACGTTCTAGTCTGGCTGGTTATAGAATCTTAATCGTAATTTTTTCTGTCATCCTTCAAGTTGATGATCAGAATTTTTCATGGCGTGCAGTGCATTCTTTTTGTGAGTACAATTTTTTCATTTGCCTTCACTCTATAGAAAAAATCTTAATTAGCATAGCTGTCAGAAGCGTGGAACTTTATGGGCAAGTCCTAGCAATGTGCTCACGTGCTGATGTTTCCAGTCAGCTAGATAATACCCTCAATCAGCTAGAAATCGACCTTTTATTGTAAATTCGAGCAAAGCGGCAAAAATAATGCCCATTTTGAGCTGAAAACATAAAATATTTAGATTCTTTTAACAAATACTTTTGTCATCGCCCAACGTTGCTAGTGGGTTACTTAGTTTGCATGATCACAGCTTTTGCAGTGACCGAAAAATTAGCATCCCGAGATCATATTAATAATCTTGCTGTATTGTGAAGCGTCGGGTTATTTTTAATTATTTGCATCGCAAGGTCTAAATGTCAAGATTGCCTGCAGTGAGTAATGAGCGCATATCGACCTTTGAGTCCTCCCATCAACTTATATAAAAGTTAGTATAATTTTCTCGGAAGCACCTGCAATATATACGCTGTACGTGCGTGAACTTACGAGTATCAGATCAGTTATCAAGATTTCTTTGAAAATAGTAGTCTCTTGACCTTAAAATTTTTCAATTCGCCTGCCATTTTTGCAGTTTGATGATGTAAGATTGCTGCATATCCACGTATTATTTCACTAGATAGCCAAATACTCGTAATTATCTTGGTTGATAAGCGACCAAAGAAACTTAATTTTGAACGTGCTCTGAAGCATTATGACTATGCTGCTTAACCATTTGTGCTCAAGAAACATACATGATATAAAAACTTCGAGCTATTCCATACTGACATGCCCAACTGGAACCAACCAGTGGACTATAAAATCGATTTTTTTCAGAAAGTTGGAATATTCAATTAATTTATTCAGTATTATATTAAAAAAGTAATTGTAGCAAGTTCTATGTTATGTATGTCATGAGTGCATGATCATGAATAATGTAAAATATCCTGTTATTGTATTTCTCATGATGTCAATCTTGATAAGTTATAAGTTCTTACACTTCCTAACCCACGCAGTGAGAACAAGAAAAAAACTTGAAATTTTTTCAATTTTTTCCCTTGCAGCAGAGTGTAAATAATTTGTAAATTTCATTATGTTCTAAGATCCTATAGTGCGAAATGAAAAACTGATCAGGAAAAACTGTAAATCAAAGGAAATTTCAAGAATAGATCGAGGAATTGAAATTGGTCAACGATAACAATGTCTGACGCGAACTTCCACTGCTCCTAATTTCTTATTATAAAAGTTATAACGTGCCAGGACTTTTCCTTCATCAGCGAGCTAAAGTGGTCATGCAGAACTTAGAACATCTTGACCTCAAAAAATTCGAGAATATCTATTCACAATAGAAATAAATAAGGGCTGTAAGATTGGTATCCCTTTGCATGGCCTTAGAAAAAAGATAAACTTTTCTGGAGAACTGCAGCGACCAATCCTACGGTTGATTGGAAAAATCTAGTGCGAACTTCCGCGATGCACGACGTGTTGCTTTTGTTAATTACTAGCTTCAATATTTGAATGTGCTCAAAATGAAGCATATCACTTTTCGGTTTGACTAATGAACTGCCTTCAAGACGACAATTTTTCAATTTCTTCTGCAGAAATTACGTTTCATAGATAAAAATTGACTGCCTTCATATTCGTCACATATTGCTTCTTCGTAATTAGATACGGTATGATTCTACGCTCCAATGATACGTAAAAGTTCACAATCGTGCGTCCCTCGTCATACAATTCATGAATCCATTGGATGGATCTATACTATAAAATACTTTTAGATTGCGAAAATTAAAAAACTCACAGTCTGTTTTTAAAAGATGCTTGTGAATTGCGAAGTGACAGAAAGTAGTGCCTTCGTAAGAATCGTTTACACAAAGCTTTTACTGTAAGATTTTTCGCATAAATTTTTCTCAGGGCCGTTCCTAGGGGGGTGGGGGATAGCTGGGCGGCCGCCCAGGGCCGCTAAAAATCTTTCAGTCTATGCTTGAAGAATGCTTTTTTTAGCGGCCCTCAATAAAATTTTCAATTTTTGTATGCAAACAGTATTCCACAAACATAATTTTGGTGCCAGTTTACTAAATTATTTTGCTGTTAATAGGGTGTCCAGCAACCTAGAAAGCCTGGAAAAGTCAGGGAAAAAATTGTTCCTGGAAAACTTGGAAAAGTAAGGGAATTTCGATTTAGATTGTTATAATGTAGTTGTTTTTGTTGCAAGATAAGCCCAAATTACAATAAGGTAAATTTGCATTTTAAAAGCTCAAAACCTCAAAATTTCCCCTGCGCTTCACACCAGCTTGCATTAGTATCATTATTTGTCCAGCTTTAGCTAAAGTGCACGTAGGAAATCTATAGTCTGTTTTTCTCAAAATGCTTCCAAATAATGAATGTGGAAAGCAAGTAGTATTTCAGATTTTTGTGATTTTCTGATGAACAAAATATCATGTAGGACTGGAAATTTGTGAGCATACTGACTTGACCTTCAGCAATTTTTAGAGTGAAAAATTTTACAAAAAGAACTTCATGCAAACGATTTTGATGACAGTACAGATTCGTGTCATTTTTCTATTTGGAAGCATTTTATAAAAGACAGACTATAAAATCATTACTCAATTAACATTTTTAGTGCATCGGTAGATCTATTTCGTTTCTTATTAATATTTTATGCTTTCTTAAGAGTAATTAGAATTTCAACGTTTCTGCTGATATTACTATGTTTGCCAACTCGATGATTGCTATAACGTTATCATTAATGAATATTAAGAAACATTTTGGAAGCCTACTTTTAGTTACAATGTACAGATACTGAGAGCTAGTAACCATACATGCACGTGGGGAGGGTTTTGGGGGTTTTGACCCCCAGCAGATTTGACCACACCAGCAATGATAGAGATGACGAAGGAAAACGAGCAGGAGACAACAGAAAGTCGTCATAAAAATGGGAATGATTTGATTCCAAAAAAGTAACATTAAAACTTTATAAAAGTGCAGTCTAAGCAAATAATTTCACTTATCTGACTATTATAAGTTGAAGAATATGCTGTTTGAATGTTAGAAGACCTATCTAAGATCGTTTTTTCATTATCTAGAACGACAAAAAAATTTTGTATTCCACCCCCTGTCCTGGCTGACCCCCAGCAAAATAAAGCCTGATACTCCTATGAGAGATGCTTTATATAACAATTATTTTTTACATGATGAAATTGAACGGATTTCAGAAAATTCTATTTTTCTTGGTTTTGAAAATTTTCCATGTTATACACCTTTAATTTTGAAATGATCGATGCAGCGAGGTCGCAGCCAAACTGTTAATCAAAATTATGGGAGGCACGTTTACTCTATTTCATAAATTTTTCTTTCATAATACAGACACTTTGTTGACAACTCTTTTCAATTTTTCGGTACCACTTTTAGTTTCCTGATCTGGTAGTCGACTACATGATAGCACGGAATTCTTCCAACTTCAAATCAGTTTTTTGAAATAAATTTTATATAACATGACAATATGATTTAGCACTCTCCTTTTTTCAAAGCTATCGAGTCTCGGAACAGCGATTCTCCCAAGATAACAATAATCCAGCAAGTTAATGATACGCTTTGAGACAAATTTTTGTACTTTGTCAACCATTAGGTAATGACAGATTCAATTGAAATTCTGATGACCATTTAGCCACTAGATTCAAATAAAATTATGCTTTACATACATAAAATTCATGTAGAGTAGGAAGGTACTAAAACTCTCCTTGAGGTGCATAGTTAGTATACTACTCAAAACGCTAATACAATAAGTATTAATTAATCATTCTAGCTTGTACATAAACAGCAGCTATGTAAGATTTTCTGAGTAGAAACGTATTTTAAGCAAATCTTCTCTATTTGGGAGCTTTACAGTCCACACAATGTGCATCGGATCAGAACACTCCACAATTGTGTGAAGCATCTGTTTTTTCCACTCTACGCCTCTTTGTGCCAAGAGTGGCAGAAACAGTCACTCTCGACACAAAGAAGTCATCAAAGTTTTCGGAAAAAATGTTGAGCTCTTGCAACGTAAAACATCAGAAAAGAACTTTTGTCATTGCCCAGTACCAGACCATTTCAACCTGGCCAATTCTGAGTCCAATATGACACATGGTTCATGTAGAAAATCGTCAAAACATGTTATTTTTAGACGCATTAAAAACAGACTGTAGTATCAGTCTCGACATTTATTATTAGTGGAATCAAACAAAAAATTTTCTCCTCTATCGTTATTCTATAATTGGCGATGAAATGAGGTAAAATATCTTCATCAATTCACACCTTTGTTATGGTTCGGTCGCTTGTTTTGGCATTCATGCACATAGCTCTACTCATTTACGTTAAAACCTCGTAGCAATTTATATAACTGCTCTGAATTCAAGTAATCAACAGTGTTCCCTGCGTGTAAGTCCTACTGTAAAAATATCTACTACCCATGAAAATTGAGGGTATATCGTCATTAAGATTCGGAATTTTCAGAAATGTAATTCTTATTGACGATCAGTAGATTGATCACAGACTTATTAAAAGCAAATTAAAGTCTGTTTTTTATAAAATGCTTCCAAATAGAAAAGTGACACAAATCAGAACTGTCGTCAAAATCATTCACGTAGGGCTGTTACCGTAAAATTTTTTACTCGAAAAATTGTTGAAGGTTAGGTCAATACGCTCACATAGTTCCAGTCCTGTACGATATATCGTTTATCAGAAAATCGTAAAAATCCGAAATAATACTTGCTTTCCACTTACATTATTTAGAAGCATTTCAAGAAAAACAAACTATAGAGTCGAATCCTAGACCATTTATTAGGCGTTTTCACATTTATAACTAAATTTCTACAGTATTTTTCTTCGAATTTGTTTCGGTATTGAATGGTACCTCAAATCTGCTCCTGGTTGCTGTAATAAGTTTTTAGTAAAAACGGGCTGTTTTCTCAAATCCTTCACTCTTCTATTAGTGAACAAAAGTTATATATGCCCAATTTTTCGCGATAATGGTTCACGTATGCTGAGCACCATTTTATTGAAAAATCTCCATGCGAACTGATCACGGAACTTATTAGCATGATGAATTACCCAAAAAATTCCGCTTCCGTGTTAATGTTATTCTCAAAAACTGGATTATGGGAACATAAAAACGAAACTTTTCGCGGGTTTCTCGGCAACGTGGGAAGCCTTAACAGTTTTGATGGACATGATTATGATCTATAAGCTAATGAATAAGGTGACATAATAGATCATTGATTGATACAAAATTAAGTCGAGTACCTCGCACGATATTGCATTGGAAATTTTCAAAATTTTAATTTTTGCTGAACTGTTTCTCAAATCACTGATGGGCTGAAATCACAGATCCTAACGGAACAAGTCGCGCAAAAAAGATCCCTTCATAATCCTGTGAATGGAATACTTACATGACTGACTGAATATCATGGAATTTTTTAAAATGTCAACAGAACGAAAATTTTATTGAACTTTTCGCATCATAAAAAGTTCAGAACGGTCAAAATTTTCCAAAATACAACATTGGCAGCAACATTTGGTATGAAATTCCACTGGAACTAGATCATTTTCAAAGCCTTTGACACCGAGCTTAGGCCGACCCCATCTTGAAAGCACATATTCCTGTTATAGTCCCTTTTTTCAAACAAGCCTAGACAAGCCAATTATGCAAATAAAAAAAACCTGCACCGTCAGTCGGCATCCTTTTTGGCAAGTTGATAGGAAAAACTTCGATTTAAACAACCATTGTTCTTCCTCTGATTTTTTGATTTTCATCTTCCTTTTTGCATGGCCGAAGTTCATCTGGTGAAAATTTTTGAGCGAACTATATACATAGACTTCAAATTAATAGAACACCTGAAAACCTCTGCAGCCACTATACTCTACGGAAGATCGATTCATTAGGCTCAGAAATAAGTATATTAGGATGTTTGTCCAAAGCTATAGTCAATAAAAATATTGAATATGATCATCATTATTTATGGAGGAAGAAGAAATTTCGTTTATCGTTTTGGTCCTAGGATGGAATTGCTTGTTTTTTTGCTCAATGGTGACGTCGGTTGAGGAATTTTGACACAAATTTATTACCGTCTACAGCTTTTTTCCATAATTAATTAATAAAAAAATTATGCGATTTTCCCACTTGTTTTCGGCGTTCTGTATCATAAAAATTTAACTTTTCGTTAAGTAAAGACGTCAACTCTTGTGGAAACTGTACCACGGAGAGTACAATTTTTCTCAGGATAATGGTACCCCGAAGCGTTTCCCGAAGTAACAGCTGTCGACTAGCGACATCGAAGGCTTTAATAATAGATGTTCTCATTTCCTGTGGTACAATATTTGATTCCTATGTCACTGGGTGGAACGAATCGTCTGAACTTGTTTTCAGAGCTCGAAACTTTCTGTTTTAATACCCCATCCACTGAAGAAAAAATAATTCAAACTCCGATACCATAGTTATTGCCACAAACTCATTCACATTAAATTAATGCGTCCTGATTAAATTTTCGCAGTGAACGATTTTTTTGCTGCATAAAACTACACCGCGAAATTATGTGTTGTTTGCAGCAATTCTACTCTTCCTCACTGTACCGTTTCACACGCAGCCTTTTTTCAGACTTCTGTGTACCTTCGTAGTGATAAGGGCCATTTATACTCGCCTTTTTCGGCGGAACGGAACGGAATGCAATCGACACAACGTTACCGAACGAAAGAGAAATTTTCATTCCGTTCGGTTCGGTTGGAGGTTACTGTCGGTCATTTTCTAGAAAATTTCAGTTATCCTTTGCGATCGAAAGTTGATTTTCTGGCTGAACGTTTCAAGCTGTTGGCGATCGGTTCCGTTCCGTTCTGTCGAAAAATGCAGGTATAAATGACTCTATAAATATGAACAGTCTTGACTACATCGCAAGAATAATTTCTCTGAATGCTACCCCACAATCAGTTGATTTACTAAAGAATACACTGATGAAAAAACACACGGACTCCCAAAGGATTGTGAAATTTTTTCCTATCTTCTAAGCCGAGTTTTAAGAACGGGGTATCATTCAAGTTTCCAGAATTTCGAACAAAAGCATTAGCAAATTTCGACGCTTGTCAAAGCACGCAGCAAAATTTCATTCATACTTACTTCCGGGTGGTCTTCGAGAGTTCAACGATAATAATTTACTATCAGGATTTTCATTCATCATTGGGCATTTAGTTTCGTAATTCGCAGTAGGGCGAGGACGTCAAAAAGTATTTCTAGAAAATTCATTGAAATAAGATGTATAAGAAAATTCTTAGAGCATCACGTAGGGTAGACGTGGTTTTTGAGTGAAAAGAGTTGTCAAATGTGTGGTGATTTTGATCATTCGTATATTCTTCTCATTTACCCGTACTGTATTTACTGTAGTAAAAGCAACTTCAGTGATTGTATATCATGTGAAGAGGTGAACATGCGTAGAGGAAGAGAAAATTATATATGGATTTAATTAGAAATGAAAACCTGGAATACAATTTCGTGGACGTATGAGTGTTGTCGCCCGCGAGAAAGGCTCTCACGAGTTAAATTAAGGATTTTTTGGAATCATCGGGCCTATCGAACGAAGATTCTATCATTTATAGTCCGTTTTCTCATGCTCTTATAAAATGACACCATAAGGCATTAATGTATATTTTTGTAATTTTCTGCCAAATCACGCATCGTATGCGGGTGCACATTTGCAAAGTGACTCAACAAACCCTGAACAACAGGTATGACTTAAGGGTCATTCATACTTGTCTTTTTACGGAATGGAACGGAACGGATCGCCAACAGCTTGAAACGTTCAGCCTGAAAATTCACTTTCAATCGGAAAGGATAACTGCGATTTTGTGGAAAACGACTGACGGTAACCTGCAACCGAATCGAATGGAACGAAGATTTCCCTTTCGTTTGGTAACGTTGTGTTGATTGCATTCCGTTCCGTCGGAAAAGGCAAGTATAGATGACCTTTAATCGCCTGAATCCGCATGCGGATGCGGATGCGGATGGCGGATATGGTCTAATCGGCGGATGCGAATACAGATGACGGATGCGGGATCCCCTCTTTTTTACAGATGTTTTGATCTAATCGGCTGATGGGGAATCCGCCCTGGCGGATATTTTTTCTCAGTTTTTCGGTCGATTTTCTCGAGTCGGAAAATTTAAGTGGCGGATATGTACGTTTAAAAGTCGGAATTCGAAAATTCAGGGCGAATCCGCGTCCGCCATACGCATCACGTCTAAACGGCAGAGAATTTCGGCGGATTTGCGGACATTGAATTTTTTATGGTTTTTGTATGCCTTTATAGTTCTTTGAATTAAAAAAAACAAAATAAGACGTAAAATTTTATTAGTGATACCCAACTCTTTACTTCTTTTTAATAGAAAATAATTTAATTTAAAAATTAATCCAATTTGAAATTTAATATAATTTCAAATTTGATCAATTTAAAATTTGATTTAATTCAAAATTTGATCCAATTTAAAATTTGATTCAATTTAAAATTTGATTTAATTTAAAATTTGATTTAATTTAAAATTTGATTTAATTTAAAATTTAATTTAATTAAAAAATTAATTTGATTAAAAAATTAATTTAATTAAAAAACTAATTTAATGAAAAAATTAATTTAATTAAAAAATTAATTTAATTAAAAATTTAATTTAATTTAATTTAAAATTTAATTTAATTTAAAATTTAATTTAATTCAAAATTTAATTTAATTTAATTTAAAATTTAATTTAATTAAAAATTTAATTTAATTTAAAATTTAATTTAATTTAAAATTTAATTTAATTTAAAATTTGATTTACTTCAAAATTTAATTTAAAATTTAATTTACTTTCAAGATTAATTTAGAAATTAATTTAATTCAAAATTTAACTCAGTTCAAATAAAAATTTAAATAAAATTTATATTAAAATGAAAATAAAAATAAAGATTTTAATTTAAATTAAAATTTTAAAAAATTTAATTTAAATTAAGATTTAAAAAAATTTAATTTAAAATGTAATTCAAAATTTAATTTAAAGATTAATTTAAAATTATAATCTTGTCACAAAATTAGAAATTCAATCGAGCCACATCTAATTCACAACATCCATCAAATTTTTCCGCCGTTTAGTCATATGGCGGATGGCTGATGCGGATTCGCCGTTTCTTCTGAAATCCGCCTTTTAGACAATGATATCCGCCAAAAAATTTTGAAGTCGGACAACAACTGTGAACTAGAGAAAAATATCCGCCATCCGCCAAGCATATCCGCGTTTTAGACTAGAAGAGCCTGGATTCCGTTATTTTCCGGATCCGCCGATTCGTCATACCCCTGAACAGCTTCTTACAAAAACATTAAACAACAAAAATACTTATTTTTGTCGTTTTTAAATTAACAAAAATTCTATAAAAAACAGATTAAGTTGAGTGGAACCTCACGGAAGCTCCCCAAAGACTTATTTTAAGTTCATCTTAACCTATAACTTAAGCCTTGCAGACGAAAAATGATTTACATCAATTATAATAAAAAATTCAAGCATCGAGCAAAATGATAGTTTATCACAGGCGCTCGCTTTGTCATTTTGAAAAATACTTTGTCTGTGATACCAATTCATGTTGTTTTGTGAATTTTGAAAAATAATCAATCTAACTGTCACAACGACTTACAAAAAAATGATCGTATCAGGATCATAACTTTAAGGGAACTTCCGTTCTATAGGTCGAATTCCGCCAAATCGTACCAATAAAGGTAAATGCACGTAGTATATTGATGGAACTGATGCATCAATTATGACCAGAACTCCCTGTTCATAGTTATTCATCATTCGAGCGTTTAGCGGGCATAATAATAGGTGTTATTTGACAATATTTTAATTTATATTCTTTCGATCATGAGATGAGCGGCTGAATCAATCAAAATGATTACCAGGTGAAAGTCATTGACTTTTTTTTATCCGAAGGTTAATGAAGCAAAGAATTGGGCTATGCAATTAACTGACGATTGCATATTTCTGTATGTGCATTTCCGAATAGCTTCCATAAAGCATAGAGAGCAGTAATGAGTAACTCAGTATATCCACAGGGCGGTCTAGGAAAAAATACCATTTTAGTTTACCATTTTCTTTTCAGAGTTTCAGATTGTTAATTGGTAAAAAATAATAGGTTTTGACGCCATTCTTAAATGCTGGTGTTTTTTTAAAAAATTTTAGCGTTTATCACGGATTGTTTTTTTACTTTTATCTATACTGTTATTTTTTTCATTCGAAACTCGTAGTGATACGAACGGTGTAGAATTTTCTAATCGAAATTAAAGTAGCTATTAATAAGATTGAATTTATCGAGAAAAACTAAGCATGCTTCTTTTTTAAATAACTGTTTTTCGCAACAGAGCTACAGAGCTTTCAGAAAAGATGAAGACTTCTTTGAACGAAATATAATTCAGCCGATTGTAATGCTGCGAAGCACATCGGTAGGGTAGATGTGCGAACTGTTAATAGGGTCACATACTGTATTGTGAGGCAATAAATTTAATCCTGATATTTCGTCAGAATTAAATGAAGTATGTAGAACTGAATATCAAAATTCGAATAATCATTTGGAGGATTGTATTCAATTTGATAAAACATTGATGCTTCTGGTGGACGAGATACTTCTTCAAGTCAATATTTACTGATTCTGGTGCTTTAACTGAATGAAAATTTTGATGTCACAAGGGCACGTGGCACGTTGTAGACTGCCTAAGGTTTCAATTTTTTGCTCATTCGAGTTTTCAACACTCATTTATTTCTGACGTCATTCCGTGTGTTCATAAATGTGAGAAATTAATCATAAGAAAGTATAGTTCTTGGGAAGCTTATCATACCAGCATGCCCTCCAGTCTCGACACGCTTTATCGGCTGTCTAAAAGCTCAGAAAATTTTCAGTGCGAAAAATTATACCGGAACCTCCTTTGCATGTATTTATTTCTATACCGTACGCGGTACTGATTGCGGCTGCTAAAAATACACTATAATATTTTTAATTACCAACTATGCAGAATAGCTTACGTTTGTGACATAGAATATCCTACTAGTAATTGAGCTATTTCAGTCGTCTTATTGAATTATGGTAAACAGGAAATTTATGGAGGAATTTTATGAATTCCACTTATTAGGTCCGACACATTCTGCATTTGAAGTCTCGGTTTTTGTTCCGCGAGGCCTAATCTTCCGCAAGGCCTAAAGGGTCATTTATACTTGCCTTTTTCGGCGGAACGGAATTCAATCGACACAACGTTACCGAACGAAAGGGAAATTTTCGTTTCGTTCGGTTCGGTTGTAGGTTACTATCGGTCATTTTCTAGAAAATTTCAGTTATCCTTTGTGATCGAATGTTGAATTTCAGGCTGAACGTTTCAAGCTGGTGGCGATCGGTTCCGTTCCGTTCCGTCGAAAAAGGCAAGTGTAAATGACCCTTAAGGGTCCTTAGAGTTTGAAACGTTCAGCCTGAAAATCAACTTTCGATTGCAAAGGATGGCTGCAATTTTCTAGAAAACGACCGACAGTGACCTCCAACGGAACCGAACGGAATGAAAATTTCCCTTTCGTTCGGTTACGTTGTGTCGATTGCATTCCGTTCCGCCGAAAAATGCAAGTACCCTTAAGTCTCCGCACTAAACGTGCTATATCGACGTAAAATGAACTATAGTCTATTCACTTTCGAGACAGCAAACGCAACGGGCATTCGTTATCCATCAACGACCAGTGAATCATTTACTCGCTGGACACCGTTCAAAAAAGTCGTCGAGTAATTTTATCAGCCATCAATAAAATTTTTTAAAATATTGGTGAGATGCGTCTCGCCCGCTCTTTGAATAGAATCTACGATACGACATTGCTGCATATGACTCGCCTTTCTAAGCGTGTTCTATGTAGGAGTCAAGTTGCAGCTCAGCTGCATCTTTGCGGCAATGGTATATCGTATAGAAGTGAGCCGCAACATAAGCTGTAGTTCATGTCTCTTGATGAAACTGTATCCATATGTTAAAAGTAAATGCGACTAGGGTAGGTGCTACCAGAGAGCACGAGCTAGGTTTTACCATACACCCATATGTTTTAATATACGTTAAGTAGCATCATCTATAGTCTGTTTTTTATAAAGTGCTTCGTAATAGAAAAGTGACACAAATCAGTTCTGTCGTCAAAATCGTTTACGTAGAGCGCTTACTGCAAAATTTCTCACTCGAAAAATTGTTGAAGGTTAGGTCATTATGCTCACAAATTTCCAGTCCTATATGATATATAGTTTATCAGAAAATCGTGAAAATCTGTAATACTTTCAAATTTCATTGCATTTATAGACTCTTGACATATCAGCTAGTTGCTATTCGAACAAAATTGTAATTTTTCAATGGTAGATAAAGCATAAGCTACGTAGCATACGGATTCAGGGCAGGTATAGGCGAACTTAACGTTGTAGACCACATTTATGCAGATTTCATAGTTGATATGGCCTGTGGGCAAAAAAGATTAGTGTAACATTTTTCGCATGCCTATAGCTTATAACATAGGACTATATTATAACATACTGACGTGTTATAACATAGCCCTATGTTATGACTCCATAACATGTGAATATGTGAGAAAAACGTCCGCCTTTGAGCGAGCATCTTTTTCCCTCTCCAATGCTAAAAATTGAGTATACTTTTCTGCATATTTTACTACGGAAATGTATGAAAACCTTGACTCTAAGTTTTTTGCATCTTTTACGTGCATTTTTTCTGATTTCGTATCGTTGTTTCCACCAAATTCTGTAATTTCGCGGAACCATTTATAATCTGTCGTTGAGTATTCATCAGCATTTGATCAAGAAAACATCTTAGCGTTTTTATAGGAGACTAGATTTCTCAACGTTCCTTTTAAAAATTCATCGATTTTACATTCATTGCCGAAAGAGGATTGCGAAATCACAAAAATCGTTGTTTTTACTCGATCAATCTGGATTCTGAATACGCGCGAATTTTTGAACTGTGATAATTGAATAATTTTTAAAACGAGTGAAAAAATTAAAAATATTAATCTGCTGCGTCAACGACAAAGTATTACTTTTAGGGTAGTCTTTTTTGGATCAAAGGTTAAATTTTACTTAGTGCATTATTCTATTACTTCAACGAAATATCAGTTTTCCATGTGAATTGCATGATTAATATTATAAATTGCTTTGAAGATTCAGACATTATTTTTCGATCATCAACAGATAGGAAAGATATTGTAATATAAACTACCCAAATGGTTTCCGAGCTTGCAGTACGAGGGAATATCCAAAAGTTTTGAGACTGTATCTGCCATTTCTGTAATAAAGAAGATTACGACTTAAATTTTTTTTTGTTTTGTAAAGTAACACCTTATTCACATACTGTTAAAGTTTCGTCATTCTAAGCCAATTTTCTTGTGTGCGGCTCCGTGTTTTCAAAACCCTACTTTTCGGACGATGGAAAATTGAAAAAATTTGAAGTTCGGGCCAACATCAAGTTTTTAGTGAAACTTGGTTCCAGAGTCACAGAATTTCATAAGAATGACGAGAACGTAAATGCTGTCCAAGCTGTGTGATTCAACAGGATCGTCAGGCATCCATTCAGACGATAGTCAGAAAAGTCGACCTTCCACACACCTCAGTTCAAAAAATTCTGATTGGTCAGCTAGGACTTGACAAACTTTCAGCTCCTTAGGTGCCAAAAGCGCTAGCACCCGCTCATCGCACAATGGGCTGGATCGGTCTATTGGCTTTTTGAACCAAATTAATGTGGATGACGAATTGTAACTGGCAATGAAACCTAGATTTGCCAATATGATCCTGAATCTAAATAACAGTCCAAACAATGGCTCCCATCTAGATCATGTGGCCCAAACAAACTCAAGGCCAAAAGGTCAACCAAGAAGATCATGATAGCAATTTTTTTGGGATCCATAGAGTGTCATTCTGATTGGCCTTCTCGAGGATCAGAGAACAGTAACAGGAAGCTATTATGAAGAAGTGCTCCGAAAGTTAAACTCTGCTTTGGTCAATAAACAACCTGGACCCGGTTTCATCAAAGAGACTTAAGCTCCAGCTGAGCTGCAGCCTAAGCTGTAGCTTAACTTTATATGTTATGCCATTGCCGTTAAGCTGCAGCTCATCTGTAGCTTAACTCATGCATACAAAACATATCGAGAAAGCTAAGCTGTGGCTGAACTGTAGCTTAACTGCCGTTAAGGGGCAACTCAGCTGCTGCTTAACTTTCCCGATATGTTTTGTGTGTATGACTTAAGCTACAGCTGAGCTGCAGCTCAACGGCAATGGTATAACATATAGAGTTAAGCTACAGCTTAAGCTGCAGCTCAACTGGAGCTTAAGTAACTTTGATAAAACCGGCCCTTGGAAAGTTGCATCGTCGAATCTTGTTTCATCATAACAATGCACCTGCTCATTCATACAATATTGTGAAAACTGTCCTGCGAGAATTTAATTGGGAGTCGCTTGCTCATCCAACCTACAGTCTGGATTTTACTCCGTCAGACTTTTTCCTGTTCCCAAAGTTGAAAGAACACTTGAAGGAAATTCGCTAGGAATCAATTTTTGATGTGAAACGTACTGTTTTGGCATGGTTTCCTGAAAACTAGCCTCTGTTTAACAGAAATGGTTTGGAGCGTTTGGAAACACTGCATGCAGAAATGTTTTGAGTTGGATGCTAACTATGTTGAAAAATAAAAGTTTGTTCTTTGCTAGTGTAGCTCTTACTGAACCAGTCTTAGAACTTTTGAATATGCCCTCGTATATCATTTTTCATAAAATGGTTGTAAATTTAAATAGAAAAATTAATTCTCTGGTCAAAACCGTTTACCGAACTTTTTATCAGAGAATATTTTACTCAAAAATTGTAAAAGCTCCGATGAGTAGGGTCACAAATTCTCTGTTCTAAATGACATATGGTTTTGTGGAAAAGTATAAAAATACGAAATAGCACTGACATTATTCGGTAGTATTTCAAGAAAAGCAAATTACAATATCTTATGGATCAATGCATAGACAGAACGAAAAATCAGTCAATTTTGATGAAAGTCCATACATTACGTTTAAAACGTTGTGAATCGTAATTTAGGACAGTTCTCAATGAGATTTATCGACTGATGTCAAATCTGTAGCATTTTAGAATGCTACAATTTTGTAGGGGGTTAACAGAGTTAACAGTCATCTGGGTGAGTTCAAACATACACTCGCCCATAAATGGTTATGAATAATTCCATGTAACATCGTTGTGAAGTCGTTCTTAGAATCCAATAATTCAATATTTTAGAGCCACTACTCCCTACAATGGAAGGGAAGGAAGGCTGGCCGAAGAAAAACTGGTAGAGTGGTTAATGGGGCCATCTCGTCTGCAGTCTCAAACCTCATTCGACAGACTATAAATGTTCGAGGTTCCATTGTTTGGTTTATTCAATTAACAAAAATCAAACTTTTGAAATTTCATACATTAATGCTATCAAGAATGTTGTGCTGCATTTATGCAGGCTTATCATCGACACGATTTTAAAGCTGATTTTGATGCTCCTACAGTAATCTAATCACGACTACTATAACTTTTGATTTTTAGTCATATTAGCCCGATTACATCTAAAAATAATAATGAATGCCACTTCATCGACCAAAAACGACAATACAGAATACGATCTTCGAAAATTACAACTTATCGAAAGTTCCAAATCCATACTACAAAGTTCGACGCCGGCGTTTTTAATTTTTTTCGTCGCCGGCGCCGTCGCTTTCGTCACGGCGCTAATTTCCATCGGGGCTATAGCCAAAGCTAGTAAATTGAAGAAAAAATTCTACGTCCTTTACGCGGCTATGAGTTCAAACGACGCCCTGATGGGTTTGAGTTTCATATCGTTGGCCGGCGTGAAATTGTGCAAAATTTTCGCCGGCGACGACGACGTGACCAATTTACGGGACTGCTGCCGCCAATCGGTGGCCGTCTATTTTAGCCAAACGTTCGGTTTATATATCGTAGCTTGTATAACGCTCGATCGTATGTTGTCGTTCGCGACGCCGTTCAACTACAAAAATTGGACGGTCAAAAAATTTAGTTACCCTTTGGTGGCTTTGGCGTTGATGATTACTGTAGCCGAAATTTTGATTATGATCCTGAAAAATTTCGAGTAAGCTTCTTTTTGGCTCATTGAGTACATCTGGAGAACTTTCTATTGATATAAAGTGCATAAATTAGACAAATAAATATATCTCTATTCAAGTTCTATCCAAACACACCACGCTGATTTTTAAACATTTATTTCACACAGAGTTGCTGCACATCCGAGTTCTGGGGAATCATAAGCTTGTGTCATCTCTTGGCTGTAGGATATTTTGCCGTCTCTTGACTGTAGGAGAGGCGAGCAGAAAAACATGAAAGGTATAAAAAATAGAGATGGACACTTAAACAAAAATCAAGCAGAAATATGAAGAAAAAAATTTAAATGAAAGTAAAATAGAGAAAAAACGAATCTAAACGAACCGAACAGGGAAAAATTTTAGCCAGAAAATAATTATCAAATTGAAGAAACGATATTATCAATAAAGTCATATAATTGGTGTCTTGAAACTATATGTAAAAAGTTCGAAATATCAATACAAAAAGTCAACTTTTTTATCAAGGTTCATTGTTAAATTTCCCGTACACCCTATAATTTGCTTTTTCTTGGAGAACTTTTGAATCGTGGAACTAGTAAACAGAAATTGTTTCACATTTCACATGTTAAAATTTGTCAACGCGCTCATCTAATTATCTAAAGTTCTTTGAACAGACACATGGAAGAAAAAAAATAATAATTTATTACGAACAAGAAACACATAAATATTACAGTATTGTAACGATTAGCTTATAGGCAATACCATTGTACAAAATTAAGCTCTAAAAATTTCATCACTCTAATCTTAAAGCATCAATATTTGGACTGGTAATAGGCTATTCCATACATCAATACACCGAGTAGAAAAATCATATTTCAGAAAATTTGAATTAAATACAAATTTGTACAGTTTTAATAGTTTTTTGCACGAATAGACGAATTAAAAATGGAAAAGGAAGGAGAATCCAAATATTTTAAGCAAATAATGATACAATAATAACACAGGTCTTTACAAAGATTTTTTAAGTCTAGCATGATAATTTGAAGCTTAAGTCATTCAGTAAAACGTTTCTGAACTATTTCTGTTAAAGTTATATCTCCCTTTGAACAGGGATTCCACACAAAAGAAAAATGTTCCAAAATGGGTCTAACGTTATTTTAAATTCCTTAATTTGAAATTCATTCAGGTTGGAATAAAAGCATTTTAAAATTAGATTGGAAACTTTTGATGCCTTTAAAAAATATATTGACAGTGTAATGTTGATAACAATTTGTCATCAATGTAGACACCCAAGTCCTTAATTTCAGAAACTTTGAAAATCCAAAGTTTATTTAGAAAATAATTATTGTTGGGGTTGTTTTGACCTATGTAAAGAACTGAACATTTCGGAAAAAAATTATATCAAATTGCCGGTTTATTGACCATTCATATAAAAGATTCAAAGCCGATTGTAGGATTGCTAAACCATGGAATATTTTGATGTCATCAGCGAGCGCACAAGTACCACTAGTGAGTTGGTGAAAAATATCGTTTATAAACATCAAAAACAGAATGGCTACAAGAACACTACCACTTGTGACAAGAATCGGTTCAGATACTATAGAGTTTTTTATAAAATGCTCCCAAATAGAAAAGTGACAAAAATCAGCACTGTCGTTAAAATCGTTTACATAGAGCTCTTACTGTAAAATTTTTCAATGGACAAATTTTTGAAGGTTAATTCAGTATGCTCACAAATTTCCAGTTCTATATGATATATTGTTCATCAGCAAATCGTGAAAAAATGAAATAGTACTTACTTTCTACTTTCATAATTTAGAAGCATTTCAAGAAAAACGGACTATAGAACTAGCTGTGATCTATAATGAAGACAGTTTTCCCACCAATCTAAAAGACATTTATTCACACCATAGGATCTCAATTTTTTATTTAAAGTTCCATGTGAGACAGAATTAAAAGTGTTCCTCTGCGCAGTACAGCAGATGAGCCGAGTGAACCTTTGAGTTATCTGACTATGATTTATTTCTCTGTAGCCACCGGTATTTGGCCTACTCTGAAAAACATTGCCAAAGCGGAAAAGCTACAGTAAACTTACTAGGGGAAAGCTTCAACATCAGCTAGAAAACTATAATCGAAAAAGCGCGAATTCCAACGGTCGACAAAAAATGAATAGCTCTTGAGCTAGTGTGCCAATAATTTTTGTAGATCTATGTACATCCATGTATAAGTATGTCGATCATTATTTTCATCCCTTCAGATTAACCCGAGATGGCAACCTAGCTGCCGACGCTCTCCTGGTCACCTGCGGCACCGGTTCTTGCTGGTACCCTCGTCGCCTCTACATTCTGGTCACTTGCGTCCACTTGCTAGTCTCCTTTTTGATCATTTTGACCAACATATTTCTCTTGACCAATATTACTTGTTCGCCGGCCTCGTCGTCCACTACTTCGACGTACAAAAATCGTTCGACTATTTACCGCAACAACAACAACGCCAGTAACGGCTACTTGCGATCTACCTCGCCTGGGATGTTCAACACGCCGCCAGTCGCCCGCGGCATCGCGCAACGTTTATCGCCGACCCGCAACGGCGTCACGGCCGCCGTTTCCGTCGTTCATTTGAGCGACAACTCGGCCGCGTCGAATTTATCGAATTTGTTTTTCTCTTCAACGATCAATTTAGGCGAAGCGACGGCGACGACCGTCGTTTTGGAAACGAAAACTGCGCCAATGAACGGCGACAGTTCGTCGCAGTCCAAAGGCCGAATATTAGTACGTCCGTTAACGGTATACGGTCGTATAAAGAAAAGTCTATTACTAATGATAATAGTGCACGTAGTCTCCCATTTCGCTACTAGACTAATATTGTTAGCCAATATTTTGTGGAAAAGTTACGACGATTTGGATTCTGATACGGTCGAAGATTTCTACCCCGAAACCAAAGTGGTCGGTTTTTATGCCAGGGGACTGATCGTGATCAACGGGGCGTTGCACTTTTTCGTCTATTATAATATTAATAGCAGGTTTAGACAGGCGGTGAAGAATTTATTTTTGCGATGATGATGATGATAAATGGACGGTTTTATGATCCATGTATGTGATACTCGCAAGATCATGATTCATAAATTCCAATTGTTTTTATGGAATTGCACAAGATCAATCGACTGGTATTCATGTCATATGCGGAATACCAGAGGATAAATCACGCTTTTTGAAGTTCTAATTCTTAGCTATTCTGTCATTGAGATGCAATAATTTTCTCTGAATTCTTGTTTAAAATCATTTTCATAAAATTTACTGCAGGTTCGATGAATAAAACGATCGTTTTTGGTGACAAAAGTTGAATTCATTGCGTAAATATTTTTATATTGTTCAGGAAAATTGTGCAACCAACTAGAGTGAAAAAATCGAAGGTCAGAAGAATTCAACTTGATATTATTTTAGTGAGTCTAAAATTGTGTTCGAACACTGGTCGAAAAACTGTATGGTCGATCATCATTTTCTCTGATCATGAAACACTTGGCGTCTTTCATACACTTTTAGACCGTCCTTGCCAGTTAAATTTTTGTGTTTGACTCCTTTCCCCAGGTTCGGTTGTAATATCTAAACCGGAGGTATAAATGGAGCTCGGTTTTAACTTCAAAGCCTCAGGTTTAGCTGAACTCGATGTTGTTGGTTTCTTAACGGAGGATACGTATGTACTTCATTTCCTGTCACCCAAAGGGCAAAATTTGACTAGGGTTATTGTTCTTCTCTCCCACTTGAAATTTAAAAACGTATAGAAGTCCTACTGTTACCAATTTTTCACGACCAATCGGTTTTCCATATGTATGTGAGGCATAGAAGAGCTTGGACTTGAACCAGCTATCCCTCAGGTTGAACTTTTCAAATGTGTTAAAACTGAGCTTGGGTTTTGAAGAATGACCATTTTTTATTGTGACCATCTTGAAAAAATCAAGATGTCATCTTGAAAAAATAAAGATGTCATTTGAAAAAAATAAATATCCCATCTTGAAAAAATTAAGATTTCATCATGAAGAAAAATTAAAATAATCGGCGGATCAATAAAGGATACAAATTTCAGGAACTAGTCAAACAAACGTGTTGCCCCGCCTCCTATTTTTATACATTTGGGAACCTTTTAAAGTGGATTCCGGAGGTCAGGCCTTGCTGGCGGAAGGTGCATAGATAAATGAAACGGCAATTTCATTTATCCACATGCTCATTATTCATCGCTTTGGGGACTTTTGAGCTTAGAAAAAATTCGTAGATCAATCACGTACTATAGAAAGTGTAGCGGACACGCTTTATTTACTATTCTAACAATTTGAAGAAATGCGCAATCAAACCTCCTGCATATCCGATAAATTCAAGTGCTATAGTTTATTTTTTTGGAGTGAGCCTGCGTAAACAACCTGCGTATGCAGACCCTTTTTATTTGAGTTGAATGCAGCAAGGCGAACAAATTGAAGAAAAAGATTTTGACCTACGATGCGAATCTATTCTACGGATTATTTTGATTTTTCAAGGCTCATTTAGAATTGAAAAGTCAATAGCTTTGGACCGATCTTTAAGAACCGCAAAAATTTTAATGGTACTGACCATCCATATACAACATTTCCATTACCAGTTTTTAATGAGCTTCTAATATTAATGTAGTCCGAGCTCTGTGAAATCAGCAGAAGTTCATTTAGTTATCAGCTTATGAGATAGTTCTAATGTCACCTACAAAGTAAGCCTGCGTTGTCACTATTTCATGTGCTCACCACCATAAATTTATTTCATATTCGCCTCTCCATCCAAATTTGTCACATGGATAATATATCATATGAAGAAAATATAACATACATACAATTCGAAAGAAACACAGTGAAATATAGACCAGGGCATCCAAAATTTATCACCATTGAACTTCGTTGGCGAGCCCAGTCCGTTTGTAGAATAAAAATAATCTCATCTCTTGAAATTGAAAATTCAGTTTTTGTACATATCGCATAATAATTTCTCCATCGGTTTGTTGGCCGTCGTTTTGTCGAAAAAAATTGATTCGATTTTAGACGAATTCATTAATTTTAGCGAAACGATTAAAGTCAATAGTTTACCAAATCTAAAATTTCCAAATTGTGATCTTATGATATGCAGTTCGAGCAATTATGAAAGCAAGACTTAGTCGTAATCGTGGGTTGTCTAATGATGGGAGTGAGTTTTACTGACGTCCAAACGCTTACGAGAGCTTTCTGTATGCCACAGTAACCGGTGCACTGATAAAATAAGATTTCAAAATACACCACTGTATAAATTCTAAGTTAGTCGCTCTGTTGGATCACTCTGTGTAGGTTATTTGCTTCTTGCCTTGTTTTATATTTCATCACGATGCTTATCCACTTCTGACTTGGATAGAACTGTGTCGACATTTGAATGTTACTCGAGAAGTCTCCACCATTTACCCAGGTTATAGAAGGAAATATTCAGTTTTTTGCCGCCCATGAACCAGAAATTTTTTTTCATTGATTACGGTTCTACTATACTCTATTCATTTTAAAATGATCGATGCAGTGGTCGGAGTTTCGGCAAACGCAGCCCTACTAAAGATCAGAAAATCAATGTCGATAATCTTGAAATGATTGAAAAGAGTGATCATCTAGGGCTTGTATCATGAAAATGTTTTTTTGAATAGGGTCAACGAGCCTTCCATAATTTTGAATAGAAGTTTGGCTGTGACCTTTCTGCATTGATTATTTCAGAATGAATGGAGTCTAGTTAGAGCGTGTTAACTAGCGCCCCTGGTATCGGTGCATTTTCCCTTCAGAATAAGTGAACTACAATTAAAGTCAACATTGAGGTGAGCAATTAGTGTATTGTGTATCAGTATCCTGAATGTATCCATGTCCCGAATGTATCATTATACCGAATGTATCGTTATCCCGAATAATGTATCAATTCTAAATATCCCGAACATATACAATTTTTTTTTATTCCATCCCATCGACTAGATCTCGTCGTCCTGGATACAAATTTTTTGTTCATGTTGTTAACTCTCTTATTCTTAGGTTTAGGCTCAACAGGCTTAGACTTAGGCCTAAGGTTAGACTTAGACTTTGACAATATTCGGGGTACTGATACGGTCAGTCTACAGAGAAGTTATTTTTATTGTGAACACCGTTCGAGATACTGATGCATTCGAGATGTGCGGGATACCGATTTGTTCGGTGTACAGAGAAATTTTGTTTTTGAAGTACAACACTGATCGGGATATCGAATCACTCGGTATTTCGGTACGCTTGGTGCTCCGATACACAATCGGTTATTGAGGCATTCCAATCAACTATTAATTGCATTTAGAACATATTCATGCCCGTTTCAAAATAAATCCCTGTAGTCATGAATAAATTTCGGAGTTGAGCGTAGTAAGTATTGAACTTAGATTTCAGTTGATAGAACGTTTTTAATCATACGGAAAATGTGAAATTCTCCAAACGCACTTAGATGATGTGCTGAGTAATTTTCTCAGATGTGCAGAAGAGGAAGTTCAGCAATGCAGAAATGAGAACTGTAAGGAGATTTTACAGTCCATACCAGATCAAATCATTTGCAAGTGGTCAGTGCATTTTTCAGTGAGAGTTTTTCAAACCAAGGTTAGAATAAACGATCCGAATTACAAAGCCTTTTCAATAGTCCAGATCTTTACCTCAATGGGAAAATGGGTTGATGTTGAACGCGGACGTGTTGCGCCAACATGTTCAATGCTTGATCTTGCAGATATTCGATTTGTTGAGCATCCTTCAATCCTCGGGTTTCTAAATAATGGATCATGTCAAGAAACTTGTAAAATGACGATATTATGAGGAAGAACTGGTTCTGACTATCTTTGCATTGCGAGGTCTACATGGACGTGGACAGGAAAATAATTCTTGTAAATAATAAAATTCGAAAATAAGTAATATTTCACGTGTTTCACTATTTTTGGCTAAACAATTTTTCAGAAAAAAAGTTCTAACTTGTCTAAAAGGAAATGTGCATCATTGTTGTTGTATAGTGTCAATGAGCTTTCCGTAATTTTGAATAGGAGTTGCTTTGCGACCTCTCTGCATCAACCAAAAAAATAACAGAAGACTTTTCGTTTAAGATGATGACTATCAGGTTTGCAAAATAATTGGAAACTAATGCCATAATATTCTGCTCTTGATCGTATTGGCAAAAAACCTAAAGCATCATATCGGTGCTTTGAAGATTCTTCGAAGTTACAAAAAACGAAACATCAGCACTTCAACAATGTTGACATAAAACATATATGCCGCTGTTCAAGTTCGGTATGAAGTAAGTATCAATTGTTCAAATTTGCAGGAAATACGTTTATAGAGCATTAAAGAGCAACATTTTTTGTTAAAATCAGCATAAGCGATCGACGTTTAGAGATAATTTAGAGCTGATTCATTTTTGTCATGATCTTTTAGAAACATCGAAAACTATCAGAATCGAGAAGCCTTTAATGCATAAGAATGAATTTTTTTTTTTTTTTTTTAAATTTTTGCGGGTACACCTACCCATTTTTCCTATAGCCGGAAAGGCAGGCTTTACAGGTCTATACGGTCATACAAGTGCCCACCTTGTATGAGAGGCGCTCTTCGGGTGCTTTTTACCGCCTAGTGGAGGCCACATTCCACAGGCTGGCTTCTGCCTGACAAGCAGGACTTGATCGGCTACCTACCTCATAATGGAATAGGCCCACCTCCTCATTCGCCGCACTATCGCCAACATGCTAACTGGGCTGAGTGGATCCCGGCAAGCAGCGTTCCAAGCTCACCTACACAATTTATCTACCCCGAGAGGATGAAAGGCTGTGTCTGCCTGGGCCAGCTACCAGAAATTCAATTTCGGGTTACACCCGGAATCGAACCTGGTTCTTGAGACTAGCAGTCAGAGGCGATAACCACTAGACCAAGACGGCCCCTTAAGAACGAATTTTTCATTTTCAGAAAAATAACGTGTTCTAAAAAATACCTGGATACTTTTGTAATATCTGAATCATTTTTAAAACAGAATCGTTCCAAAGTTAGGGTCCGCCCTACAAATTTTTCTGCATAAAATACAGAGTGCTATAGCTCATTTTATTCCAGATGAGCTTCGAGAACAAAAAAGATGCTCATGCAATTAATACACAACTTGCGTTCGCGGCCGCAATTTTCCGATTGACTGTAGCAGTGAGAATTAATATTTGAAAAAAATGTTCGATAACGATGCATTGCCATCACCTTCGAGCGGATTTCTCAAATTTTTTTGCATTTAGAGGCTTTTTTGAACATGGACAGAGTATAGCAAGCATTTTTTGTGAAAATATCAGTTTTGATGCATCAACCCATAAAAAGAGTGGATATTCGAAAGATGGGAAACGTTATAACCGTTGTCTGTTTGTCTCCAATGCTTATAGATGAAAATATATTTCCGCCAAACAGCACAACAAATGAAATTAAAAATTTCAACTAATATAATGGATTTTTTTCGAAGCTCAAAATTGGGCATCACTCGATGGGCCTCGTTGATGTTTCAAAAACAAGCTTTAAAATTGTGTACGTCGATTTTTGATCAAATTACGGGTAGTAAAGGGTAGTTAAAATTTGGTTGAGCCCACAAAAATTTTCTTAGCTACCGATCTATAGTGAGTATATTCAAAAAAATTGAACATGATTGATAAATAAAATTATTAAATATTTTGATATTTTGCGTGAATAAATTAGTTAATAAATCAACCGACATTGTTATGATAGAAAAGTATGAACTCAAAGCTAGGCTCTACCTAATGGAATATGATCTTGAATATTTCCTAAGGTGAAAAAATCCCCAAGAACACTGCGTAGCATCAAAAAGTATAAAAATTCGGACAACTGTTTCGAAAACTAAAGTCTTTCATGTCTCACATTTTTAAAATTATTCGTGATCCTAACTTTCGCTCTCTCTCTGACGTCTCGCCTATCTGTTAGAAAAGTAAAATCTTACCCGGCCTGAACAAAACGACAGCTTTCAAACAAGCGAACTCGGCCGAACTCAGCGTCAAACAATGAAATCTATTGAACAAATCATTCAAATATCGCAAATCGGTTTCAAAATGTTGTGAATTCGAAGTTTGGGCGACTGGAGTGGTCGTCGAGTGATTTAAGCAAGGTGGCGACTGCAGTAACGGACAATTTTCCATGTTTGATGACCATTGAAATAGACTCAGGAGAAATAGGTCGCTCCAATTTTCTTCGAGTAAAGTAACCTGTCATGGAAGCGATGAGTTTTGAAAATGATCATCAGGTTCATTTTGAACTAATCAAGTAGCTTGTAACAACCTGAACTACAGTACCTTGCTTTACTAGCGTAAAAATTTCTTAAATTTTGTTTCAAAAAGAGGTTGGTCTATGAAAGTTGATACAGTAACAATATTAATATTGATCCGCAAGCGCTCACTTGATCTTTGTATGACGACGAGGTGAAAGACGGCAAATTTTTCGCCCATTTGACGGCCATATACAGTAACCGGGCCGACGTATCGTAAAAAGCGTCGGCGTCATTGCTCGTCAACGATGATGCAACGGCGGCCGACGACGGCGAATCACCGCCATCTTTGTAGCAGCCGTTGGCTCCGCGTCCTTCGACAGTGGGACCAGCGGCAGATTTCGACGGACTATAGAGCGAAGAGCTGGAATCGCGGCGGCGGGCGCAAAAATCGCCGACACCGCTGCCGTTAGCGTTGCCGCCGCTGTTCGACGACGACGGGCTGTGTTTCAAAGTGGCCGTTTCTTCGTTGATGGAATGGCGGTCTATAGAATCGGGGCCGCGACCACTAGGCGCTGAAGTAGAATGTGGACAACTTAGGGAGTGGAGACTACAACTCTATGGACCTTAGGGACGGAAATATTGCCAATGCTTGTTCAATTCTGCTTAAAAGCCTGAAAGTTTAGAGATTTTTTGAAAATTATGCGAAAAATATGAGGCTAAAATTTTTAAACTCGAGAGTTTAATGCCTCACAGCTAGAAAATATTATGCCGTTAAAGTTGATTTGTCCGGAGAGATACTTCGCAAAAATTAGCTTAGTTTAAAGAATTATGCAGCTGAAAATAAAAATAGCAAATCCGTCATGGAGATACTGCTATCTTATTGATGATTAAATTTTGAAACAAAAATATGTGTCTAACCAGGCCATTGGCCCGACCGCTGAAAATTTATAGATGCAAATCAGAAGAAATGAAAATGCTTCATAAAGTGATAATGGACACGTGACGTAAAAGAAATAATAACTTTTGGCCTATGTCTTGAGATATCTCTTGAAATTTTGAAGGGATGTCTTAGAACACACGGACCATTGCCTTAGGGTATTGTTCGAGAATTGGTCCCTCTGAAGTCAATACTAAGAGTGAGTTTCGACCAGTCTATCTCGGTGAAAAATTTATACTTCGGGATCTCGCTATTCACAGCACTAAAGGAATATCTGTCCGAAAAGTTCGCATTCTTATTGAGTACGAGAAAATTTCCAATTACAGCTGAATTTAATATGTTGGAGAAATAGTGCTACAGTCCATATTACATCACTTCGAGAAGTACCATAATGTTAACAAGGCAAATTACACTCTTGTAATGTTCCTCCAGATATCATTTTTCCACGATTTGGTATAATTTGAAGTATGGATTTTGAAAATATCGACGATAATGACAAATTCGTCGTTATGAAATACTAGTGAATCCTAATGGAAAGATAACCCAGTCCCATTATTCCTCTCATCTTATGGATGCTTTGCAATCACACCTTTAATAGCACGATTTATGAAATTTTATTACAACGTTGGGTCGCTGTTATCGTAATGCGTCGCTAAAGCCCATTTAATTTAAAATAGTAGACGTAGAGAAAATCAAAAAATAGATTTAATCTGATACGTAATTTTCACTTCGTGGAAAACTTTATACTGTAGTTAAACTCTAAATCTCTTCACGAGAATGGAAAATGCGAAAATAATTGAAAAAAACACATTACGCATCGTTACTGATATGCGCAGGTGACTGGCATCCTGTAAAGTGTAAGACAAAAGCGTCATCGTATTTATCACTTAGGTGGTAAATTGAGTTGTCAATGCATAAATTCTCCAGTAGGTTTTGCATGTTGAACTAAATTTAATTTTTCAACGAATGGTGAGCAAATTTTATGTAATCATAGTTTAAATGTGACCTTTCAAAATTTTTGTTGTGCGGGTGCAAAAACGAAGACTGTACTTTCATGAAATGTAAAAAAGAGTCGGAAATTCAAACCGGTCGAATTAGATTTGTGCAGTTTCGTAGAAGCTTTCTTTAAACAAAATGGTATGAGTAAAATCCATACATTGGCAGCATGAAATATCCGACACAATTCCACCGATTTTTAACCATTCTGCAACTCCATCAAAAAATGAAAAACGCAAAATCTGGATAAATCTTGACTATAGTTTGTTTTTCTTGAAATGCTTCTAAATAATGAAAGCGGAAAGCAAGTAGTATTTCAGATTATCCCGATTTTCTGATAAACAATATACAATATAGGACTGGAAATTTGTCGGCATAACTGACATCACCGTTAACAATTTTTCGAGTGAAACATTTTACGGTATATTTTATATTATTTATAGATCTATCGATTAATGTCGAATTTGCCGTGTTTGACGCAAAAAATTGCTGCTCGTATTGTGAAGTCACCACCTGAGTGGGATCAAATACCTATCTAAGTGAAGTTAGACATTTTCTCGGAGAGGGCTAACCCACAACTCCTCACTTCGTTCTATGGTCACATTTAAACAACTCAATTATTCAATGCTCAACAGACAGTATAGTGCGGCCACAATAACCGCCACTTTTTGTTCCCGTGATCAGACTGTTAGCAGACTTATGCAAATTTTGTCATGTTTCTAAGGACTCCTCACTTGACAGGTCTTTCGATCTATCGAACGTCGTATCTACGCTCAGAAACGGTGGTTGTTGGAAAACGTGTTGATTCGGATGATGATGGTGAGGTAGTAAAAACGGTAAAAAGCTGCCCGCTGGCGTTTGACCATTGGCGTTGTTTAAAAACTGTCCGGCGCTGCCGAAGGCAGGCCCGCTTCCAACTGCAGCCGCGGCGGCGGCTGCCGCCGCTCCGAATAGCAGACCTTGCGCCGTCGCCGCCGAATGATGATGCGTCGCAGAAGCGGGGCCACTAGATCCACCAAACATACCGACGGCGGCGGCGTAGTCCCGGAAATATTGTTCGTTGGCCAAATGTTGCTGTTGTGGTTGAATGTTCGAAGGGGCGAAATCCAACGGGGGTCGGATCGTGGCTGTATTCCGCGGTTGACGTTCATTTTGAACGGCTAAAATGGGTTTTTTCAAAATGGAGAAAAAGTTGTTTTTAAGGGAATAACAGCAACTTTGAGGATTTTACCCCGATATGTAAGCCAAAAAATATTCCATGGCTAAAAGATAAATCAAGAATTACCAATATTTACGTGTTACAGTCAACAAAAAGACATAAAAAATCCGGACAGCAGGTGTATGGGAACGGATTTCGAAAACTACTTTATAGGGGAGCTGGCAAAATTTTAGATATTTCGTTTTATCGACATTTCAATCTGATCCGAATGGTATTGTTTTCGATAAATAATCTCCAATGATTAACGCTTCATCCCTCAAATAGGCAATACTACTCAAGTTTTCTATCGTCTAAAGTTGAGGTTACATCAGATTACTGCTCTGATCTTATTTTAGTGATGCAATAACTTGAACTCAATCATTGCCTTGACAACTTTACTAAGATTTCCGGCGTGTTTTGTTGGCTCATTTTTGTTCCGAATCAGACGAAATCACTTTTGGAAAACATTGATTTATAAATTATTCGCAAAACAGAATTTTGAGCAAACCGCAAACATTCCCTTTAGTGGCTCATACGAGTATTATAGAACTATCATGAATGTTTGGAAGGTCAACACCGCAACACATCGCCGCCTTCTTTCCCCGTCTAAAAATTATGCGTAGTTTGCGGTTTAATCGTTTCCTCAAAACGGCAAGGCAATACAGAACGGAAAACAGTTTCACCTTCTTGTTGTTCTCAATTTTACCTTCTTTATTCATGCCCATTTTCAGACATTTTTTCAGTCGGCAAGCTTGACACTGGTTTCGATGAGCTTTGTCCACAACGCAGCTCCCCGTACCGGCTTGGCATCTGAAAGGTAACACTATGTTTCGAAATGTGGAATTTTCGGACGTTTATGTTAGGACTTTATTTTGACACATTCTCCAATGGATAAAAAACTGATTTAGTGTCGTCCGTCACGCAGATTCCATTAAATTCAATAGCGTTGAGTAAATTGTTAGCAAAATTCAAGTCGAAATGACTAGTCAGAGACGTTAAGTGGCATGTAAACTCAACCGAAAGATATTCAAAATTTTTGAAAGACTTTCAATGTTTAAAACTGTAATATAAGTTAAAAATTAACAGAATCTTCTGGCCAGCTATAAATGATGAAAAAATTATTATTAAATTGATATTGAATTCTTGCTCTATCTGATTAATGTACTGATTACTGTCGAGTTGAAGTATCTGAAAAATCGGCTGCGTGAAGGTGCTGTATGACAGCGCTCGTAATAAATCTATGCTTGACTTTTATTTTTTGAGTTCAACCTTGAAAAACATAGGCTGTCAATCTGTTGAGAGGCCTTGATTTTACGCGAAACCAATAAATGACAACAAATGTTCAATTCGGAATAGAAACGGTAAAAATATTTTTGTCGTTTTTCAATGTACAGGCATTTTATAAATAATTGACTATAATGACTTTATTTTCTGAACTTTGTTTGACGAAGATTTTTTTTCAGCAGATTCGACAAATGAGTTCATGTGTTTCTCTTCTTAAAAATTTGCTACCTGTATATTAGTTTCCGCCTAACGCTCCTTTTGAAAAATCCCGAGCAGCCATTACAAGCCAAAATGCCGTAATGTTTGCCAGACGAAACGTCGTTGCATACGACGCAAGTCAGAGCAGGGGACGCCGAGCCAGATCGTTTTTGGCGCCCTTGTTGTTGACCTCCATCTTGGACGCCATTGGCCGTAGCGGACGGATGAGCGGCGTGCAACGGCGAAAAGATAGGGCTATTAACCGAAACGAGCATGCCTTTTTGCATGGCTAGTTTAGAAAACAATGAAAAATCGCTATTGAATGAATTTGAGGACATTCACCGAAGCAATTGGAAGTGACTAATGAAATTTTCTCAGGTCCCTTTTAAATCTCTTGATAATGGGAGAGTTCCTGATCTCCTAGAAGTTTGAAATAAAAATTTACATATTTTGTCAAAGAGAATGTAAATTTGGGTTTGGATGCATAACTCAGTGTGGGTAGAGGGGTTGGACGACTTTGACTTTCTATACTAAGAAAGTGTTTGATCTGATTCAGATATCAGCAAGCTACATCAGTGAATTTGATTTTGTTTTCATATTTTTTGGATTTCTTTGCTGCTCTACCTGCTCTCATATGGACAAATCTTGTTCACTCAGTAACACTTCCCAAAATAAGGTGATAAGCAAGATCTACATTACGATGCTCCATGAATCCCAATGAAAACAAAAGTTACAAGCATGAGGCAAGTCATAAACTTTCAAATTTATCCAAAATTCAGAGTTCCACGCATCGCTATACTTAAGCAAAATCTATTGAATGACTTTTTCATCTATAAGTGTGAGGATCTCATATATTATTAGGATCATGACAGTTAAGGGTTGCCATACGACAGGGGATTTTCTGGATATTCCTCCTGCACTTCCCCTCAATTTTATATAAGCCTATGGAAACCTTTAGCTGAAAAGGCCACTGAAACACGTAAACTTAAACGAATTTCACAATTTTTTCGTGTATTTTCTGTAAGGTATTGTAGTACTGTAAAATAATAGTATTCATATACTTCTCTCTTTCGAGCCTGAAATAGTTGCGGTAACAACAAAACCCCCCAAAGTCATTCCTCACCTGCACTGTTTTCCATTAGCAACCGACTATGGTGCATGGCAGCCGCAGCGGCAGCCGCCGTTGGCGGCGCGGGCAATACGCCACCCGACGAGAAAAAATGCGGCGGTTGCGATACTGCTGGCGGCAACAGCATTCCAACGCTGTTTGGCCCATTCGTCGGTACGAAAAACGCGGCAGCGGCAGCTGCTGCCGCCGCCGCATGCGCCGGGTTCATCATCACGCACTGGTTGAAAATGGAAGCGGCAGACGCCGCTGTGGTATTGGTCGTCGTCGGCGGCGGCGATAGACGATTGACGTAGGGCGAAGAATGGCGGCTTGTCGTCGTCGCGATGCTGAGCGATTCTTGAACATTCTTACTCGTTCCTAAATGATGTACACTAAAGAGTCAGGCCTTGATGCATAAACAATTCTTGCTTAGAATCTTGCAATGATAAAACATGAACATAGTATCAAATTCACTTTAAAAAACAAATAGTATGATATGAACATTAAAACACAGAGAAGCTATGATAAGTAAAAAATTAGTCATATCACAAAATACTTTGAGTGTAAGTCAAGTCAATGAAGTCTGTATAGATTTCATGCATTGATGAACTTATCTGCGGACTGCTTTTGATAATGTGAAAAAGAAGAAATCTCGATCTACCTTGATCACCGTAAAATAGTGCTTCTATGAAATTCCGAATTTCGTGAGCCTGGACGACGCAGAATATAGGCGCAAATTTAGAGAAATGTGAGAGAAACAGTCTGCACTTGTAAAAAAAGATTTCGACTTACTGCGCATGCTTTTGCATAAAATTTTTTTTTGTTGTGGAAGCCATTTGAAGAAATGGATTTGAAGGCTATATTTCTTGGGATATGCTGCAAGTTGTACCGTACTCAGTGGCTCATACCGACCTGAATGCAACACGATTTTTGGCTATGAATACAGCAATCAAGGTAGAAATTGGGTCTGCTCAACGACTAAAAACTTTCGTATATGTGATAATGATTCAAGGAATTACTCCAAGATAGAGAGCGAGAAAACCAAAGTTTTCATGTGCTACTTCCGGTTTTATCAGCTCTCAGATTCCACTTCTTAGAAAGCCCTTTCGGCCGATGTCTTCTCTTGAGTGCTGCTGGCACCCAAAAGTTTCACGGATTGCCTAGACAGGGACTGAAACATTTTCGCTCATCTTGGCTGCGGTGATCTTTATTCAAGGGACTGTATCTTCCTACAGTATGATGATTGTTTTTTCTCAAACCACTTGCAAATTCACATTGGTTCTTCAAGTAAATATTTCATAGTCAATCTTTTGAGCGGCTTGCTACTATCGTACTTAGAAGTGTTAGCTTTCGTGTGATTTTATGCATAACCAATTTCCTACGTATTCCAATAAAATACTTTTTAATCGGCACTTCTTTGCACATTTTCATCTGTTCGATTGAGCTTTTATCGCGATATCTGATCAAATATGCTAATAACCAATTTTCGGATTATCAGCCTTCCAGTAACGGAAATGATATACTTTCCTCTTTTAAAGCGTAATGTTTTGTGATCATTCATGCGTTACAAAATTGAATTGATACAGTAATACCTACAGGAATAACGTTATACGTGCAAATGTCATCTTACAAAAATCAGATACGTTTGTGCATATATGTAATGCAAATGATGCTAATTACGAGACGTGAGCGTTTGTGCGTTACTAGAGCTTTTTGTTAAACCATTCACAATCAAAAGATAAATGTTTTGATCAATTGTCAAGCTTTGGCGTTTTCGTGAAAAATGAACTTTCGACGGCGTTGTCGGCGGTCCTTATTTCGCCTTTCGTTTTTGACATTTTCTGTAAGAGGCACCCTGCTACGAGGGGGCAGCGAAAAAGACGGAATGAGAGCGTTCATCATCATACAGATTTTTAATTAATATGTGTACGATGCTGCGTTTTCCGTTCTACTAAAATTTCGATGTTTGTGCACAGGAAATGAAGTCAATAAAAAATAGAGAGGGAGATAGAGAGTGCTGCACCTTTTGATCCTGGATAGATAATCACGAGGGCATTGGATCATTATTCAGACATGTGTAATTGAAATTTTTTGTGTGATTCTGACAGCGCATCACCGTGCGGTCAGAAGCTAAATCTAGAAATGCTTTTTATTGTTGCTCTCAGAAGATTTACGGTCTTTGAAAAGAAAGAGTGAACGTGACATCAACATTCCTACAGTAAGGTTGGGATCTTCGGAAAAAATAAAGAAATCGATACAGTAAGAATTTTTTGTAGAATATAGAATTCGTTCAGGCTTAAGGAATTTCCGACGTGCGAGTCAAATTTGTGTCCCCTATTGCATTTGAGAGCATGAAAATTTGACAATTCCTCGCGAACACCTGTTAGACACGCTGGCACATGAAAATGTTCTAAATTGTAGGGAACAGTGGAAAATATGTAATTCTTTCACTCTGTCGCTCCTAAATAAATATATTTCAAGATTTTATAATTTTAGTAAAGAAATTTTAGACTAATTAAGATGGAGTGAAAAATTTTTTAATTAAAACTCCTTTCGAGTAAGCCCCTGATGCTGGCGTCCGGGGACTTGTTTCCACGCGATCTTTTCTGAAAATGATCGGTCGGTCGGTCCCAGGGAAAGATTTTCTGAGTCTTGGAGCCATCAAAAAGCAGTTTGCACGATTGAAATCAATGCATAATGTAGATTTCTAGTATAATATTTGGTAAAATTTGTTTTTTTCTATCATAAATTGTGTACTCCTCAATTCAGAGTAATTTGCGTAAAAGTCAACTGAGAAATTGAGAAACATCTCAGTTGCGTTAGTAAATTTTCTGCTCCCTTTTGCACACTAAGTGATAAAGGTGAAAAAACTATTTTCGAGCCTAAAGGTTTTTTAACGCAAAACTGACTTTACTGCAAAGTTGATCAACTTGAGCACATACTTGTCGATCAAAAATTGATAGAATTACGCGGTTTTGAATTTCTTCATTTTTAAGCACATAGTGCGGCATCGTTGATTCTACATTTCAACGGTCTTCGAGATCCAGGTTCCAGATACCTTCAAAATTTTTATTCTAGTGTAAAATAGTTCAAAGGAGATCAAATTTGAGTGAAACTTTTTTCCGAACTCGACGTAACAGTCTTAAAACGAAATCAATGTGCAACCATTCAGACGAAAATTTTTTGTTTATTCGCTCAAGTCGAACCTCAGTTATGATGACAGAAATGATAGAAACTCTAAAAGAAAGGGAATGTCGAAAAATTTTCACAACTCTGCGAATGGTTCATCGCTGAATTATAAATATTTGATTCTCTCTGATAGTAACTCGGATAGTAATAAAACCTTTGTTTTGGTGGCTCATGATTACCTTTATGGACAGTGATCGCCTCAAATTTGATCTTTTTCTGTAAAGCAGGTGTGTCGGATTCATGACCCTCGGAATCGTGATTATGATGATGTTTCTCCTCTTCTGCTAAACTACCGGCGACGCTCGACGTTGACGAAAAATCCAACGCTCCGTCATCGCTACCTTTTTCGTCCATTTTTCGAAATATTGAATTAAAATTTATGCAATTTTTCCTGGCAAAAGGGAAAAAAGAAGGTAGAACTAAATTGGAAAATTTCGAATAGAAGATATATCTGTTTAGAGCGGCAATTGGGATGAAGTTAGCGGAAAAAAACTTGAGCTTTTGAGAATAGTCGGATCACAGTGGTTTCCTTGAAATCAAGGATTTTGTACAGTTAACAATGGCGGAGAGAAATAATGCGTGTATATTAAGATAAAAAGTAGTCATCTCTGTACACTGTCAACTTATATGACCAATTTTAAGAACTGCAGTGAAACTGAGCAATTTTCAGGGTTATCTGTTCTTAATGATTAACAACATGTATCTTATGGACGTGATAATCTTGTTGAGTCTTACTGGTAATGCCATATTGGAAATTTCCAAGTTGGACTAGGGCTTTACGATCAAGGTATTTTGTGCATAACCCCAGTTGAGCACAGCCACACAAAGCATATCTGTGTTCTCGCAGTTGGTTGCACCAGGCACTCATGAGTTATTCTAGTAGTTCAGTTGTCGAAAATTTCAGTTGCGGTCTTTTTCTTGAAATGCTTGTATCAACTATTTCATATTTTTGTCATTTCCTGATAAATCGAATGTCGCATAGGACTGGAAATTTGTGCGCCTACTCAACTGTCCTACAGTAAAAACATATTGCAAAAGACTTTTTCATATTTAAATTTGCAAGCATTTTATGAAGAAAACAGACTATAGAGCTTCAAAAATCTGTGTTCAATAGTACAGCGGTTCACAGTGATCTGTACTGTCAGCTTCAGAAGCCGCTTTTTATTTTAGTGGTCAAGTAAGGCACAACCAACTTGACCAGTAAACAACTTGACGCGTTTCCCAGCATATAATCGTGGTTAATTTGACCACTATGGTGTTTCTCATGGGTTACCATGGCTAATTTAGCCAGTTAACATCTTAGGATGTTCAGTTAACCACAATCGGGTTCTTCACATGTTACCGTAGTAAACTTAGTCAAAGTCAAGTTAGCCCTTTATTAAAATTCTGAATTTTTCGGTATGCAGAAAAAGCTGACTCCGGTAGGTACAATAAAAATAGACATCCAACAGTTGTCTGCATTTTTTCTAACTTCAAGGCTGGTGCATTGCCAAGTTTGGCATCTTATCGTCTCGTGACAAACGAATCTTTAAAAAAATTTTAATTCGACAAAGTTCTAATACAGGACATTTTTTTGCTTGAGGATTCTCATGTGAATATGATTTTCGTGTCAATGTTCAAAAGTATCCAAATGTATGTGAATTGTTTACCAAAATACTGTAGTGCAGAAGTCTTCGTAGATCTCTGTCGATACAGTAACATCTGACACGAACTTTGTTATCTCACATTTTTCCGGTGGGCTCACATCCGATTCTTCTATTTAAACAATTTCTTTGTTCAAGCGATGACAAATCCAAAAAATGGCAAATACTTCAAAAATTCACGGAATCAATGCGCACCCTAACAAGACAAGTGGCGGAATGAATCGATTTCTAATGCAAAGTTTGACATTTGGTATATTTAATGCTTTTCGCTGCAGAGCTGAGTGAGAAACTTACTGACTTATGGCGTACTGTAGAATGAAAAGTGATCAAATTATTTTACTAAAAAATTAGAAGTAACAGATTCCTCAATTTAGTAGCCGTAATCAACTGAAATGGTTCATCCCTGTTCAACGCATTGCTTATTAGCAAGACAGCCACAGTCCAATAAGTCTTTGGAGAAGTAAGCATGCTATGTTAGCTTTAGTCGAGTCAGCCATGGTCAACTTGGCCATGGTCATTTTAACCCACATTTTATCCCTTAGTCAACTCAACTGTAATTATTTTATCTTTTAGTCAACTAGCAATACCCATTTTAGCCACGCTAGGAAGTTTATCGTGGCTAAGATAGCACATGGTTAAGTGAATGAAAAAACCGGCCCGGGTGTCATAACGAGCAACAGATTACAAATTTCTACTGCCGTTGATCCCGTCGGAAGTACATAGTCATCGATGGTAAGGCATCAAGGGAGCCTTTCCAAAGCTGGGGCAGACATGTTTGTTCTTCAAAGAATTAAGAAAGCCAATTAAAGCTTTGGAGTACTGTAGAAGAGGAGAAGTGAAATGTCGTAGTACTGAAGGTAGATGTTTTAGACAAGCGCAATTGCAACAAATTTTGCAGATGACGAAATTTATTAAATTCCTGCACTAAAAGTCAGCTCGTCTCAATCTTCGAACCATGAATTTACTTCAGAAAGTATCGCACCTGTCGCTATCGCAAATTATATTACTGTAACTATATTCGGAGTCAAGGAAATGAACGAGCTCTTTTCCGACCTGCTAAGAGACGATAAAAGACAATTTAGCCGAGCATTCTTATAATAAAGCTTATGCATATAAATATAGAGAGCTACAGTAATACCGATTGGGTTAGTATATTAGAATCAAAATTGATGGTCACGTTGTTGTTGTTGCAGGAAGCTGCATATACACATAGATGCACCACACGCTTGTAGCTTAATTATTTGCAGATAGTAGCTTCTCCATATTAAGATACCGTGTTTTGAAACGGAGATGTTGGTCTGCATTCGCTGCCAGAAACGTGTGTGCAAGTGCCACTTAACGGCCAAATGATTTGCTTTCGTTTTGTATTTGGTGAAGCTCTCGACACCGCAAGGAAACTGTATTGTTTGCAGGCCAAGATTGGTCTGTTTCCAAAGGATATATACGTGACCAGTGGTCAACAAGACAAATAAGGCTATAATAGTATTTGCCCTACAATCCAAAGACTGGTGCTGAAATGCGCCTGTCACCACACTTGTTGTGATTTAACTGATGTGCACAGCTGGCAAGCTTTTTTTGCGTAGGAAGGAAATCATCAATTTTTGAACTTTAAGATTGATGATTCCGTTTCTGCATATTTTGTTGCAATATTCTAAATTGTGCAATCAAATAACTATGTGGACAGTGGGTAAATCACACTCAATCTTACCATTGCTGGCATACTTTAATAAATCACGGTTCGGAGGTTATCGATATTGTACCACACTTTCCCAACAAAAGAAGCAAGTAAGTCTGACGTTCGCCAGATGAGCATGAACATTTTATTGCATTTTTTCCACACAAAACAACAATGCAATTTTTTGTCTGTTGATGTCGCAAACATGCATTCTGGCGGAAATGCTAAAATAGACTCGACGCTATAAAATTCAAATGAGCCGCCAAACGGAAAAAAGTTCAACGAAATTTGTTTTTTGAGGTAATAGTACTCAAAGGATTCGCGGCAATCTCAAAGTTATCAAATGGTCAGTCAGCAAGTTTTAAAATTCTAATTCCGAATCGTACGTCTATGACCGAATTATTCATGGTCCAACCTTCTTCCAGCAGCTATATTATCCTAGTTTGATAGCTTCACACGTGAAACCTAATTTTTTTGATGAACTTAAATTTGAAGAAAAAATTTTCATGAAATTTGATTTGTGTCAGGATGAATTTTGTCATTTTTTTAAAATATTGTCGTGTCAAATGCTTCAATGAAATTCTAGCCCAGAAAAATCCACGAAATAAAATGATGATTTTTTAGTTGATTGGTTGCGTTAAATACAAATTTTTCATCCGATATTCGAAGGAATACCTTGAGCTTTTTTAAAAAGAGCAATTTAAGATCGCACTGTCAATCACAAAAACTCAGGAAGCAAAAGTGCAGTACAATATGATTAGCGTGTACAACGGGTGAAATGATGAAACTTACTTACATTTGAGTGAAGACTGAAGATTACTTTCCACAAGATCGATCCAGTTACTTGTAGATACGAAGAACTGTAATTTGTTCTCAATAGATTCTGTAAAGTCGGTCAATGCTCGTTGTTCAAATTTATGATTTTTTTTTCAAATTTGTACGATGAAGAATTCAAAGTTCTAGAATCTCGCAGCTGGTTATTCCCAACTAACACGTTTTTAGTGCGTAAAAATCTGTGATCGCGAATGGCGATCAGTACGATAAGTACAGAAATAAACTTCAAACGACATTCATAAGTTCAAAATCAGCAAGGTAATTTTTTGTTCAAGCAAATAACCTAGATATTTACTCTTGCTGACGTCAAACGTAACTAGCGAAAATTGTATACAGTGAATTTTCATTCTACGAATTCCGAAAGACAGTATAGTTCATTTCTGAGACTGAATAACGATATCATCAAGAATCAGATTAATCAATAGTATTGCGGTAGAGTCAGTCGGATTACTTCCTAGAAAATGAGATAATTTTTCTTCCTAAAAGAACACGAAGAGGCAAGAAAACATGAATATCCCTCCTTTTTCTAACCTCGACGTTATACACTCTAATCAAATTAGCATTATTCACCCCACGTACGAAATTAAATTGCTGCCAAAGATGAACGCCGCATCGGATAAAAATCTACAGTATACCGAAAGCAAAACTTTTTCGATAAGTAAAAATAATAGGAATTACTGTAGCTAGATAGCTCTCAACGAGCGCAATCTCATTTTTGACCAATGCAATAAAAATTGCGGCCCATATGGGACCCCGATGCAAGCCGATCTTCTAAAGGAAGGCCGGTAGAAGCAAAAAAGAAATAACCAAAGAAAATTCAATTGGCTCAAGATGAAGCTGGTGCCTTCACAATCTATCTGACTAGGATTTAGAGAAAAGCGAGAGCCGCTAATTTCTGCCCGTTTCCTATATTTAATTAACTTTTAAAGGCGCAGGATTATATGGCAGAATGTTCCGGGCAACAAGCTGAAATTTTTCCTCCCACCCGCGAAAGATAGTAAAAGAAACGAGGAAAAAAGGAAGATTCTTGGTTCCATCATCGGATACAGTAATCTAGGCAGCTAAAATTGCCTTATTACAGTAATAAACTTTTGGCCGATGATACGGTAGGGGACTTGGGGGCGTCGGTGAACCTTCTATCTTTCTCTGTTAATCCTCGTCGAAATTAACCGAGCATTTTTGATACAGAACCACATTATGTACTATGTCTCTGTCAGTCTCTTGACGATCGTGAAATTTAATTTTTGCGACTCTAACTGCAACACCGCGTCATCGTCGGTTTTCAATTTTCGATTTGGGATTCTGGAAATTTACGAGAAAATAAATGGGCCACTTGATTAGCATTTTTGCCGCAGCATGCGAGATGATGGCAATGTATAACGCCTCCTACAGGATGATCCTACAAATCCTCTGGGCAAAAAAGCAAAATTCAAACTCAAAAAACGTCAATAGTTCCCCGCGAGCTGCACTTTTTTAAACGGACTTGACGATCGAACAAAAAATGCTGACAATGATGAACAGTCTTTCACAATTTGTATTCAAAAAAACAACACATAGTTGCCGTCAGTTACAGTCATGGTTAAGTTTTGTGATGTATTTCATCTTCTGAAGCAGACGCCTTTCAGTCTTTAAAATAATGCTTATATGCGCCAAAAATTTTGGACGAATACAGCCGATTTTTTCAAATGAGTTCCTTCGACGCGCTCAAGAATTAAGTTGGCATAATTTTTTCACAAGTCAGCTTTGGTGGGCTGAGAAAAATTCAGATTTGTGGTATACGACGCAAATTTTGATGATCCCAGAAGGTAAAACTGATACGTATCATCTACAAATACGTTTTCCATTTTGAATAATGAGCAAAGAATTCTACAGTATGGTCACACAAACGGATTTCAAGTAGTTTCATCTGTAAGCTTTAGCTTTAGAGATAAAAGACCCTAAGATTATGATTGTTGCAAATTTATGGGGTCGTCATTCACTAAACTTAAATTAAACTAAATTTAAAGGTTTAATCTATTAATATCAAAATGAGACTGTGAATGTAGAGAAATGCATTTGCAGAAGAAAAACCAATCAAAGATTTACATTAGTATATGCCTGGCGTAAATAAAATTTGGCCAGGTTCATTAGCCAAATTTTCAAAACTAGATTTTCGCAATCAGGATTATGCTGCTTGGCTTTAAAGCAATGGAAAAGTTAAATCCTTGGGGTAGTAGGTTTAAATCTGTGCGCCTGTATGCCTCCTGTATGCAGTAGGCTTAAGTCCTAACTATCGTATGCATTTAAGTTCGAGCTTCTTTATTATCTTCATTATTTTTTCGTGAAAAAGTTGGTTACAGTAAGACTTCTACATCTTTTTAAATGAATTCCAGCGTGGAAGACCATAACTACAGTCAATTTTTTTCTTTTGCATGACAAGAAATGAAAACGTTTTTTTTTTGTTTTTTCTCTGTTAAGAGTGATTTCTCCTAGAAGGTTGCTGAAACCAAGCTCGAGATTTCGAAAACCCACGTCCAGTTTAAGTGAACCTGCGGTTTGCAAGGTGAACCGATGTCCAGTTGAACCTCAGGCTTGCATGCATTACAACAGGCACCAGATGGTAGTAATTGTTGCAGCATTTTCGTTTAAACTTGTGATTCAATCCGTATTGAATATGAACGTTTACAAAAAGATAAGACCATTTATTTATCGTTGTCCACTAAAATCATTTTCGACGTACGAAGGTGGTTGATGATATACTTCTAGAATTGAGTTCTTTGAAATTGAACCATCAAGTTCACTTCGAATGTTTTGAACTCAGACAGAAAAAAGATTTTGGTGCACTATGCTGATTTACTATAATAAATGCACTGTAGTATGAAAACAAAGTTCAGAAATATAGTCAGGATACTATGGAAAACCTGAAAAGTGGAAATACCCTAATGAAAAGTCAGCTTTTAAGTATTGGGCTTTCTCAGACGGAAGATTATTTGAGGTTCATGTTCCCTTTGCCGATTTCAAATCGACTTTGTAATTAGCGTTTGCACAGAAAATGTTCTTCCGATAAATTATAAATTAATCAGCAATTATTGCTTGTAAGATCACTGCATCATTGCATACACATGACTAAAGTTATGATATACTATAAGCAAACAAATGTAAGTGAAGTGTAAAATGATACAGCTACAGTCGAAATTACTGTCAATATCTACATGTAAGCAGAATGATTTGCAAATATAATTTAAAAAATCTTTAATCTCTTACGTCGATAACTGTTGCTGAGGATTATAATCAAGTAAAATATTGTAAAGTATCTGTGGATCGACTATTGCATAATTACACTTCACTGATTTTCATTTAAACTACTTGAAATTTACACTTGATTCGTAAAACCACCAGTCTTCTCCAATTGTCCCCGACGTGATCATGTTGTCTGTACTAGAAAATTTGGCAGCGCTTCAAAGTCAACTGATTGAAATTCTATCAGCAATAAACGATGATAGCGGCCGAAAATCGCTAGACTGCAATACCCTTTCGACCGAAGTCGATTTTCGCAGCTATTCGGAATTTTCCGGCTTGATCGATCGCTTGTATGAACAAATTTTCGAAACGTACGAGTTTTGTTATTCGAAAGATCAAAATTTAAAAGATTATTTGCCGCCCGAAAGGACCGGGAACGAAAAACGAACGTTTTGGCCCTACGTCTACGAATTGTACGTTTGGTGCGAAGATTTGATCGAATATTTCAAGCATCAGATCATGTACGACACGAACGAGCGTACGAACAAAACTTGGTGAGAAAATTTATTTTCATTCAAAACTTGAAATAGTTTATCCATGAATTTTATGTCTAGCTGAGTTGAAAATGAACAGGCTCAATATCAAAATCAGAAGCCATATTTGAAAATAATCTGCATAACACAAATTACGTACGCGGAAAATATTCATAGTAAATGAAATTATGTGAATCAAGTTCAAATATAAGTTCTGAATCTCAAAACTTAATTTTAGCTTCAACGGAAATTCTTTCAGTGACCTAAACGTGATGCCAGTGTCCGTTTACCGCGACCATCCCTTTACCTCGACCGTGCCGTTAGCTCGACTGATGCTTTAAATTCCCGTTACCTCGACCAATGTATTTGTGTTTCAAAAACTCCTTTTTCATCACAACCTCTTTACCTCGACTATTTATACATCAAATGGTATTCTAATGTATGAAAATCTTTGCACTTATGGTAAATTACGATATTATGGCTTATGCTTACGTAGGTGCCTTCGTGGGATAATAACAATCACATTAAATTTTCAGGAACTTCTTTAGCAGTCGAGGTAAGGGTGCGGTTTATAAAAGACGCTTTTCATGTTTCATTTTAGTCGAGGTAAGGATATGGTTGGGGTAAAGGCACGATCGATGTATAGGTATGATGTATAGGTATGATATAACCGGTTGTGTCCCCTTACCTCGAATAATAATTTGTAGGTCTAATTATTAAACTCCTACACTGGCAATATACTGTTACATCAAATAATGATTCGAGGCGAATGTACAAATTCCGCGTAATTTCAAAATTTCATTTTCACTATTCTTCAGCTTAGGCTTAGGCATAATCTTAAGCTCAGGCTTATTCTTAGAATTAGGCTTGACCTCAGGCTATGCTCAGGTTTAGGCGAGGCTTAAGCTAGGCTTATGCTTATGCTTGTTTAGGCTTAGGCTAAACTTAGGCTATGACTTAAGCGTAAGCTTAGGATTAGTCTGCATCGTGCATTCAGGGTAACGTGATGCTTAGCATAAAAATTCTTCTGAACAAAAATAATATTGTTCGAGGTATCGGCAATTGTATGCATTATTTGAACTAACGGGGTCGAGGTGATGGGTCACCATAAAATTTTCATGCAAAATCTTAGACGACTAACTTATAGTTAATTGTTAGGACAAATAACTCAAAATTTCATGTTTCAGTAACTGTTATTTTGGCAAATATAGTACGTAATGTGATAAGTAGTGAGCGGGTTGTCTCAAACGGTCCTCGTGAAAGGCTAGTTGGTCTTGAGCGCTCATGGTTCGCTAATCCAAGTAGCATATACTTAGTCAATTATCTTCTTAACATTACTTGTACATATCGGTGGAAGCTCTTGAATTGCCTCATGCAGAATAAACTATTATCTAGTGCCATTTACACTTTATATTTATATTATGTGCTGATCAGATAATCATGCTACTCGTGAAAGTGTTTGATGAGCGATTTAAGTTGGTTGAACTAAATAATAAATTTCATGTGTTCCATATGTGCGATTATTCCTTCGATAATCGGCAGTAGAATTTCCCATTAGTCTTCACCGAAAAATTTATTCTTTTTTAAATTGTGAAAATTTTTATCAATGATCATCGATATTTCGGCTAAAGCTAAAACTGTCAGTTCTTTTTTGATTTGGAGGTGTTTGTTTCCTATTTGTTTGTTTCTTAAAGATTTTTCATGATAATAATGTGAAAACCATAAAACGGGCGATTCCACTCATAATCTTTTTGATCGTTTGATTTTCGAATATATTGTTTCTGCAAATTTCTGAAGAAAATCAGAAACGCTTCGTGACAAGCATACAACGTGGTCGGTAAAGCACAGAGCGTTGAATTATAGTTAACAGGGCAGCTATGAGACTTTGATTTCTAGTAGTCGATAAAAAAGTTAACCTACTAAAATTCCATTTGTTTTGGAACTGAATGAAATCATGAACTATTAGGACTCAATTTTCGGAAGCATCAGATAGATTCATCTACAGCTCTCAAAACTTAGGAAAAAATGCGAATTTTACCGTACACAATTATTTTGTTCTTGCTGATCAAAACATACTATTGTGAATAAGGAACCTGAGGTTTTGGGCTTGGTTCACTTAATCTTCATTTTAAATAACTAAAGAAGCATTTTACAGAAATGAGTTGCCAAAAATTATCACCACAAAGCGATGGCTTATTGTAAATAAAGGATCATGCAGACTTCATTTATGCGTGCGGAAGTCACAGGCATTAAACTAGAATGGTTGCCTAATGATATTCAAACACTTCAGCTCAAATGACTTGGGTACAAACATTTTATAATGGCAGTTTTCAGATCACTTAGGATAAACAGCAAATGCAAACAAATGTTCATGATTACCAAAAGTAATCATTGTTAGTTCAGAAGCTAGGCGTTCAGTGCTTAGTCCGTTCAGTTTTTATTACTGGTAAAGCATTTTTTACAGTGAACTCATATTGCAATAGCCGAATTACTGCTGGATACTTCATTTTGAAGAAATAATGCAAAAATTGGCGTAAAAAGCAGTGGTTTTGCAACTCATGGTATACTGTAGATATAGACATTAAATTTAAAGTTGAAACACAAGGGTGGATCAGGCTATACGGGGAACAAAACTTGAAGGCTCCAGTAGATTAACTGGCTGAGTGGCCGTATGAAGAATTTTTTTGCAGGAAGCCTTGCACGATGCTAGTCGAAAATCAGCTAAAAAACCAAATCGAGATTGAGACATCGCTCGAAAAAGATTCGTCGTTGGCCAAAAACGAGCACGATTGTCTATCTTCGACGCTCGTCCGCTTAGAAAACGATCGCCGAACGAAATTGCGAGCGTTCAAAGAGCAACTGGCGGCATTGAGCGTCAAATTGTGCGAGCAGACGCAAGAAACGGCGCGGCTCCGCGACGCCGCGGCCGCTCGCCGCCGGGAATATTTCGATTTGGACGCCGCTTTGACGGCGGCCAAATTGCGACGACGCGACGTCGACATCCGACTGCGTGACGCCGGCAAGCAATTGACGTTACGGCGCGAGTCGATTTTGTCGTCGCGGCGATTCGAGAACGGCGCGGGTGACGTCGTGCAAGAAATCGTCGGACGTCGATTAAAAGAACAAATTGTCGAAAATGAGAAGAGAAAACGTCATTTGCAAAAAACGTTGGACGATTTGGAAGCCGAAATAAACAATAAGGAAGATTTGAGCAACGAAGTAACGATCAGGCGGAGTATCATCCAGGAACTGAAAGTGAGATGATAGTTTTTCTCACTTTCTACTATTTACAGGTATTTTTTCTTTAATATATTTCCAAGAAATTTTCCCACAACAGACTTTAGTATGTCTTCACAATATCTTTTCTAGATTAAGCTGATGGGGCTATTTACAGTAGCATTTGTTATGCACTGATTTTGTAATATATTTTCTCTATGGCTCGTAGTTACTTCAGTAAATTTCTGACCGAACGGAAAATGTTTCCTCATGATTAAGCTGCTGAAAACTTCTTATACTCTGAAAATTTTCGCAGCAGAGTTTGTTTTCTTGAAATACTTCTAAATCATGGACCTGGATAGCTAGTATTCCTTCACAGTTCTGCTACTTTCTGCTAAACCGTGAGTCATGCTTCATAAGTAGAGTCTGCAAATTTTTGAACCAAAAATTATGTAGTAAAAGCATTGTATGAACGACTTTAACGATAATACTTAGTTTTTCTATTTTTTAATCTGCAGACGTTTTATAAGAAGCAGGCTAAAGTTATGATATTTTGTGGTATTATTTTTCTTCAGGAATATCTGGTATAACTGGATTTCTTACTGTAGCCGCGCGATTTTCTGCATTATTTCCTTCACAATTATGTGGAAAAATTTTCTGTACCGTGAAACTTTCCACAGTGGTTTTCCCAAATACTTTTTTGTAGAATTTTCTTCATATATTTCGTAATGAAGCCTAATCAGCGTCGTCTGCCATAAATCTCAGTGTCGTATTTCAAAAATATAGACAATTGATTTTTTTTCGAAAGGCAATTTTATGTTTGAAAAATTTAAGCAATTAGGAAAAAGCAATTAGGAATTTAAGCAACTTGCATAGTTTCCCAAAACTCAAAACTAGTTCGTGTTTAAAACTTATGAATGAGATTTGTAACTGACAACAAATGTATGATTTCTAAGATACTTTTTACTTTTCACTAAATGTAATTATTGTTTATAGAAAGAGTGAATATATCACATAGATATTGTCGTTGACAGAAAACACAATAAATGTTCATCTTTCAGGATCTAGAAGGCCTAAATTTAAAAAATATATATAAAAAACTGGTGTAATTTCACAAAAGTAGCATCTTTTTTATTTTCACAAGCGTGTAGACTCGATGGCGGGATTGATTTCAAGTCCCCCATTTAGCTATTTATCACTCAAAAGCGACGAAAATTTGCCAGAAGTTTCGTTTTCTTTTTTACCTGATTAAAGTATATTTTTCATTCAAAAAAACTCAAAAATTAACCACGCAAGAAACGATTTTACAGTAGAATTTCTTTTTCAAAAAATTTGCGGTTAGTGAGTGGCCTCACAAATTTTCAACTCCATATGATGTATGGTTGGGAAAAGTAGCAATATGAAATCATATTAGCACGAATTCTACACAAAATTACTGAAGGCAAATTGATCCTATTCAAGAAATTGATTCGTCATGATGCAAATTCCTTCATTGTCGTTTTTCAATCATTCTAAGACCTCTAAGAACGCCAATTTTTCTGGTGTCTTTTTCTCTTTTGTCGAAACTGCAGGTAGTTGTAGCAACCTTCAATTCATCATCAAAAGTGTGATTTGGTTGGTTACTATGCACTGCTTTGACGTGTTTTCTGTATTGCGGTATGAACATAAAAAGTGGAACCGTTTCTAGGACAATCATTCACATCAATGTATGAAATTTGCATTGCTGACGTCAGAAATGAATATAAAATATTGCATTGTTTTTTAAATTTGTTGAAAACTAGCGCTAACTATCTTTCTTTACTTTTTGCAGGACGAACTTCAATACACCAAAAAACTTTTGTCCACGAATCAAAAGGCTATAAACAACAAAAAATTGGCACAACCTCGAAAGACCACCGAAATTCGCAATTTGTCGACCGATCTGCAGAAAAAGACCAAATTGAACGATAAATTGCAGAGCGATTTTGAAAATTCGGCCGCCGAATGGGCCCGCAAATTGGATTTGTTGACTAAAATTCAAGAAAGTTGGTACAAACAAGGCAAAATTCCGACTAAACATTTCGTTGACAAATATCGGCAAAATTATAAGAAAATGCGGCAAAATTTACGAAAAGCTTACAAACCGGTAAAAAGCGGCCAAAAAACCAAAAATACCGGCGGTCGCGAAACGTCCACTTCAGATGACCGTTCTCGTAAAACCCGCGTTTCGGTCAAATTAGACGGCCAAAGCGTCCGTAAACTGAAAAAAGCTTTGGAGTCGGGCGCCGCAGCCGAAGCTTTGGACATCAAAAGCTTGGGCCAAATAATACCGGAAATTTTGGCCAATTTATTGTCGCAAACGGTTTTTAAGCAAATCGCCTGCAATCCGGCCGTCAAAAAACGTTTCGGTTCGAAAGAGGCGTTTTTGGAAAATTCCAAAATTCAAGTACATTTGGACAAAGTGAGACCGATTTTGTTGGTCGACGACAAGCCGGTTTGCGATTTGCAAAAATGAAATTTCGTACTAAATTTTCGTTCTTGTGTCATTCTTAATACTAATTTTTCTATATGCGTCAATTCAAATAATAAATATCAGTCAGTCGTTTCAATCAAAGTCTTTTAAACTGAGTCCCGATTTCTAGCTTGGGTGCTGTATTTTACAGTGACCAGAGAGCGGATTTGACAGACTTTTAAAATCATTTTCTAATCACTATAATTTCATATATTTTCTATTCAATTTATGCAGAATACGGTATAAAAGAAAAAGTAAGATGACAAATTTTACAAAACTTCACACTCTTCTGAAAGCAATACTTTTGATTTTGACCATCAGAATAAATGACTGCGTGTTATAAATTCACTTTACAGTTTGGTTTACAAAACATTGCCGAAAATACTGGTTAGTGTACATAACTTTCAAAAATAAATTAGCGTGTAGAAATTGACCGAAGAGGCAGAGTAAGCGAGTAGAACTTAAGGTATACTGTAGCTAATGTGCAAAATTTTGAATAAATTAGTATACTCCATTCATTTTGGAATGATCGATGCAGCGAACTCATAAAAGTTAGTTCAATACGGAAAAAACTAGCAAGTTTGTTACTGTAATCAGTAAAAAATCCACGTCAATTATCGGTAAAATGTTCTTCACTAGCCTGGTTATGTAGTCAAAATTTCTCGAGTGTTACACAAGTACCGACACAGTTAGACGGTGGATAATCATGATGTTTTTTCAATGAGTTTGGCTTTTCCCATTCTCACGAAGAAATTTAGCGTTCTTCTACAGTATAAAGTTGTCCACTTAATGAAAATTTCATAATTGAACATACTTTTTTGGATTTTGCGGCGTCTATCATTTTAAATTAAATAGGCTGTAACATGTATTTCTAGAAATGCTTCAAAAAATGAGAGTAGAAAGCAACTATTACTTAATATTTTGGTTATTTTATGGCAAACCTCGCGTTATATAGTGCCGAAAAGTTGCGAAAAACTCAACTAAACTATAAAAAATTTTGTCTGAAAAATTTTTACGGCAACGTCTATGGTAGACGATTTTTGTCATTTGTCAATTTTTGAAGTAAAATTTATGAAAAACAGACTATAGAGTCGACAGGCTTCCTAGGGGATAAGATATCACCATTAACTTGGCTTTCGGGACTACTACAGCCTTGAAGACGTTCCTGTTTCGAACACCTTGTGGATTGGTTTTCATACTCAATCAAACCTGTGTTTAGTGATCATGCATTTCCATCAGTTTCCTTCAACTCTAATTGTTATCGTAGACTCATCAAGACGTCATATAATTTTTGGAGTTGACAATAATACTCCCAATGGTTTCCCAATGTCCATTTTTCCCAATGAGGATCAACAATACAAAAAGATGTGTATGGAAAAAGAAAACTGGCGTCGTGAATCAATATCATCTTTTCACAAGTTTACTGTAAGATGTACGATAAGCTCCAGTTATTGCTACATGAAGAAATCACTTTTTTCTCCCACTTGCGTCTCAGTCAATTTCATTCAAAATTCAAAACTTTTTCAATTCGTTAAAAGTTTAGTATAATTTTTGATTGATCAGACTACTGAAGACTGCAAATTTTCAGACGTTACGATCGGTATGAGAATAGTTGAAAAAGCTGAAAATTTTGCTAGGAAAATTATTTAATCTCATAAAAAACGAAGCCACTAAATTCGTGTTGTCTATAGAACATAATTTCTACGGTGATACGAGTTCGACAATCTGACATATTTAACTCATCGTACGCGCAAGCACCAAAAGCACTCCTCGAAATACTTCTTAATAATAAAACCGGAAAGCAAGTAATGTTTCATTATTTTCTGCTAAATCATGTGAAACACGCTCTGATAATTTGTAGGCATGATATCTAGCATATTTTGAGTAAAAATTTTACATTAAAAACTTTCTGTAAACGATTTTGACGACAGAACTTATTTCTGCAATTTTTTAATTTGTAAGCCTTTTATAAAAAACAAACAATAGCGCGAATCTACACAATGAGCATTTACTGTCGCCGAGAGTATGAAGACAGTAGTATGTACATGTACAAGCTGTTTTGAAACCTCATGACTTTGCTGACCTTTGCGTTTTCCCATGTGAAATGTTACCATTACGGTTCATTGAAACCAAAGGAACTATCGTCAATCATTGCCGCATTGTGAGCTTTCACGTCAATTTTATTAAAGCATTAAATTTTAATTAGATCTGCCTACGAGGTCATATTAATGAATTCTATCTTTGGAAGATCGTCATTATGCTAAAAATTTGCGCAGAAAGCAAAGTAGTGAGTTATACGGTATTCGTATGCCTTGTCAAGGGCATGGGAAAACAGTTACGATATTCATTGTTCTAAAGCGTCAATCTTCTAATTTTGTAATAAAAATTTCAGGTAAGAGCCTATCTGACGTTGAAAATGTTTTACATGTATAAGTAAATTTCCAATCAAAAACAATCATTTTCTGATAGAAAATAGTTAATTCGAGCGGAGAATGATGCCAACTTTCGGAAAATTTTTGAAATTTCTGTTTCAGTATTAAATTTTTAAATTCCAATTCCATTCCCTTGCACTATTTTCAAAGTAATAATTTTGATTTTTCTAATTTGTTACGCCTTTTTATCAGAAATATTTTGTTATCCCCATTCTGAGATGACGTGTGATAATTTGTGGAAATACTGTCCGTCCTGTGCACATCGTTATTATTGTTGTAGCCTCTACATGTAAATTCATCACTTGTGCATTTTTCTGCAATGGAGCTTTAGCATTTTGATTAACGTGGTAGCATCCGTGATAGTGATCATGACATTCCTTCCTGTTTATCAAGTTTCATAATACTAAATAATAATGGTAAGTCGATCATGCTTTATCAGTGCATGATTCATAGACATGATGCCATCAAAAGTCTGCTGTAAACTTGGAGTATCAAGCGAGGATCGATTTCAAATTTATTGCTTAAAACAAAAATCAGCTATGTGGATTTTCAACATGATATAATTTGGTAAGCATAATATGAGGCAATTTCGAATTATACGGTTCTCGATCTAATAACATATCGGCCGTAACTTTTTTACTTCGGTTTCTATTTTTTTATTCTATCCATTAATTTACGAATGCTTTACGATCAATATAATGTCATCGTAAGAAAATTAATTGCTCATTACCCAACGTCGACTTACGTATAGTTGTTTCCTCTGTAAGAAAGACGTAAAATTAGAATCTGAGACAAGAGGGCAGATTCCTGAGACAAAATTCCGGAGACTATATGATTTTTCTATATGTCGATATATTTTGGGAGCAAAACTGATACATCCATCGTTAGTCAGGTCTTGTGAATCTATGCTCAAAATTTACATGAACGACGATGAAGGATAGGTAGGAATCTAGAGTTCTCGATTATTGATCACTTTACGGAGTCAAAACGGAATGTTTTCGCAAATTTTTCTCAATCTTATAGAACACATTTGCGACCAAATGTATTTCTAGTATCCAGAGATATTGTGGAATATCGTTCAATATCGTACTCGAAACTGGTACTTCTTGATTGACGGCCTTACAAGATTCCAATCTATTGGAATCTTTTATGTGGAGAAAATCTTTTCCATATCGCCATCCAAAAGCAAATTAAGGTAGAATGGGATGAATACAGCTAAAACATTAAGATCATTCTCGGGACTTTTTTACAGTCAATCATTCAGCTTCAAGTCATAAATGTTTCTATTAGTCTAGTTTTTCCGGATGAGTATCTGAAAGAAAAAATATGTTCATGCAAATAATAAACCACTCAAATAGACGGATACTTTCTTTTCTAAGTTCACTGAGGTGCACATAGGAATAAAAGATTGCGGCATCATCTACTCGTGATTTCTACGGATTATTTTACATTCCGACGCTCATTTGAAAATGAATGGACCATAATTGGCACTTTTTGATGAAATTACTTAATTTTTTGGTAATACGGAAAACGTTTGGCGAAAGTTTTTTGTTTTACTCTCTTTCCTCTTCTTTTTTCTTTTTTCCTTCTTTCTTTTCTTTCTTTCTTTTTCTTTCTTTTTTTTACTTACTTTATTTCATTTTTTATTCCTTACTTTTTCTTTGTTTTCTTTTCTTCTTTCTTTTCGTTTCGACTCCTTCCTTTTTGCTTTTAGGTAAGTTAAAAGGAATCAAAGCGTAATCTCAGGCTTATCAATCAGGTCGCAAGCTATGTGATCTAACATTGACACACCCCACTTAACATCACCTTGACTGCAGCTTCAGGCATCTTTTCTTCCGGGTCATCCACTACTTTATTCATCGAACTTTTTTCAATGCTGAGAGTGTGGTAAGTTTCTCATTATTGCTGACCATTATTCTCAAATGAAAAGCGCGGCGTAATAATTGGGAAAAAAGAATCCTAAAGCTGTCTTATGCAATCTAATATGGTAGAAAGTGCATACAGACCTAATAGTGTCACACATATGCATAGATAAGCGCAAGTTGTTTGGTCGTCCATGGCAACACTTCAGCGTTTTCAGCTCGTTTTGATATGCAAGTTGAACAGCGACAGTTCAACATTCATCTGTAGCAGCAGTAATAGGCTGTTGAGTGTGAATGACAGTTACGATGATGAGGTTGATCAGAATGCTATGAAATGAGATAGAAAAACTGACCGCCAATCAGCGAAAGAAACGCTTGATGGGATATGCAGCTGTGAACGAGTTTCCTGCTGCCCCGTTTTTGTTTCGTCATTCATTTAATACCAGTTTTTTCTGCGAACGGTGGACTGTAATAATACAGACTCTTTTGAAACGGAACAGATGCTACAGTAAATGGCGGCGCGATGAAAAAATAATTATTACTTGATCATCATCATCATCATCATCATCTATGGCGTTATCGTTGCGCATTTAGTGAGGTAGGTGTTTATTCTCGTGATTTGATGAATGCCTGATACAGCTTAGGTTTGGTAAGACTCGTTCAAAGCTTGATTATGACATAGACCAAAGAAAATCCGATGCCATTGACCAAAAACTTGTGATGCAGTAACCAATCAGACTAGATTGTTCGGGTAACTTGTCAATCTATGGTTGTCTCAAATCGGGAAGGTGGAAGATTCCTGAGAGCCATATGAGATGGTGTCGTCATACATATTTGTATACCGTAATTCCACACTGCGATGAACCACAGTTTTTTGTATGAATAATCTTATAGTTAAGCGAAATCGACAATGTTAAACTAACGTTATGAAGACTTTTTAGTATTGCAATATTTTGAAACCAGTGAAAGTTATTTTTCAGTTACGGTCTTTTAATTTGTTATTCAAAGGAAAAATTACACTTTTCCATGAATTTTGCAAACATTTAAAGTTTCCCGTAAGGAAGTGGCATACAATTAAGGAATTTGATTGGAGCTGACTCAAATCAAAATATAGTAGGTGAAAAACTTATTATTTTTATTCTAAATTAGCCTCTTCAAGGAAGTTTTCGCGTTCAGGAATCTGTACGCTTCAGAAACCATACAAATCAGTGCGTTAAAATCAGGTTTCTTCTATCAATCTGTGAATGAATTTCGAAAACAAATGGTTTTATATAGCAAGATGGTTTGCCGCCTGTAGTGAAAATTTTCCAAATTAGGGTTCTCATTATTGCTCGTCCCGAGGAGTTGGTTTCAAATTTTCTCTATACGGCAATAAATAAGTAGCGATTCAGTCATATTGCTTTTTCAACCGTGTTAGTTTGACCTGGCGAGATTTATGGATAAAACTTAAATCTGATTTTCTCTGGAATAATAAAACTCTAATCGATAGTCCGTTTTATATGAAAAATTTTATATTTTAAAATTGTCGAAGGCAAGCAGGGTCTTCTAAAAACTACTGGTAAAAGGCTCCTACTGTAGAATTTTTCACTCAAATTCTGTAAAAGGGAATAGGGTCAAATCACAAAGTTTCGCTTTCATGTAATGTGTGCTTTAGCAGAAAATAATGAAGATACAACGCACATATACTTGGAAAGAACCAGATGAGAGTCCTAGCCTCGAGGGTTTGTCTAAATCCGGATCCAGCAATTTTTTGAGTAAAAGCCATGTTAATATATTGAATTATAATCGGTTTTTTGTAATACTTGTAAATTTAAGAGTGGAATACAAGTATTATTTCATATTTTTGCCATCACCTGCTAAGCCATGTGCCATAAGACTGAAAATTCGTGATCGTACTCAACTGACCCTTACAATTCGTTAAATAAAAGATCCTACAGTAAAAGCTTTGTGTAGACAATTTTGGGGGTGGTTCTTATTTTCGTCACTCCTCTGTTTACAAGCATTTTATAAAAAGTATACTATAAGACTTAAGGTCTGGGCATCGGCTTCGGCCTAGGCTTAAGCACATCTGTAGTGTGATCACCGGAAGTCGGACGCAAGTAATTTGCATTACGGTTCACTTGCTGTAACACATAATACACTATTTGAAGCGAATTTTGAATTCATGTGGCGACCACTAGCTCACGAGCAAGATCAAAATATAAAAATATAGACATTTCAAACAAAAAAATCAATTCTTCCTCTGGAATCAGGCCGTTCGTCTTGGTAAAGCTCGAGTGGCTGACCATTCAGTGACCTGATAATCAAATATTGATCAGCTCATTTCCGAGGGGATCGTTTAATCCAATGTGATAATTGTGTCAGGGACCGATTTGCAGGCTTTGTACGAGTTTACGGCCCATTTTCTCCGAGGACGTCTCCAACGTTAAACATGACTAAGATTGACTAATTCAAATTCTGGAATGTAAAAATTAGGGTTCATTTCAATGATATAAGCTAGGTAACTTGATGACTATTTGCACTATCGCCGCGCAAACCTCGCACCGAGGTTTCTGGACACCCTACAGACTCACACGGATTAAGTTTCTGACATATACGTTCTTATTTTTTGAAGATGTCATCATTCAATTTACAGTATGCTACTAAAAAATTGAATATGCGATTCGGCATGCATTTCATAAGGCCGTTGCTGTATAATCACACCCTAAACTATGATAATAAGGATAAATAATGTGTCGCTCAAACGGAGAACCACAATCTTTTCTTCATAAGATTTTTTGAATCATAATCCTACCAGTTTGAAAAAATTGAAAGATTCTTTACGTTGAAATTTTAAGGTTAGTTTGTCGTTTTCGTGGATGATATCACATTTTTCAGTTTTGTGGTTACGCAGTCCTCATTCCACGAACATCCATTTTCCTTCAAGGTCCCGATTCCGAGAAAGTCCCTATTCCCCGGAGGCATTTACTCTACGAAAGTCCCTGTTCCCCGGAGGCACTGACTCCCCGAAAGTCCCTGTTCCCCGGAGGCACTGACTCCCCGAATATCCCCGAGCAATGCATTACTCCCAATTCCCCGAACGTCTCGATTACCCCGAATACTAGGGATGGAATTGATCTACTTTTTGACTAAATCGGATCCGGATTCGGACCCGCATCTTAAAAATTACATTATCGGATCCGGATCCGAGTCCGGATCTGGATCAAGAATACTGCAATCGTCGGATCCGGATTCTTAACAGCAAATCCGACCGGATCCGGATCTTGCATATGACACAAATCGTGTACATATGTTTAATTTTTCATGATCAAGTTGTATGAATTCATATTTATTGGCTGTTGAAGAGCGATTATGATAATAATTTAAATGATAAGCAAATCGAAGCAAGAGTTGACAATCTTTAGACTAGGCTTTTTTGTAAACTTCCGTCTGCACCGCGCAGGAATGACTGAAGAAATTTTGCGCTAAAACAGTTTTTCCCATTCCAAATAAATATAAATTTCTAATGCTTTCGGTTCAGATTTTCACTCGAAGGAAGATAGCGACAAAAATCAATTATTTCATGTCCATCATAATAGGAAAAGTCCGTAAAGATACTTCGTGAGAATAAATGTTGCTTGACCATAGTCCTCCATGACGTAACAAAGTTAACAACAAGCTTAGTAATTTATTTTTGACAATAATTTAAACTTCAAGGACGTTTTATTACACTAATTTATTACGGTGCAAGTTTTGTGAGAAGTTTCGCGTGAAAATTTTTTAAGCGGGGAAACTTCCAGTTTACAATGTTTCCACGAAAAAAATTTGCAATTTACAAAAGGCAATCTAAAATAGTTTTCGTCTATTTCCGGGGAAACGGGATTTGACAATTTCGGGGAATGGGGACTTTCGTGGAAAAGGGAAAAGCAACATTTGATTTGAAGCATTCATCGGGGAAACGGCACTTTCGGACAAACATTACTTGCGGAGTATGGGGACATGGAAAAAGGGACGTTCGGGGACTGGGCATACATCCAAATGTGCTTAAACAAGGTCAAGACAGTTAACCAACTATTAGCTTGGTAAATCGTGGTTGCCACACGCGCCCTGGTGGCGTAATCACAGCTTCCCTCTTTGAGATTTTCGTCCTAAAAAACGAGTGAATTGAAAAAGCTCAGATCTATCAAAAAATAGGTGTGGATGATTTGAGCTACGTTCACCAGCCTTTTTATGCATTCAAGTCAATATTGTAGCATAAAGTCTTTCGTGCTTTCATACTCGTACGCTTTTATCGATAAGTGATTTGTTTTCTAGAACTTACAAACTTTCGTACTCATGGGCGGCCGAGTGTGAACTATGTGAAAAACGTCACTTGAAGTACTGTTATCTTCTTAGAAATTGATTTCTCTAGTGAAGCGTGAATTTTCCCCTTGTAAATTGAAACTTTCTCTCGATTTGCAAAAACTAAGACCTCGCGTTTTCTTCATTTTCTCGCGTTTTCTTCATTTTCTTCATTATAATTGTACTGATCAGATGATCGAGGATTAATTTCACGAGGACTTCAACATTTCCTCAATATAGAGATTTGTTTTGAAATTGTGTGTTCAGCTATGTTCTGAATGACATTTTTAAAATGCATATTCGAGGTGATCGCGTAATATGCGTTTTCACTTAATTGTAGAATTAATTTCGTGATGAGCTCATAATCAATTTTCCGAAAAAATTGGGACGAAAATTATCATTTTTTGATTAAATGTTCACCTGATTCTATTAGGTTACAGGGCACGGACGCAATCATAAAGTTGTTCGTTTCCGCCAGGTTCCTTATGGGCATGACTAGGGAAACATGATGTGCACGAATGTAGAGAAACTGATGAAGGCCATCAATTACAGGTAGAAGATCTAAGGTTCTCGATCCAAACAACTTATGTAATGTTCGACCTGAGCCCACAAAAAACGATCGGAATAGCTCTAAGGCCTGTAATCTATGGAATTAACGTGAACTTCTCAGAACATTTTCACAATGATTCCTCTACGCCTTATACAGTACGCCTGTGGAGCCGGTTTTACAAGGCTGCCGGTTGAACCATTTCGTTGACGAATCGGTTCGTCAGCGAGAATTTGTGGGTTTTACAAAGCTGTCTAGGTTCATATGATCCGTCAATATCGTCTTCGTCGAGGAATTAGTTGTCGGATTATACCATAATTTGCAATAGTGGCTATGAAATGTAAATTTTATTTTTCGTCTTCGTTATACTGTGTTTAAATGAGACGAAAGATGTTTCAGTCATTACGGAAGCAGATCATTAGATTTAGTGCATATTGTCTGAACCATATCAAGCACATCTGCGCCTGAGCTGCCCATTGAAAGGCTGAGAGTGATGTGACATGCTTCCAATTTGAAAAATGAAAAAATTGTTACTGTCGTTAAAACCACAAAGTTTTTTGTAAAACATTTTCTATTAAAAAATTTGTTAAATTTTAGTTGAGTATTCTAACAAATTTTCAATCCTATGTTAAAATGTGCAATAGTACTTGCTGCCCACGTATTTAGAAGCATTTGGAAAAAACAGACAGTAAATTGAGAATCATGCAACCTCCGGGAGGTTGGAACAAAGGTAACACGGACACTAAAGCTAAAACTTGGACTACAGCTAAATTACACATATATGTCATGTGGGTCTTAAGTTGGTGCTAAGGCTATGACATAATTAGAATGAATTAGAATTAAGCTGCAGAGCTGGAGATTAGCCCTATCATGTCTTTTCGATTAAGTTACCGATCAAAAAAATAATGCTTTTAAAATTTTGTATCGTCGAAATTGTCCAAATAATAGGTTTCATTTCTGAATATTTTGAGTCGTAAAAAGATATCAGAACCGAATCATTGATTTTCCCGGAACACATACGCCATAATTTTCCATAGTGAAGTATATCGTTTAGAGCCGTTATTTTTTCTCGCTGACGAACTGATAAACTGTTCCGAAAAAATCTACAACACCTTTGTAAAACGCAGACACTTCTATCATTGACGAGTAGGCTACAATCCGTTGACAATCTGCAGATTTCACAACGGATATACGAGCTTAAATCCCTATTCCTTGATGAAGAATCAAATTTTCGTCGACGGAGCTACATTTTCGGTGCTCTGGGGCCGGTTTCATCCAAGAGACTTAAGCTTCAGCTGAGCTGCAGCTTAAGCTGTAGCTTAATTCTATCTGTTATACTATTGCCGTTAAGCTACAGCTCAGCTTCAGCTTAACTCATGCACACAAAACATATCGAGAAAGTTAAGCTGCAGCTGAGCTGTAGCTTAACTCTGTATGTTATAACATTGTCGTTAAGGTGCAGCTCAGCTGCAGCTTAACTTTCCCGACATGTTTTGTGTGTATAAGTTAAGCTACAACTGAGCTGCAGCTTAACGGCAATGGTATAACATATAGAGTTAAGCTACAGCTTGAGCTGCAGCTCAGCTGGAGCTTAACTCTCTTTGATGAAACCGGCGCCTGGACTGGACTCTACCTCCTGTAAGGGTTCTGTTACATAAAACAGTTAAGTTCTTATTAATAATATTTTTATGGGGATCTGGGGCCGGTTTCATCAAAGAGACTTAAGCTCCAGCTGAGCTGCAGCTTAAGCTGTAGCTTAATTCTATCTGTTATACCATTGCCGTTAAGCTGCAGCTCAGCTGTAGCTTAACTCATGCACACAAAACATATCGAGAAACTTAAGCTGCAGCTGAGCTGTAGCTTAACTCTGTATGTTATAACATTGTCGTTAAGGTGCAGCTCAGCTACAGCTTAACTTACCCGATATGTTTTGTGTGTATAAGTTAAGCTACGGCTAAGCTGCAGCTTAACGGCAATGGTATAACATATAGAGTTAATCTACAGCTTAAGCTGCAGCTCAGCTGGGGCTTAAGTCTCTTTGATAAAACCGGCCCCAGTTTCAGAAAATATTGGCCCATACTTATAAAAAAATTGGCGACATTAGTAATAATGTCGGCAAAGCGTTACATAAAATAGTGCAACGTACTAATAAAATATTGAAAATTTCGCCAATAATATTTGAAAAAGATTGGTGGCTGTCTCGAGAACTACTAATAGGAAATGTTGTCCTATTGTTTCCAATATTTTTTGTTGGAGCCAAACTTTCAGTATTTTATGGTTCTTGAAAACTCAGGGAGCATAACGATCTTCGTGGTCTATATCAGCTTGACAGATGTAAGAATACCTGAAACTCAAGTGAGTAACAGTATTTTCGGATTTGACACGAATAGGATCAAACTTTATTGTCTTTTCTCGGTCCATTACACGTCGATGATATACAACTAATTTCCGAACATGATTCAGATCAAAGAATCCTCATTTTTACTATACTCCAATCATTTTGAAATAATCGATACAACGAGGTCGCAGCCAAACTTTTCTTCAAAATTATGGAAGGCTCGTTGACTCTGATCAATAAATATTTTTTCATGATACAGGGTCCTTGATGATCACTCCTTTCAATCATTTCAAGATTATCTAAATAGATTTTCTGATCTCTAGTAAGGCTGCGTTTGTCAAAACTCCGCCAGCCACATCGATTATTTCAAAATGAATGGAGTGTATTTTAAAACTCGCTTAGCAATATAATCTTAATTTGTGGCTCGAATCGACCTCTGAGTTCACTACAATTCCATCCCGCCCATAATAATCATGATGATTTTTTTCATTATTGTAATTGGAGCGGTTACTGATAAGTTCTGTGAACACTATAAATTATTTACAGAAAATTTGTATCCAATCTGTCCGAGACAATTCGTCGATAACAATGCATCGTCAGTTTTACGATAATACAGTGTGATTTGATTGCATGGAAAACCACATTACTGTAGTGTGAATCCGACCACAAGCGCATGTTTTTTGCTCAAAAACATACAGAAAACACATTCTGGTTTGTTTTTATGGTCAAAAAAGTTCGTACATTGTTATTAGAGAGTAATATTTTTAGTCATATTTTTTCTAATATTTATCGGTGCGTAGTGAAACGGACTTCCGGCAACCAATATACAATTGGTAATATTTCATTGGTGCATTCCCTATATTTTACTAGAAAATCATGTCCAAGACTAATACTTATGTAACGCATTTTATCAGTTCCAATAAAAATTAGTATAGCTCACAGGGTCACAGATGTACTTTGAAAGTACTGGGTACTTTGAACTTCGAAAGTACTGGGTACTTTGAATTTCGAAAGTACTTTGTACTTTGAAACTTTGAAACTTTGAAACTTTAAAACTTTAAAACTTTAAAACTTTAGAACTTTAAAACTTTGAAACTTTGAAACTTTAAAACTTTGAAACTGTACTTTGAAACTTTGAAAGTTTGTACTTTGAATGGGCAGATGCATCGACAACAAAAAAGACAGGTTACACTTGAAATACAATTTTCGTGGAGTAGAAAAATTTATACTGTAGAAAAAATATGAATTTCTTCGTGACAAGTCAAGACCAGAATCAAATGAGCAATATCAGGCTTACCTATTTTTGATTTCGATAGAACTGTATCAAAACCTAAATGCCCCTGACGGACGAGCAAATTTTTCTCGTTAATTGCAGTCATCAGTTTACTATTTTTCTGAATTGAACGTATTTTCATCTGCCATTTCAAAATAAATAAACTATAATAATAGCAATACGACTAATATACTTATATTTTATGACACAGGCTTCAGATCCACACATAATGGAACTGATCTGAAAAGTCACAAAAATCAGTATATCTAGATTAAGTCTACAGTATCAGTTCATGCACGTTCTAGCATAGAGTAATTTTGGCATATTCAAGATACGAGACCCTTAGATATGTCCTGACTTCAATAAAGATTTTCAGGCGGTCATTTTTCCTGGACGACATTGTATTTCTAGGTATGTCATTTGCTGTTTTTGGTTTGCAAAACAGTATGAATTTCAAAGTTTTCCGCTGGAAAAGTGAATTCTCATCGGTGATATGACCTTTGGAAACGTTGTCTCTATTCGCTCAAACGACCGCATTCGTCTAATTAAAGCAGAATTTGATTTCCGTTTTTTCCGCAAAGTTCGAAAATGCGTGCCAAGTTTTTTTTCTCTAATGGGAATCGTTTCTATAGCAGCGAGTTTCCTTTCTTCCTTGATAATTATATCCAGTGCTTCTTATGAGCTTACATCGGGCATCTCACCAGGCTTCATTTTCACACAACAAAATAATTTTGCTCCAAGTTTTCAGCTGCTTTGCAATCAAAACTCAACATTTTTAAACGGGGGGTAACTCAAGACTAAGCTCGTCTGCGGAGGAAGATATTTTTAACAGCAGATTGATGCAAACTTCGATCTACCTGAGCTTTGCCGAAAATTATGATTTTCAAAGAATTAAAGGCGTCCCGAAAATTTAGGGCGAACATGTCTATGAGGCAAATTTTTGATATCAACAGACTTAAGTCAATAGATTTTGAGGAAAATTCCTTCGAAAGGTAGAACATATTGAATAAAATCATTATCAACATAAATTCGATTTAGTTGGCTTACGTATGATTTCCATCTGCTGCCATCATGCTTGAATATTGAAGCTATGGGAAAAATGCAAATTTTGCTGGAAACAATAATTTTTTATATGATGATCAATGTAAATGACAACAGGTGGCAAGTGAGAGATTTATACAGTTTAATTGTTTAATTTGCATCGGGCATGAGAAGATTCTACAGTAATAATATCTATACATATTTATCGGATATTGCTGGCTACTTTATTATCATGCAATTAAACGACAATTATACAACATGCTATCTGATACAGATCCATTCTTTGTAGTTTAGAGCATTAGTAAACAGGTTCTGTTTATTAAAGCTCAGCAGAAACGGTTAGATCTCGATATTCTATCCTGCTTCTAACTGTATCGTACATGAAAAAATGATAAATAAATTTAATTTTTGTAATATCCTATAAATGATGACTAATTGATTCTGTAACATGCATTTGTGTAGGTCTACAGCTTTCATAAATGTCGCATCGAATATCATTTTCTGTTGAGTGAACTCTTGAAAAAACCAAAAATTCCAGTCACTGGATAGAAAAAATAGAAAATCTGAAATGGCTGTTAAATTTCTGCTTGACCTTCATCTGTAAGTTGCGTTCGAAATCGTTATGATGCTTTTGAAAAGTACTATAATATGTAGCGTCCAATAATCCTCAAGGCCGAAGTTATTTAATCTTGTTCCTCTACCATCTACATAGTATGCTTGTCTCGTGTAGGAGGCTGATATTCAGTAAAATTTGTATTCGGCTTTTGTATTTCATTTGAATGTTCAATTACATCGTTTTATTTATCAGAAGTGATTCGAAAATAATATGGCTTTATTTCAAGATGTTATGGTATATTGTGTGCACAGTTTTTTTGTACTTTCTCTATTTGTACAATTATCACAAAGGACCGGTTTGAAGCCGTTCAAACCGTGTAGCGATGAGCATATTTTTAAATTTCCCCCTCTAACAGTAAAAATTGATGTTGTTTATGGGCTTCACGGGTTCGAAAATACATTGTAATAGCCAAAATTGTAAAAGCTTCTTTAATTCTGGCATGAATAAACTGTTCTCCATGAATTCATTAGTTCACAGAAATAATGAAAAGCAGAACTGCTCAGTGATTTTTTTTATCCAGGAACAGTATAAAAGTAATATTTTCTTGCTTAAACCGTTCTGGACCGAATACTGAAGTTTTATGAACTGACGGCTTGAGAAGAAATTAGGAGTTTTTTTTTACTTTTCCCGCATGATTATACGAACCCGCAAACATTTTGAGCCCGATGGTATTATACCATTGTTTTTATTCAATATGACTGTTCAATAAAATTACATTGTTGAACGAGACAAGTAATAGTGTGCTCGATTAAACATGAAAAAGGAGAAGTTCCGGCCTCTACCCTAAAACTATATTTCACAGGTCAAAAAATGTTAATCCGATCCATCAACTTCCGAAAGCTTTTTAGTTTGTCCTTCCCATAAAAATGTGACGACTTGAACTTCTGGCTCCAGATATGGTCCCGATAGTTCTTCTTCGAGCAGTTCGAATCAAATCATATGACAGCGCTTTTCGATGACTGATGTATCGTTTCACGATGAAAACTTTAGCAACAATATTTCATCTGACAACGCGTGGCAGTAACTTCTCGATTTTCCATGAGCTTAAGACCGATCTTCGGAATCTTGTTGTTAGGTAAGTATCATGCTTGTGACAGCCCAAGGAATGTGTTTTCAACTAACTAATAGTAATGTAAATTATTTTACGCTTTTTCACTATCATTGAAAATAGCCTTACACTATTTCTTTCTTGTCATTCATTTTTCTTTTGACTATCCGTTTCCTATTGTCCATTTTTTCTAAATTAGCCCCGGCACGAAAAAAAAGATGCTCGTACAAATAATGTAGACTTTTTTGCAGATATGACAGTAAGAGCTACAACTCGGAAAAAGGAAATGTTGGCGTACGGCGGGAAGAAAAAGAAAAAATGAACACAAACACAGTTATCAAGTTAAAAAACACAAACATAAAATATGGTTAAAAACCGATTAAAAGTTGAGCGAAATGATACCAGATACCGCACACGGCGGAATATAGGCTACAGTAAATTAGAATTAAGTCATGCATTTTTATCACCTGTCTCCAAATTTATTTGCATTTCTTTGCATTTCTATGCTCATTAAAAAAAAATTAACTACAGTCACTCTGTTGCTATCTTTTTTCACTTTTCCTTTTGGTCCCGTTCCGTTTAAGTTGCTTTTTCAATGTCTGCTTCTTCATATTCCTCTTCCTTATTTTTCAACATTTTTTCGTCCTTTCTTGCTTCTTCCCTTTTCTACCCGTTTGCTTTTTTATTGTTTTCAACACTTTCATTTATACGAGCTTCCTGTACACTCAACGGAATATATTCTTCGAATATTTTGAAAGTATGGCATGACGTTTTAGAGAAGTCATCGAATCGTCGTATCAAAATCTCAGAAAACTATTGTGCATGTAATTTGAGACGGGAGGTGTAGCTCAGCAATGTAAGGCAGCAATTGTGTTGTGTACAACCAGTGAAATATATTGATTATACACCATTGACGAACAAGCCCACTGATAATTTTCTTCAGTAATCTGATCCAATGCACTTCAAATGTCGACACAGTTCTATCCATATTAAATAATGGCTGAGCAGTTTATTCGATTTTGGTCGTCTTTTTATCATGGAGAAATTCATCTTTCTGATACAGTATAAAGCCTTTCTTTGAATGAAACTTGTGCGCCAAGTGAAACTTACTTTTTTGTTGTCGCCGATCTGCCATTTCAGAGTAGGTTGTTTCGTGGAATTTTCGTTTGAGTAGTTTTTCGTTTATTCGTGATATGACTATTGCCCGATTCAATTCACGAGAATTCTCTCAACTTCTTCCATGCTATTTCCTCTTTCAGGCTCAAGCCTCCACCTGCCATGACTGCTAATAATGAAACTGCAAATACCAACAACCTACCCATCTCGCGTCCCAACCTTTTGGCCGTGGCTCCTGCACCGCCGATACCTCGATGCCCCTCGTCGAATAGCATTACGGGCGCCGGCGATTATCACCAAATGAACATCGACTACGTTTTGGTATTCGGCGTTTCGTCGCATGAAAAGCAGGAAGAAAAATTACGCGAATATCGACGAATTTTCGAAAAACTGATGCGCAGCGAAGGCCTAATTTTGAGCTACGAAATGTGCAAAGAATTAAATTTCGTAAAAATTTCTTGCCCGTTCGATCGTTTGGCCAAAGAAGCGGAATTAATGAGATTGGAAATGCCACTAAAAAATGTGAGCAGCTTTTACACTTTTACAAGACCTCGTTTGGACAGGAGTTCAATAAAATTTGGAATTGAAATTTTTTGATTTTTGTTCTAAAGAGTGTCTATCGCTCGAGTTGAATTATACAAAAAGTTGATACATTTTCTGAATCAGCGGCTGTAACTAAGAAAAATTGTGTGAAAATTTAGCCAACATGTCTTACTAGCCACCGTGTCAGTTTAACCTCGTGATCGATTCAGCTACCGTCTTTTTCACCTCCAGTACCGATTCATGCTATGTGCTGTTTTAACCTACTGTATCATTTCAGCCATTGAGTCGGTTCAGCCACGGAATAAATGTGGAGAGCAGTATGAATGAAAGCCCCCACAAATGCTAATTTTTTAAATAAACATTGAATTTTTTTTTGTATTTCAGAAAGCGGAAACTTTAAAAATTTATTAGCTGAAGCTTTATCTTTGCCATAGCATCAGCTTTTAGGCGATTCAAACATTCGAAGTTGATTTTTCTATCATTAAGACTCCTGTGTGATTTCCTCAGGTGCGGAGAAAACGAGTCACCATAAACAGCTTGATAAAACAAAATTTGTTTTTAAAAATTGTGTTATCGAAATTCTCTATTTCTCAACGGCATAGGAGTTCAAGCGTTTTTACTATTCATATTTATATAGAGGCGCGTTATGCAGGAGCTCAGATTTATATTTCTGATGGCATATTTATCGATGTTAATGCTGCTTTTCGTTGAATTTTCTCATTGTTAATGTCAAAGGTTGAGAAAATTTGCAGGTTACTGAATGAAATTGAAAATTCTGCTATTTATTGGAAAAAAACAGTGGCTCAATTGTGAATGTGGCTGATAAGCTTCAGCGGCTGAATCAGTCAATGATTCAATCAAAACAGATGGCCGAACCGACACTGTGGCTGAATCACTACAGACCCATGAAGTATTATATGCATTATACTTGGTTACAGCAGTTCAAGTGACGATATCCCTCAAAATTTTAGTGATTAAAGTCATAGATCTTTAGATTATTGTTCACCAAGTCCTTATTAGAGCTGAAATTTTGCTTTACGATCTCGAATGATAGTGATACATTTTTCACTTTCTTCGTTAAATGATTAATAAGTTTACCTGCTTCTTCCATATTTCGCTCAGTTTCCCAGTTTATTTTACTACTTACGTTTTATTATTTCTTCCTTTTCGTTCTTTTTTCTTATTTTTCCTCCACTAGTTTATTTATTTTGTATTACGCTACTCCTATTTCGGTTATTATTATTTTCCAGTAAGACAATCTATTTTTCTTTCATTTTGCTATATTCTTTTCATTATTATTATTTTTCAATTGTATTCCATCATACCCTTTTCTCATTTTTATCTATCAATTTATTGTTGTTATTGCTTTATGTTCCTACTATTTTTTATTTTTAAAACTTTCTAAATATTTTTTTAATTCTTATTATATTATTTTTTCATTGTTTTTTCATATTCACAATATTATTTTTTTATCTCATCTTCTTCTGTACCATTTTCTTTTTCTGATGCCATTTCGCTTTTTAACTGCTTGATTTTCATTTTTTCGCTTACTTTCCGTGTATTTAATTTCAGCGTTTTCTCTACAGTTATTTCTTTGTATCTGATCTTCTAGTTAGTGCTATATTTGTTCTTAATCTTCTAGTCGTTTTTTATCTTCTTATTATCATTATTTATTGTTTATTTTCAGTCTTGCTTCATTTTGTCCTGTCCTTTTTCCCACTGTTCATGGACCGTTTTCTTTTTTTTATGCGTCTTTGTTCGGCGATTACATATTTTCCACTCTATATTTTTATTTTTATTGTCCTTTCACTACTCATTCACTTTTTTCTCGTTGTTTTTTTCTTTTCTTTTTCTTTGGAAATATGTTTCCGTTACAGTGTGCCATACCACAAAGTGATTCCTCCTCGATTTTTCGTCGTTTGACGCGGTGTTTTGTTACCGACGACGAAGGTAGAAGGCGAAACGTATAACTACTGTAGTCCTACAGTATGAACTAAACATTACCGTTTTTTATAGTCGATTTCATTAGCGGACCATTCTATTACGATCGTCTACATGCTTACGAAGGTTCAGAAAACCCGGACACTTTTTTCCGCACTGCCACCAGGAGTTTATTGGTAAAAAATATGGATAGGGTATGAATGTAAGGCACTCTTTAGCATGCAGAAAACGGTTCACAGGTTCATCATATTTTGATCAATTTGGATATGAGCAAATACCTATCGACGAGTAAAGTTCAAAAACAACAAAGCATGGAGGAGCAAGAACATATGAAAAGATCTCAAGACGACGTTGTTTCCAGAATGGGTATCTTACTTATCTGCATACTTAATTTGGACATTGCTTATCCAGGTTTTTAGGTCTTCTGCATTTATTAATGTACAAAGTTTACAAAGACGCCTTCATATTGCATGAAAAATCGAAATTATGTAAATTTTTTATCAATTTGAAGAAAAAATCGAAAGAAAAGTTTGATGCTTCGGTAAGAACCTTATTTGGCTCGTAATGTCAAAAATCCGTGTTCGATGATTTTTGTTTTATTAGTTCCAGAACGTCAAAGTGGACCCTCGTCTCGATTTGGAACGAACGTGGAATAAATTTTTCAAATTTCAACCTTTGTGGAAAATTCGAAATTATTTCGGCGAGGAAATCGCCTTTCATTTCGCTTGGCAAGGTTACCTCATCAGTATGATGTGGTTCCCAGCATTGTTGGGATTGATCAGTTTCGTCTACGGATTATACATCACGTGAGTTGACAGTCAAAGTTATTTCGTTTACTGTAATGAATTAAACAAACGATTTTGACTATCATTGCTGAACCATTTGTGTTTTACGGTTTTATCAGCGTTGTTGAATCAATTAGTTTGAAGACTTTCAAGTAGCTGTTGAGGGTTTGATATAATCTAACACCAAATAATCGAACAGCCGTGTTAGTGTTATTTACAAAAATTTAAAGAGGTGAATTAAAAAGCTGATTGTTTGATGTTTGATAGTTTCACTAATAAGCCATGGAAAAATCAATTGTTTACCAACCATAAAGTTAACGTAACAGTTTTGAAATGCGTACGTGCTGGTTGAAAAAAGCGCATGATTGATTAAAAATATCCCATCATATCATTTGAACTGATTTGAAAAGATATCGTTCATGGACGATTGTCTATTCACTTTGACATCGCAGCTGCAGCCAAACAATGAAAGTACTTTCAAAATCTTACTACGGTAGCCAATATGAAAAATTTTCACGACGGTGAGCGGAAAAATAGACACAGCGATGAATTTCTTGAAAAACCCGATCCAATCTAAAACTTTTCTTCAATATTTTTTCCCTCTGAGTGATGAAACTTCAAAGCAAGTGCTATTACATTTTTTACGATTATCCTTAGTTCAGAATTGTGTTCATGCAAATAATTAACAAGCCGCGTATATGGACAGAAAAAAGAGTTTCTTCAAACATGGAGCAGACTATGGCCCAAATTACAGAAAGTGGGTTAAATGTGGGTAAGAGTAAGAGTAAAATGGCGGGTTAAATCGTAGGTAAATAAATGTCGAGTAAAATCTCGGGTAAAATCGTAGGTAAATAAAAGTCGAGTAAAATCTCGGGTAGAATCGTGGGTTAAGGCTGGGTAAAAATCGGGTAGAATCGCGGGTAAGATCATGGGTTAAAGACGGGTAAAATCGTCGGTAGAAAAAAATAACCCATGATTTTACCCATATCGAGATTACAGAAGGTAGGTAAGGTAAAAGTTGGGTAAAAAGTTGGTCAAAAAAACATGAAAATAACCTGTGATTTTACCCTGCCATTAGCAGGGTTATATTGACAGGAAGTTTATATTTTTCACGTAAGGCTCGGATTTGATTGGTTCTTTGCATGCCGTCGATGTGTTGCAGGTTAAACTGAATCTGATGTTTGTGATGGCAATGACCAGGAGCCCGAAAATTCAGATTTTCCGGAAATGCACTGATCATCATTGTACATATTTCAGTACAACAGCATCAGCATAAATTTGTGATACCAGTGGGTCATTGTCGAAGAGCACTTTTTCGAGCTACACTATTTCTCGATAGTGCAACAATTTTGAAACATGTCTTTTGCTTTTCAAACTCCATTGAGATGAATCAACAGGTTTTTTACATCAAGGTTTTGATATGTGAATCTGATGAAAATTGTGGCTTTTGATGAAAACGTTTGAAGCTTGAATAATCTTCCAGAAAATTCTCCTTAGGCTCAAAAAACAATGACTCCTACGGTCTTTGAGTTAGTAAACAAATACCATCTATGCTATAACAACTGAAACGCACTATAGTCTGTTTTTATAGAATGCTTGTAAATCAAAAAATTAACACTGTCTTTGAAATCGTTTGCACTAAGTCTTTGTTGAAGAATTTTTTACTCAAGAATTCTTGTCAAGTTTTACAAATTTTCACTCTTAAATAACATATTGCTTAGCAGAAAATCTTAAAAATATAAAATATGGCTTGTTTTATGGTATTAAAAGTTGCAATCAAAAAACACAGTGAGTTCACCACTCTGGCGCATGGCGAATTCTAAATAGTGATTATTAAGCAAACCAATACCCTTTACGCTCACAGTAATCCTGTCAGAAAATTCCCTTGCGTGAATTTTGTTCCTGTACACAATACAGTAAAGCATAATAATTATTTCAGGATAGCTGCAGTTACAGAAACATGAGCGGATTGCTCACATAATCGGGGAAGTAGCGCATAGTCATGAGAGCTATTGCTTTGAACCGAAAGAAATGTTATGTTCTGAAATATCGGCATTTTAGTTTTGGGATACCCTGTTCATATGACTAAAAACAAGCTCACCATGAAAAACATGTGAAAAGATGATGGGTTGGGTAACCCGCCACTTACCTACGTTCTGTAATACGAAAACTAAAAAAGTCGGGTAAATTTCCGAGTTAAACATGGGTAGAATCGTTGGTAAAAGATGGGTAAATTCATAGGTAAAATCGCAGGTAAAACTTTGGGTTAAAGATGGGTAGAATCACGGGTAAAATAGTAGGTAAAAGGCGGGTAAAATAGCGGGTTAAACATGGGTTACATTACCCGAGATTTTACTTTTACCTTACTTTTATTTTACCCGCGTTCTGTAATTTGGGCCTGTCGGGGATGGGATAAATGCCGTATTTTTGCGATTACAATTAATTCGACCGAGGTTTTGGAATGACGCTGTTATTGCTATCTTAATTGAAAACAGTAATTCAAAAAATTTTCTAATCGACTGATATTTTTTTCTTTATTCCTTAATACTAAGTTGAATCGACTCCGAAGGATCATAGTCTAACCCAATAGTAGCTGTGGCTATTATTAGATTGACTTAATAGTTATACGGCTTTTCTTCATTGATCATTGCGAAACTAAGGAGATTATTACTTTACTACATTTGACTGATTATATATTCATTAGTGACTAGTGTCCTTTAAATCATGTATTTGGGGTAACTCAAGAAAAATGTTCTTCTTGAGGTATGGATCGATTAGTTGCCCTTCAACGAACACCGATGGCATTGAGCCAAGTTATCAAGGCCTCTATTGCCAGCATCCTTTTAGGTATTTCTTATACCTATTACCCAGAGATTGCTTTGCATAATTAGTATAGAAATAATATTATCCAATTAGTATTACAAAAGATATAATGTATTAGTCTTAGCAGTAGTATTAACGCCAATAGTTTCACTCTGAATGTTACTATTACGTATGCTATCAACGATATACTAATGAAGTTAGTACAATCACTCATATCATTATACCCCATTCATTATGAACTGACCGATGAAGCGAGGTCACAGTACAAAATTTTTCAAAATCATGGAAGGATTGTTGACTCTATTCAATAAATTTTTCCTTTATGATACGGATCCTTTATCCATTTAAAGATTATCAGAATTGATTTTCTGATATCTACTAAGGCCGCCTTTCTCAAAACGCCGACCTCAAAACGTCGATCATTTCAAAATGAATTTCAAATTAATTACAAAAAATTACAACATTACTTACTGTATCATTATTATCCTGCATTCTATTTGAACTATTATTTCTTCTAGCAAAAACACCACCGTAAAAGCGTCGACCTTACTCGAATCGAAAATTTTTCACAAAACTTTCGACAACAAATTGACGCCGTTCATTTCGTTGTTCATTTGTTTGTGGGGCTCTTTGTTCATCGAACTTTGGCGCCGGAAAAATTCCCGTTTGGCCTACGAATGGGATTGCGACGTGTACGACGACGCCCAACCCGATCGACCGGAATTCATGGGCACCAAAAAAATTTACGTTAGTTCAGGGGGTGGATTTATGGATTTAATTGGTAGACACGATATCAAGAAAATTTTACGTGCTCAGAAATCAACAGCACTTGTTGAATCTCTAGAAATAGGGTAGAAATAGACTTCTGAGAAAATTTTGAACTTTTCAAAATTTCCAATATTTTGATATTGAAAAAATCCTATGAAGAGTTTCAAATTGGCGCCAATCATTTCGGCGCCTGACATTATATAATTTCATATGCAAAAACAAAATAATAAAAAATCAGCATTATTTCTTCAATCATTTTCCGATGTTGTAGTATTTGTGTTAAAGAGTATACTAAGAAAGAACAAAATGCATTACTAATAAGAGAAAGAAAAAACAAAGGCAGAAAAAGAGTCGCAAAAATTGAAAATGGTTGCAGAAAAGGAAAAAGACGTTTTTTTACTGAAAATGTCAAAAGTGATGCTACAGAAAGCATAGTGCAACGAACAAAAAATAGCTAATTAAAGTCTTTATTCTTGAAATGCTTCCAAATAACGAGAATACAAAGCAAGTACAATTTTTGACTTTTAAGATTTTTAACTAAGTCATGTGACACATCGTGCCGAAAACCATTGACCTCACTCAACTAACCCTAAGCTATATTTTGAATAAAAAATTTCATAATCAAAAGTTTATGTTAACGATTTCAACAAAAGTGCTAACTTTTGTCAATTTTCACTTTACAAGCATTCTTTAAAAAACAGACTATATGTAAAGCAGTTTTCATTTCATACGGAAAAAATAACAAGCAAACAAAATTATTATCCTTGATTCATTCCAAACTTTTTCCTGTCGTTTTCCAACAGCAAAAAATACAAAGGAAAATGTAAGATAGAATTAAACAAAAGAAAAAAAGTTTGGCGCCAAAATGGTTGGTGCCGAAATGGCCGGCGCCGAAATGGTCGATACCGAAATGGCCGGCGCCGAAGCGTCCCTTTTCGCGTTTCCACGGCTATACGACATACTGAATAGTTCCACCAGCATTTCAAAAAAAAACTGACTATAGTGTTCAAACTGTAAAATCACAGTCCAGTTACGGCGTCTGTTATAGGAAAATGCCTAAAATTCTAGTATATTGTTCAAAATTCAGGTACTTTGCTTTCGATTTTTTTTGAATTGCACATTTATGTTTCATCGTTTTTTATGAATTGAGTGGTTCTTGAAATGTCTGCTTCATTGTCCGCGTTAGCTGTTTTTCGTAATTAAGAATCCAGTGACCAAGCAACAAACGTGGATTTATCCCCGATCCAGTCAATTGACGAAATTTATAGCATCCGGCTTGGTCGTTTTTGCTTTAATATTGACCATGTGCTTTAGTGTTACGTTGATTATTTTGCTGAAAGTGGCTTTCCGCAACATTGTGCCTTGTTCGGCTACGGGTGCTAATGGTGATCCAACTGTCGAAAAACCATTGTTTTCGACGACTACGAAAAATTCTAACCTTTCGAATAATACTGAAATGCTGAAAAATAGCAAAAGTGATTTGGCGGAAGTATCCGCGATTGAGATCGATTACGACGATTATTCTTCGATCATGACCGCGACAGGCCTGTGTTTCGCGGCTATTACCGTTTTGCCCGCTTTTTTGAATGGATTTTTGATCATGTTCATGGGATACGTGGCCGTCAAAGTGGCCAGGCGTTTGACTGAATGGGGTGAGCGATTAGGTTTCAATTATTTTCCCACTACACTTTATCTATTGCTTCTCGACTTGAACTTTTTGAAAAAGTGCTGATCCAAACCCTTATTACTCTATTTTTTCAAGTAATTTCTCGGCGATGTAAAGTTTTACTCAAAGGACAGAAAATGGCAAATATGGAATTTTTTCTCGTTACTTCACATTTTTCGTTGTTTGCTATACAGTCAACTTCTGAAACTTGTGTCGACTTTCGGTGCAGATTTTTTTAATGACATAAGTATCTTTTAGGGACACCGAAGCTAATTAGAATAAATGAGCGGGTCTGTGATAGGTTGTGCCAATAATGTATAGAATGTATAGAAGATGCAGATTTCGAATGTATTGAAGGTGCAGATTAAAAAAAAAATGATTCAGGCTTCTTTTAAGCTATATGATTCAGTTTGAGACGATAAAATTTCTACGAGCGGAGCAAGTTTCTCGTGATAGCCATGCAGAAAAAGCAAATTACCGTTTTTAGGGTGCATGGAATTTTTTATAATTTTGACAATCATGACTGCCGAGGTCACGCTTGCTCTGAATCCTCTGCTCGCTTTCCTTCACAATCAGAAATTTGATGAACATTTTCTGTTTCACTCTACAAATGAAAGAATTGCACTATTACGTGAATAATGCAATAGAGGTCCGACTGAGGCTATCACGATAGTGATCGTCGAAATGATTTATGTATCGAACTTTATGTAATCCACCAAAATCATCGCATAATATGCTTACAAATCTTTGTCTACCATACACTTCCTATCTTACTGTATTTGAAGTAGAAATTCTGTTCCCTTTATTTTCCTCTAACTTTGGTCCTCAATTCTTCTATTCATCGCTACCACTACTGCATGTAATTCTGCGTAACTGAATCGTTGACATCAGCGAGGAAATATTGCTTTGCGCGCCTTATGAATTTCTCGATAAAAAATTAGTGATGTCTACTTTATAAGTCTTTCGAGTTTTTCGTAGGTTTTACTATTCCGAATTTTCATTTTTTTCCTCAATATATTATATGTTCGAAAATTAATTCCTCACTCGATTTCTTTCCATAGAAAATCATCGAACGTTAAGCGAATTCAACGACGCTTTGATAGTTAAACTTTTCGCCTTACAATTCGTCAATACGTATACGCCTTTGGTTTATTTGGCAGTTTTTCGACCGGAAGAACACGTAAGTCACTTTTTTCTATAGTTTTTGACTACCTACTGGTGACTGTACATCCCGAATTCAAAATTTTCACAAAAAGTTTTGAAGGATGAAGAAACTTCCGTGAAAATCACCATGTTATGCAGGGTGATCCAATAATATTGTTATCCATCTTCGACCCCGAATAAGAAAATCTGCGGTTTTTTGCAAACGGAGGCCGAAAATATCTTCACAAAGTTAGGAGACTTTGTTTAAGTTTTCAAGCTTTTCCAGAATTTTGTAGCTTTTTGATCGAGATGAAACTATTTTCAACATGGTGAAATTAGTCAGATTACGTAATATGGCGTATAAAATAATTAATTTCATGTATACTCTGCGTAACAGTAAAAGAAAGATTGGATGAATCCAGCATCGATAAAGGTTCATTCACACGAGTGCAATTACCTGCAAGCTGCAACCAGGTTGTAGGTTGCAGCTTGCAGCGCTAATTTTTCTGCAACCACATGGTCACACGTGGATGCAACTTGACCGTGCAACTTGGAATTTATTTTATGATGAGTCTTCAAATTAAAGCGGCGGTTTTGCTTTGGGCCCACAGTGCTTATTTTGAAAATGAAGATGCTTTAAAGAAGAACAGAATTAGGGCCATGCCTTACATTTTGAATCGAAAAAGGAAAGGAGCATCACAACTTGATCGCTGAATTGAAAATCGAAAATCCTCAGCTTTACAGACGAGTATTGGGAATGAAGGTAATTGAGTTGTATCATTATTCCAAATCTCCATGTTCAACTTCAAATCAAAAGTGTGCATAAATTACAACCCAATTTAATATACAGGGAAGCAAAAACTGTGTTGGTTGCAGCTAAAAAATTAACATTGCTCATTCGAGGTGCAGGTTGCAGGTTGCAGCCTGGTTACCTTTTTCGATCACAACTTCGATTGTATTTTTTCGTCAAGAATTTTCAACCGGACGGCGTATTCAACATGGGCCACCATTACGCGGATACGTGCCGAAAAGGCAATTGTATGGCCCTAATTTCCTTACAAATTTTCGTACTCATGGTACTAAGACCGGCGCCGAAGATTTTATTCGATGTCATCATTCCGTGAGTCTAGCTGTATGTAGATTAATTTTGAAATTCAGATCTTACGACAATCAAGGTGTGATATGAACGAATTTTTCTCTTTAACGTTTGTGGACCAGTTTGGGTTCAAAATTCGAAATTTTACGATCGAGTTCACCTCATGAGAGAACGTTTTCCTGTGCAATTTCCAATATAGAAGTTATAATGCGTTCGATAGCCGAGAGCGGACTGATCAATGCCATATAAGTCGCTCTTCCCAAGGGGCCTTATTCACACTAAAATATAAAGTGGCATAATTTGCACAAAAAAGTAGGCTGACTTACCATTATTTAGGGAATTTATGTAAACTTCAGCATACATAGAGTTCATTTCCAACAAAATTATAATCTGTCTTTTTTGAAACGATTGTAAATATTCAGAGTCAAAATGAGTGTTATTCCATTTTTTTATGATTTCCTGATAATCTATGTATCGTACGTGGCTGAAAATATGGCATCCTAATCAACTAACCGTTATCCTTTTTTGGCTGAAAAATCCTACAGTAAAATCTTTGTGTAAACGATTTTGATGGAGGAACTTATTTTTTCGTCATTTTTCGATAAACAAGCATTTTGTAAAAAAACCGACTAACATTACTTAAATCGCTTTGGAATATCGAAGGCGAACATGAGGGATTCCACAATTCCCACCGGTAAACGTTTTTTGGTCAGCAAAAGTTAATTCATTTAATGGATAAACAAACTGTCAAACTGATGTTTCACGAATTGCATAAATAAATTCGCTGTTTTGGCAGTCGTTGATTTCCTCGAAGCTTTCCAATTGGTGAGTAACTCAATGCGGCGGCCGCGTCAAGTGCTAACCATATTAACGATCTACGGATATAAGCCACCCGTACTCCGTGGGTACATATATTACTGTATCTTCCTATTTTGTAATAATAAGTTTCGGAATTGTGGTACCCGAAATTCATTCTCCAATTACAGATGAAATTTTTGATGCATAAAGCACGATAAATATAATTTTTTCTACCAGTTACTGTAGAGTTGAGTGACAATGAAAAATCAGCGTGAAAAAATGTCGCAGTGACTGCAGATCAATTATTCTCTGTGGAAGATCGGAAGAAGGAACTATTCCGCGTAATTAATCAATTTTACCCCAAGAAATAATATTGAAATATTCGCTTTATTCTTGATTATTAGTCTAGTAAAACGCAACAGTTTTTCTCTATGTCTGCCACTGCAAGCATCCCTTAGAGGGCATCAACAATGAATCTAACTGATACTTTGATTTCATGATAAGCATATTAGTTATGATCCACCTATGAGCAAATCTATTTTTTCTTGAGTTTGCTATTTGCATTCTGTTTTTATGCCAAATTCTAATGATGGTCCACTACAGGTTTCTTTTCTCTGCATATGCAGTCTCATTTTTGAGCTTTTGCCGCAAAAAATGGAAATTTTGAATCGATAAGTTGTTTATATTTTGCGAGTTTTCCTCTCGAACGGTATTGATAAGAAGACTGCATTTTCCAGTGCTTTGAAAAGTCAAAAAACCAGAAATTTCTTTCGCTTAACGCCAAAACAATAACTTGTCCTATGCCTTTTGGATCACAATTTCAGCCGTCAAGTTTTCTTACCTCTTTGTGGAACCCGCATACTTCTTGAATTTCTATCCGGATCATTTTTGCGTCGTAATATTACGCAGAATAAATCAATGGAAATTTTGAGTACACTATGGTGAATTAGCGACTAAAGTATTTTTGCTTAGTAATTCCAAAATGAACGTGTTATGGTTTTGCTGTGAATCCTCCTTCGCCATAATTTTGTGAGTTTTTTTCACGATTATAATTTTGATCAGATGGCTGCAAGGGTACCCCTCGAGAAGGGGATGCTTGTGCCATTGGGCCCAGGTCCGCTACAGTAATTATTAGTTTGGAAAAAATTATACTCCACTTAATAATCGGGCAAGCTTTTTACTTACCCACAGAAAGTCTCTTATTTTAGCTTTTGCATATCTAAATACAAGGCCGTCCGAGCGTTCGTTTTTTCTCTGTCAAAAATAGGACCATCGGACAGCGATTGCGCTTTGAATGAAATAGTCGGCCTTAAAGGCCCGACGGTGGCCAACGACGGCACCACCGACGGCAAAATCCCCAAACTGGACTTGCCAACGAACGGCGCCGGCGACGGACGAACGAAAGCGTCTGCCGAAAACAGCGACGGCACTTCGATTCGCCGGACGAATTCGCGAACGGTTTTGGATTTGGTTCATCAAGTGAAGCAAAAGTTTTCTGTTAGCGTCGAATCGACCAAATCGAGCAGTTTTTGCGAAACGGAATATAGAAAAGTGCATATCGACGATTGTTTATACCCGATGATCGAATACATGGAGAAAATTTTAGAATTCGGATACATTGTGGTAAGTACTTTGGACGAAAATTCAGAATCGGAATCAACAATGCCTGAGATTCTGAGTCGTTCCAAAACTTTTCCACTGTATTGCCTAGGTTTGATATCAGCAAAGTATTGATTGTCCATAAGGAAACATGGAAATTATCAAAAATGGTACAGTAGTTTATTTTCTGACTTCTGAGTTCTGGGCCAGATTTAGTAATGTGCTTGCTGTTCGCTAGATAAGTATTATTAACTAATCATAAACTACCTTCAACGAAGTATTTACTAGTTTCCTTCTAGTTAACAGCTACAACATCATGTTCAACGTACATCCAAACGTAAGCAAATAACCGAAGTTTAGTCACTCAAAACCGTCAAAAATGAAAATGGACCGTAAAATTACGTATGTGTGATGAAGTTTGCGAGTTTGTGATCTGAAAATAATTCACATCAGATCACTTCCCTAGGTGAAGCTCATTCGAAAGCAGCGATGCAAACTCTATCGAATGTAATTTTTCAGCTTTATTTTAGATCGACCTAGCAATTTTTAACTATTCTTTACTGATACATAATTGCAACAACTCAATCTGTTATTCCCATCGTGTTAAAGAATATAAACCGCACAGTTTATACCACTCTTATCAGTGATGGCTTTATAGTGATCTTTTTACCTTATTTCAGACAATACAAAATTATAGGTTGATAACATTCTATTATAAATTGACTGGTTCACGAGTAGCTACTACCAAACAGGATAAATCACAAAGGAGACAAAGTAAAAGAATTTGTGACTTTGGACTGTGACGAAAGGATTACGGTTATTCAGGATTAGACATTTATACAGCAATCATATCGAAATGTAGCTCTAATATCACAGCGTGTTCATAAATCTAGACAGTTCACTATGGTGTCGTACATTAGAAAGATGTTTAGGAAGTGAATTGATAAGCACTGCAATGAAATAAACAATTTTTTGGTAGATGTTCGCCGCCTCTTTCCCATTAGCTCCGATGATAGCCTTGCTTATCAGTTTGTTCGACGTACGATTCGAAGTTAAACGATTACTGTGGATATTGCGGCGTCCAGTGGCTTTCATAGCGTCAGATATTGGTGAGATGTCAAGTCCACCTCAAGTTGAACTCGGAGATAGTTATTTCTCCGTGAAATGCAGAATGAGTAGTTGGTTCGTGAAATATGTGAGTGTTTCAGACCGAGCAGTGTAGAAGAATTCCATTATTTATTAAACTGGAGTACCTAATTTTCTTCAAAAAATTTGTCTATATAGCTAGATTACATCACTTTAATCAAGATATTTTTGCAAATAAGTAGCTCCAAGTACTTCTGCTTAACGATCAATGTTACTCATGCATCATTTATAGGGATGTGGTTCCCAATAATGCGTTTCGTTTGTTTTTGCGGCGTCATCAGTAACGGGTTTATCGTTGCTTTTACTTCGTCGTTTTGTGAAGATTTTTTCGAAACGGACGACGTTCCCACCACTCAAAGATTGCTGGTTTTTATCACTTTCGAAGTGGGGAAGATACTAAACTTCGTGCCACACAATATTTTGATTCGTCGTATTTTCAGCACGTCGTCTTTGGCCTCATGTACTTATTCCACATTTGTATACCCAGCACGCCGGCTAATATTCGATTGGCTCAAAGAAGAGTAAGGACTAGCACTCAATTTTAGTTCAGTAAGACGAAGAAAATCAGTCTGATGTCAGCAATATGGATTTGAAATGACAAAAAAACGATATTTATATAACCTAAATACACAAAGATCATCTTCCTCCACAACTCTTTTTCTACTCTATAGACTATAAATGTAGCTGTTATATTAGTACTGTAGTCTGAAAATTGATTTTTCAAAACCAGTATAATGCTGTTTCACTGTTTAGTAGGATATAATTCATTAGATTAGATTGCAAAATACAGGACTTCAGTGGCTGTGTCATTTTGTATACTGTCACAGAGCACCAAAATGCAGTCTAACCTTGCCCTATTAAAAGTGATCCGCAACATAAATCATCAGAGAAACAACTTTTTAGCTTTTGGTGTGAATGCTAGCTTTTGTGGGTTTCAAATTGAGTGTGACTTTGACCAGAATCTCGGAAAATCCAGAATTGTCAAAATACGATAGGAACTATGTTAAAAATAGCAATTTGCTGCCGCTTAAAAATGAAAAATGTAGTGTTCAGTCCACTGTTTTTCATTGGTTGAAAAAAAATTAATCGGAGTTTTGTTGAAGACTCAAGTTTCCACTTACATAGACACCTGAACGTAATTTTTCAAAAAAGTACACAGCGGTTACGATATATTTCTGTAAATACAGATACAAAAAATTGCAGTAAGTCTGCTACCTCAGTAACGATGGGTGACAAATGCACTGCAAGGTCATTGGACTGATGACTTTTTCTTTGTTTTACGCATTTTATTCCTTTAGCTCGACCGATTATGACTTTTTTATTTATTTTCTCGCGTCTTTCAGGAACGTTACGAAGTCATGCGAATTTTAGAAAGGAATAAATACCTCAATAGGAAAGATTTGTACGATAGTTCGCTTTGTTTATCTTCCGACGAAGATTTGAAAAATACGCCGTCGACGGCGAAAAAGTAAATTTCCTGAAGCCGGTTGCAATAAACAGGATGATTCCGAGCTCGAGATAATCGGGAACTTTTTCTTGACTCAAAACATGTAAAAGATGTTCGCGATTATCTCGTTTATTGCAACCGACCCCAGGACTCACATTGAACCATAGCCAACATCCTTTAGTCACATTTTCAGGTCAAATTGTCAGCAAAGCGAATCGTTGGGTGTGATTCGGACACCGGTATTCCTTTTGACCGATGTCGCAGAAAATAGCTAAAGAGAGATTTTGTTGGTTCTATTATTCGAACACAGGGTGCCTCAAAATAAAACTTTGTTGTTTCTGTGATCATTTTCAGTACGAAAAAAATAATACCATAATAGATTTATGGGTTTGTCGTAGAGAACAGCACTTGCCTAAATCAAGAAGTAGACTGAAAATTGACTGACCTTATGGATCATGCTGATTCATTAACTTCCTATCAAAGTGACTATCAATTTAGTCGTCTGTATTCTCACTGCTAGATTGAATCAGTGTTCCCGGATTTTTTCCAATTAAAATATGTCGCAACTTTATTGTAAATGAGTGAGCCGACCATCCTCAGAACATTTGGCCGTTGTCTGGGAAGGGATGTGGCCTACTCCTGGACGAAGCCAACGAAAAGACAATAGCATGTCTCAAGCTATTTCTTAATTTTTAAAACTTTTATTTGAAACGTGAAAATATCTTAACACAAAAATGCGAAATGTAACCGGCTGAACCGATCGCTGAATATGAGCATAGGTTGGATTGATACAAAAATGTTTCAGCAAAATGAATATATAAGCTGAACTATTTCTGGATACCCGTAAGTAGGTTATGTTCAACAGAGTATTCGCTGAGCTTCGTTTGACGAAAATTATCATACGCGCGAATTGTTGAGCTGCTGCGGTTTCAAGGCTTATCCACTTTCACAGACAGACATTCTCTTCCGGAATCAATTGCGTAGACTGGAATTGTGCTAGCAATTTCAGTCTCAAAAATGCAACCTGAAGCAAACTAAGAACAACATAACTTCGTCCGACGATTCGCAGTCGCATCGACGACCAGAAAAAAAGTCAAACTTTAGGCGAAACTCTCGCGGAAAGTAAGACTTTGTACTCTGGCAAAACCACTGGATTTTCTTGACGACAATACATTAAAAATCAAAAGCCATAGAAGCAACAGCATTTGTTTCGGGGACCATAAATGTACAGCATAGAAATTTCAGGGGATTTAGCCACATATTTTTGTCAAAAGTGCTCAGAACTCAGTTAAAATTCGTTAAAAACTTCGTTTTAGTGTTTCTCAGTGTGCACTTCCGGATCGAACATTAAAAAGTAATTTTATTCTTAATGATTTCTAACATTTTTACACGAAATTTCCAATTTTTCATCTAAAAATGCAAAAAAAAACCCAGAAAATTAAAATTTTGCTGTTAGCCATCCATGTTTCTGTCCGGGGTCAGTCAGGCTTCTGGGAGGGTCAGAATTCCCAAACTCCTGCAAGAGCATATATGGATAGGGCTGTGTCCGACACAAAATTTTCAATTTTATCACGTTATTGAAGAAAATGTCCGTTCTCGAGCGAAAAAAAGTTTTCCCATTGACTACAGTGACACGCAATTATTTTGCCGCATTTAACTTACTTTCATTGCTACACTCGAAAATAAATAGCATAGTTACTTGTTTCAAAATAGTCTCGGCGACGCAAAAGAACCTGCATCTTGAGTCAATGCCTCTTTTTTTACAAGTTGACTCTGAAGCGACCTAGAAAAAATGTTCATTTATACTTTAAATATGGAAAGCTACTTTTCCTCCCATTTCTCTTTTTACTTATTTGAATCTTGCGTTCTACGTCATCGAGACTCGTTTGAAATTTAATGGACTATAGTGTAGTAGCAACTTACCTACAATATCAGCTGCTAAATACGTTTTTTTCCAAATGAGACATGGAGCGCGAAAAGATACTTGGGTAGAGAAAAGGTCACGACTACTTTTTTTCTCAAGTTGACAGTAGTAAATTGACATCCAACAAAATAATCGCAGGTTTTTCATCTGCGAAAACATTTCTTGGGGCTCCAGATCTCATTTGAATATAAATCGACTGCGGTTATGCTTCACATGTACTCGTGTTATTACACCACTATATGGCACTTCCTCACCAAGAACGATTGTCGTCATGTTGAGCAAGTGTCCTATGTGTTGTATGCAGTTTATTCCTTGATAAATCAGCTTCTCGTGCCTGTCTGTCTTTTTCAATCAACAAAGTCGGGATCATGGAAAGGAGTTCGGATTATGTGACCTCCTGGATTAGTCATTAGTAATTTTTAATCTTCTATAGTCAGACTTACTTTACCACCTTATGTCAGTTATACGTTGTTTTCAACCAGGAGCAATAAACGTGTCTGAAAATTCAATTCAATCCGAAAACTTTGAAATTTTGATCAGACATGAATTAATGTAGGTCTTGAAATATTCGTAAATAATAGAAAAACCATTTAATATTTTTACTGTTTTCTGCTCATGTGTCGTAGAGGACTGAAAATTTGTGAGCACAGTTCATCGACCTTATACAAATATTTGGTAGTACTAGTAAAAGCTCAGTTTAAATGATTTTGATCATCTTTTCGATTTAGAAGCATTTTATAAAATTCCAACTATGTTCAGAAAGATATCCGCATACGATAAATCTTTACCACACAAATGGCCCTAAATGATAGGCATTCCTCACAAGACTGATTAGCAGCAGAATCACATGACTGATAACCAGCAGATTTACTTCTCATTCTTTCAAAGTTCAACATCAGCGACTGCACTTATAAATTTAATCTGGGTCTGATGGAGTTTATTGTTTATATGTTTTCTTCACTAATTCATTAGGTAATCTGCGTTACACCCAAGTTGCATTCATGCTTAACGAAATTTCATAAAAATATATCTCGAAAGAATGACGTCGACTAATTGTACCTTTGGAAAGGAAAAGTTCATTCTTCTATCTATAATATTTTCCAAGCGCAAAAGCTAATTTGAATTCGAAAGATGACTGTGAGGACTAATTTGAAATTGATGACGTTGACGAACGATCATAATTGTTTGAGAAATTTTTTGAGTATTATCGTGAGAATGATGATGTCTATTAGCTTTTCTAAAACAAGCTGACAACTTTGGATTCACGCCAATTATAAAAATTAGAATTTTCTACCATTTCTTCTATTGTAACATAGGCCTAACTGTAACGGGTGACCGACTGAAGTTCAAGCCAGCACTGGAATCGGTTTCTTGTGGATATATCTGAAGAAGTCATGTATCCTTCAAATCTTACCAGCACGTAAAGTTGACACTATTCCAACGATTGTGTGTTGATTCAGATACCTTGTCATTTCAATATATTGTATCATTTGAGCCAGTGGGTCCATCCAGCCACGCAAACATACATAACTATATAAATGCGGAACTGTACGTCGTGAATTGGTATTAGGAATTATTTCCGAATACATTAACATGAAAGAAGTTAAGAAATGCTTCAGAGATGCATGTCAAGAATTTATCAAAGAGTAGACCAGTCGAAAACTGGGGAGGTATGAATGAAACCCTTATGTGTTTTTTGTCCTTAAAATCTGGTTATTTATGTGGGTCTTTCCGAGGGTCAGCTTGACCATCTTGACCAGTTTGGCATCCCCATTGTGCCGGCTCATATTTTAACTATTTGCCAGTTGTTCCATTATTATCCCTTCTGTAACTTTTTCTGATGCAGAATCTCAAGAGCAAGTTTTTATAAATATTGTCAAGGCAATTAGATGAGCTGAAATTTTTTATCTCTCAATGGTTTTTGGAAGGCTACTGTTTTACAAAAAATCTGTATTCAACGACGCAATGTTCAGTTTTTATTGAACATCCTTTCCGGAAAGCTTATGCAAATTGGAACATGAGAAGGCGTATAGGTAGGCTATATTTTGTATGGTGTTTTTCTTCATTGAATTTTCTCTTTGAACACGCCAAATTTAAGAAATATATGGACAGCTAAATATAAATGAAAAAATTAATTATTCCATAGAGAAAAGTGTGGCTGAAACAGACGATGGTTGGCAGAATCAACACAGGTGGCTGAATCGAACAGTGCCTCACCACAGGCCCGTTGCGATGACAACTGTTGGTTGCAGTTGAATAGGCTCGAAATTTTTAGATTTTAACTAAAAGGATATCGTGTCCCATCGATGACATTTTAGAAGTTAGTATGAAAAAAATCCTCTCTGAGAATGTCTACTGCGCCTACCGAATGTTAACGAAGACAGTCACGATCTAGAACTAATGTGGGACTACTAAACTCCGGACGTACTGCCATCGTTAGTAATAAATTCACGGCTAATAAACAACTGACTTACTAAAAATGCCATGAACTTCCGAATTGATGATGGCACACTACCTAAGACGATAATATTTTCGAAGCATCTTAACAATTACCATCTTATACTGCAAATATGAATTACTTTTCAGTTCTTTCATTTTATTCGAACGTGCATCTGGATACGATGAAATGATCGGCCGGTTGAAAAAGTCTGCATCGTATACCTATATTTTTCCATCTCAAAATGATGTTCTTGAGAAAAAAATCTCCACTTACCACGTAGATTTAAAATATCCGTATGAACATTTTTTGCATTTGAAAGAATGGGCCATAAATGACAAATCTTTACTATTAATCAAGTACAGAAAACGTATAAAGTGACATATTGGACAAGAAAATTCACAAAATCATATCTGAAAAGCATAAAGTATACTTCAAAATCCGCGGATTGGTGACGCCGTTCTTGTTTGCATAATGACAACCGAAATATTCTAGGAGCTCAGTAGTTTAGCAGTCGTATTTTTTCTATTGCATTTAGGGGTTAAGTAGTTTGATGTGCTCCTAGAAAACGACTACTATTATACACTTTTTTCTAAATGAGACTTGAAACACAAAAAGATGTTTATGTAGAGAGGAAACAACCTGCTTTCATGAACACTTTTTTCGTAAACTGACTGTAGCAGATAATTATAAATGTTCACTTGCATTGCATGTTTTTCATCTCAAAAAGCAGGGACCGGTTCCATCAAAGAGACTAAGGCTCCAGCTGAGCTGCAGTCTAAGCTGTAGCCCAACTCAATATGTTATACCATTGTTGTTGAGGTTCAGCACGGCTGCAGCTTAACTCGTAAACACAAAGCACATCGAAAGCTGTAGCTGAGCTGAGCCTTTACGGCAATGGTATAACATACAGAGTTAAGCTAAAGCTCAGCTGCAGCTTTTATTTCTCGATATGTTTTGCGTGTATAAGTTAAGTTGCAGCTGAGCTGCACCTTAACAGCAATGATATAACGCATAGAGTCAAGCTACAGCTTGGGCTGCAGCTTAGCTGGAGCTGAATTCTCCTAGAGGAGTAGTTCTCTAGGTTATATTCAAAATAAATGGGCTACAGAAATTAAATCACAGGATTACTATACCCCATTCATGTTAAAATCATCAATTTAGCAACGTTGCAGCCAAACTTTTAATAAAAATTATGGAAAGCTCGTTGAACCTATTCTGTCAATTTTTCCGTCGTGATACAGACTTCTTGATGAAAACACTTTTCAATCATTTCAAGATTATCAAACACCGCTGCATCGACCATTTCAAAATGAATTAATTATAGCTACTAATGTTGGTGCAACCAGGGTGTTTTCCGTACCTGGCGAACCGTATCGCACGGAATTCTAGGGACATACCGTCTGGAAAACTCGGTAAAAGTTTTCGGTACCAGTCGAAAAAAATCCGTCTGGTACGGAAAAAACATTGGGTTCAACCGGCCCTAGACGAGAGGTATTGCGGCGTGAGTTTCAAGATATATTATGGCAACAATAGAAGCTTTGTCCTTATTTGGTGAATATTAACATTCTTGTGTGGTTTTTAGTTCTATGTAGCAGAATTTTGTCCGTTTTTTAAGGTATGAAATAGAATTTCAGCAAGAATCAGGGCGATGAGCGAGGGTGGTCAACATGGGACAATTATAATACCATATAGTCTAGCTAACAGGATTTCCTGACTTTTTTTCGTTTGCAGTGATCTATTAACGATTTTAACGACTCTAATTAATCAAAATTTTACGCTCTAATGATTCGAAGTAACCGACACTTTGCATAGCATAGACTTAGACTTGACAAGTTCATGAGAGGCGAAGATGAGAAATCTGTAAGTCAGCAAAACAAAATATTGATAAAATTTTTATGAAAAATCGAATTTGTTCAATTTTCAATTAAAATGATGAGAAAAAATTTTCTTCGTGTTGTTCTTTCCTTTCCTGAAAATGTCGAATTGAACCGCGATTTTTAGTAAATTTGTAGCTGCAAGTTTCAATCCTTCATAAAATTGATGGGAGTCTTGTATTTTGCTCCCGGCGTTTGGGAACTAATGAAATTGTTTCGATAGTTTTGATGCTGGAAGAGTGTATATCTGCGAAACATGACGTCGGGTATTATGCGTCCAGGTTGTTCACTGCCAAGTGCTCCAGGCCTGCTTCCGTTGCAACTTTATTTTCCTTACGAATATTAAAAGTTCATACTAGCTTGAGGGTATAAAGCATGAATGATCGTTGAATTCCGGGCAGAACTGCCGGCAAGGAAGTATTCGGATCAAACTGTTTTATTAATATACTTGGTTCACGTTTCAGACGACAGCCAATAAACTATCTACCACAGAATGAACCAACTTTTGTAGTATGAAGCATTAGCCCCAGCTCCCTTTTAGCTTCATTGCAGGCACGACTTTTATAGATGATAGTTCATTTTTCGTACAATAGGGCTGAAAATTGGTCATTGCATACCGTAGTGAATTCATAAAGCATAACCCTCATGCGTGAATGTTACATACTCACGTCCTATACTAGATTTCATAAAAAATTGCAATTTCAATGTTGCAACGATCCCACTTTTGGAATGCTCAATGAACGTGCAAAGAAGAAACTCTAGAAAATTGACGAACATTACGATTACTACTTGTCTAAACCTCTAAAGTTCAACTTTTGTCCTATCTTTAATTAAAGTTTGACGTGAAAAGTTGACGTAATCGATATAAAGAACTTCGTTGGAATATCGACTGCCTTGATCACATATATTCAAGTTTTCTGTTTTTTATATTTTCGAATGTCGAGGTAATGAAGTGAACTTATGAATAGCCATATCAATACTGGCCCTCCGCATGGAGACCCAGACGAGGATTCTCTAAAAATCATGTCGTTTCCCAGTCTTTCTGAAAGCTTGATTACCGTTTGAAAAGATTAAGCATCCGAGCATAAGATACGTTTAACGAAAAATGTAAACACCTCCTTGAAAACTTCTGGCTCGTCATTTCGAACGACTCCTAATGTAAAGATACTTACTACGTAATTATGACAGTAATAAATTCGAGTCAGCGGAGCATATCAAAATTAATTCTGGTTATCTGCCATGTTCTTCAAGCAAGTTAGCGAAGGAAGATAATTAATCATGCCAATATCGCTGTTTTCGTATTTGCTTCAATATTTCAGCTTATCCGGAATACTAGTTGAATATATATGCTTTGTTTTTCTTGTCAGACTAGTGAACTTAGTCCGGTCGAAATAATAGAATTTCACTGCAGTTTATCTAATTATAGTCTATTTTGAAATGACAGATGTTGCGAACAGATGGAAATAAGTTCAACACGAACGAAAATAGTCAGATTGACGAAATAATGAATTTCGTCAAAGCTGGTGACCCTCATCACTTTTCAAAATTTCTCGGGTATTGCATTTACGTGTCAACATATTTTTGTATAAATCAAAAGTTAACAAGCATGATGTTTTTTCTATAATTTTGGCCCCTGTCGTGGAAAAGTTTTTCACTACATTATGGAGTTTCCACGATGTGGAAATTGTGATAAAAAATCCAGCCTGCTTTTTTCGTTGTCGCTGCTTCTGACATTTCAAAGTAAATGAACAATAGAAAATCAAGTTTTGATACTAAGTTTTCTTTGCAACTATTTGTAAACGCGGATTGACATTTTGACAAATCAAATTCAGCAAAAAGATCGTTATCAATGCCGGTCGTTCTTCCAGCTTGTTACTTTTAGTACAACACAGTATTTTCTTCGAATACTTTACCGTATAAGTTTTCATATTTTTTATATTCCATATTTAAGTGAGAAATATCTAAACTACATTATTCCTCTACCATATTTACTAAATTTACATCGAATTTTTGGGCAAATACTAATCTATCCTCTTCGATAGAATTAATATTTTTTGTGCAATGATCGGCTTCACACTTTAGTGAGCACAAATAAACTTTATGAACATCGGAATATGAATTCATCCTGCGAGTATGCTAATCGAATGGGTTTAAATGCTGTGAAGTTTGCTTACAAGACACCGAATTTGACCAGCTTTGGTAGCGTAGTTGAGGAGGATTTTATTAAAATCCTACGGATTTTATTTCAGGAACTAGTTTTCATGTTCAGCATGTTTTTCTAGTCGACTCGTACAACATTATTCTTAAGGAGAACATATATCTAGCGGCCGTATCACCAGTCAAGTAGACCAGTAAATCAACTTGCGCCTTTATGAAATCTGACTCAGATGTTAACTGCGAAACTAAAAGTTTGAAAATGCAAGAATGACTGACATCTGGATAATGATTTGTAGAATTATATCACAATTATAGTCTGTTTTTTATAAAATGCTTCCAAATAGAAAAGTGACACAAATCAGTATTATCGTCAAAATCGCTAACATAGAGCTCTTACTGTAAAATTTTTCACTCCAAAAATCGTTAAAGGTTAGTTCAGTATGCTCGCAAATTTCCATTTCTCTATTATATACTGTTTATCAGAAAATCGTAAAAATCTGAAATACTACTTGCTTTCCACATTCATAATTTGGAGGCATTTCAAGGAAAACAGACTATAGTACAGCAATTTATATTCCTATTTAACAAAATTATTTTACCATGTTCAAATACTAGTTGTCGCCAGTGTGGATTTTTTTTTATGCGTATGCGAAACAAGAATACTATTCCGCTGGAAATACATTGATGTCAGCAAAGCGCATAGCAGATCCGCGGAAAAATATAACTGTATCAACAACTGAAATTTCTGCCATCTCCTTAAATATTGCGGTTTAGGGTCGAAATTTCCGCCAAGCATATCTTACCAATTCCTGTTTTTTTCACTTCTACTGTGGTTTGTAGAATGATAGGATAAGAAATCTACCGAAGGCAATTTCTTGTTATCATGTGCAGAACGGACTGCGGGGAACGGCATATGAAGCTTAGGGCTCATTTATACTTGCCTTTGCTGATGGAACTGAACGGAATGGATCCTCAATAGTTTGAAATGTTCAGCCTGAAAATCTACTTTCGGTCGGAAAGGACAACTGCAATTTTGCGTAAAACGACCGACAGTATCGTCCAACCGAACTGAACCGAAACTTCCGTTCCCTTAGGTTACGTTACCTCGATTGTATTCCGTTCCGTTCCGTTCTGTCGAAAAGGCAAGTATAAATTACCCTTTAGACTTCTACGTGGAAATCATTTAAAACCGTATTTTCGATTCGGGTTCAGCTATTCTTATTACGATATATAAAAATGACCAGAAGTAGCCCCGCAATGTATGTACAAAATTTTTTAATCATTGTCATAAAAGTTTCGGTTAGGATTTTATTATTTGACGAAACTTTCCGTTTCAGCGACTTTTTTCCGAGAAAATTGAGATTATTTAAAATAAATTATTCGAAAAATGCTCATTAGAAACGGAGTAGAATAATTGGGGAATAATTGGCTGAACGAATTGTTTTTGTCTTCGTGGTAGCATCTTACGTGCTTAGTTGAACTCGCTTCGAGCCATTTTTTCTTACGTGAATTTGCTGATGAGATCATAAAAAGTTGATCAGTTTTTCTTAGAAAGAAATTTGCTTTCAAGGTTGCAATAGAAAATCAAGGTGACGGGCTATTTTTTTCCATGAACAATGAGACAAAGCTGTCACGTCAGCCGGTCGCTTCATAAAAGCGCAGAATTTTCGCTTATGTTTGAACTTTCCTAACGTCAAAAGATCATATTTTGCTTTTAACTTCGTTACTTTTGCCAACATATGAGTTTTTCAATCATGGCTGAAAACATACAAGTGCCAACCAGTAAAATTAATTAAAATGCACGAGTCCAAGAGAAATTTTGAAGAGCAAGTCATGTATAATATCCTGATCTGAATGGTTTCTTCCAATCACGTCAGCATAAAATCGACTCAACTTTTGGAATCACCACAGAATCACTTCCTGTGCGATGATCATTTCCTCCTATCGTTTAATCACGAGGTCACTGTCAGATATAGTTTGCTCGCCATAACATCACACTGAAACTGTTGTTACATTACTTGGAGAAATTTATCCGCGAAGATCAAAATATGTTCCTGTACAATGTACCATGCTGCGCCCCAGAATTCTCTATTCAAACTGGATAAAAACTGTTTTTGGAAAAAAACAACTTCTCCTTTTTCACGTATTTATCTTGAACATGCAGAAAATATTGATAGAATCTTCATCGATAATCATTTTTTCATGAATAAATGATGATAGAAACAGCTAGAAGAACGGGATCATCTTTTACAAATGGTTGAAAAAGTCTGATAAATGTCAAGGTTAATTACTTCCGGGAGATATTTCATTATTTGTTATTTAAACCTGCTTATGTGAGAGTATGAATTAAGTTAAATTTAATGATCTTTTCAAGATTTCATGAGCATCACGACATCAGCAAGATGTCAAAGCATTAAATGCCGCAATCGCAATATCAAAACTTTTCATTTTCCTACTTTAAATTTGTAGCGCACTTTTCTGACGTCAGAATGACGCTGAAAACCCGAAGATTATTTTTTCTTACATTTTTTCTCATTCAAGTCACTACTTTTTCGTCCTGTCCAAAGAATCGTTGTTGACCGCCCTTTGCAACGTAATTTTTTCGTCACTAATTACATTCTCTTTTTACTATTACTGTTGACTATGCTTTTTGGAATCGAATTGTTCTGCATATAATTCTATTGAACATAAACAACTAAACAACAATACAGTTAGTGGGAAACATCCTCTTCTCGGTCGTGTTGCGCTGAAGCTAAATTGATCAACAAGTATCATTCGGTTGAAGTGCCGATTTTCTCGAGTCCGGAATTTGTTGCAGACAATTAGAACAGCACCAGAACTGAAGTTTCTGAGATTTGCAGTCGCTTAAGTGTATATAAATTTTTTAAGCGTGATATCAGCACTTTTCGCTACACTTTTCAAACTATGTATCCAAGCTGTGTATTGAAACTATAATTTGTTTTTCTCCTGCTTGTCCCAAAGTTCCCTTCAGTGGTTTTGTTCTTATTTTCCTAACGGTTGGTAGAATGAATTTTAAAATTTGTGAACCTATGAATCAAAGGCTTTTGAATTCTCAGGCGTTTCAAAAAATTGGCTGTAAATTTTTCGCTATGTTTATTGACTCGTACCGTTTGAGATCTGTGTAACTTCATCGATGATAACATAAATATGGATAGGTACTATATTTGTGTCAAAGATCAATGATCAAAAAATGCGGTCCGACTTTATACATACGAAAGTTCTGAAAATGTTAGAGGAAAATACAGTACGCTTCTATTAACTAGTCTATGAATCAAATTTCGGTGTATAGCTTCCGAATTTCGTCCGAATTCAGTGTTCAAAATTTAATTGCTATCTTTATGACATCCTACCGTATCTTTAGGTTTAAACCACGAGAATTTCACACACAGAAGGTCGTCTAAAGTTGCAAAAGATTTTGCGAAAATCTGACCAACTTCTGGCTAATTAGCGAAATTTTAGCTATTTGTAGATCTACTCTTATTAATTCTCCGTGTTAATTCTACGTGAACATATGAACTCGATGGCTTCTAGATTGCCTTCTGTGATTTTTATAACAGAATCATTTGATCATAAGAATCAAAAGCGCACTCATTAATTACCCGGTTGGAAGAGGTCAAACTATGAATACAGTGGATTGGAGTAGTATGTCTTGACTGTAAAACTTATTCTTACATCCTGAGACATTTTAGTTCAACGTTCAGTGACATAATTTTTAACTGACACTATGATGTACATCAACCGAAATCTGCTGGGCAACGTGAACTTTTTCTTTTGTCTATTCAATTTTAGATGAGTTCCGAATATCCTAAGAATCAAATAACCAGTAAGCAAAATTACACTCCCTGAATTCTGAAATGATCGATGCAGCGGTCGAAGTTTCGATAAATGCAGCCGACCAGGAAGTCAATTTTGATCATCTTGAAATGGTTGAAAGGTGCGATCATCAAAGAGTCTTACATTTTTCCGAAAATAATTCTTAAAAATCTGTTTTTCTCTTGCGTCGCATACATTTAGAGATCACTCAAGCTTCAGTTTACTTGATGAAAGTCAGCAAAAGATATTCGTGGGCCATAATCAGATAATAACGTTTTTTAGCGTATATTTTCATTCATTTGTGTTATGTAGCATAGTGCAATGCACGATGATACGTTTCCTCCGCGGACTTCTGAACCGTAGTGATTTTCACTTTGGGGCATGAAAAAATCGGTTCTACAGTAAAATCTTTTTGTGTTGCTTTAACGCTGGAGTCGTAATAGTGAAAGAATAAGTTTTGTACTGCTATGCCAAAACCCACTAAAATTTTGAAAACCGTGAATTTTTAGCTGTGCTGTGCCATTTCTGAATTTTCTATCAATGAGAAAAAATTAACCAATCAAAATAATATTCCTGCGATTTTAGCTATAGCTTAATAATTTTCAAATGAACATAGGAATGCAAAATAATCCATAAAAATTCGTGAGCAAGTAATAAACCTGCATCGTACACCAAAATATTTTTTGTCAAGCTGTTCTCCAGCTATATTAAGCTATGGTCTACTTTTTACAAAATGCTTGTGAATTGAAAAATTACAAAAAAATAAGCGTCACCGATAGTTTGCTTTTTATAAAATGCTTCTAAATTCAATAATGACCAAAATCATTATTGTTGTCAAAATTGCTTACAGAAAGCTTTTACTGCAAGATTTTTTATTCAAAAAAAACTGTAAAGGTTGGTTGAGTAAGTCCTTAAATATTAAGTGCTGTATGACTCATGGTTCAGCCAGAAATCGTAAAAATATGAAATATTACTTGCTTTCCATTTTTATAATTTAGAAGCATTTCAGGAAAAACAGACTATAGGAAGTCAATTATACACAGTATTTACTGTAAGATTTTTTGCTCAACAATGGTAAGCGTTAGTTGTTGAGTTGGCTTTATGTGACATTATGGTCTAGCAGGAAGTGATAAAATTATGAAACAGGATTTGCTATCCACCCTTCGTTTCAAGAAAAACGAACTATAGATAGCCACGTATACAGGTTGTTAATTATTTGCATGAACACCTTTTCCTCGTTCCCAGCCTCATTTGGAAAAGTCCATAGTTGTTATTCTCAGGAAGCGGTGGTGCAAGGATGCAACGGTATTTTTTGTACAACCGTAATTTTTTATGCACATCTGAAATATATGACCATTAATTAGAGAATCATAGTTAAGCACGTTCAGGCATTTTTGATTTTGGTATAACATTACTTAGTTTCTTTCTGACATGTAGCTTGTGTTAAATGAAATACATGATCCTTGGATAGGTCGTCGAGGAATCAACACCTACGATGTGAGAAACGTGTATTTTGTTGCTGAGTGCGGAAAAAACTGTATGAAATCTCGGAAGTCATGGCCTCAGTGTCAGTCAGTGGGCCAGACCATTTTTTATATATCTCATCTCTAGTTGGTTGATTGGTTGCTCGAGTGGTGTCCTCGGCTGATCATTTGGTTCCCTTTTATCTTTAATGCACTAATTGAGTCATTGTTTCTTGAAACAGTTTTTCCTAAAGGTTAAGCGTTTACTTGACTTTCTCATTGATCACTGAATGTTTTCTGTAATATAGTTCTCTAATTAATTTGTCTATTTATGTATTCTTTGTTCGGCTGCCTAGTTTGTCCTCCGCAGTAAAAGCGCTATCTGAGCTGAACATCAATCCATCTGATTCCGAAGTTCTTTCAATTTGTGTCTATTTCCCGGTCTAAAAAGCGGATTCTATTTCGGATAGGTGTCTGATTATTTCATTATTTTTTGATTTTTTCGGATATTTATTATTTCGGTGATTATTTCGGATAGATCATTCAATTTGTGTCTGGTGAGCAACATTACTGAAATTCCAGATTTGAAAGGGCTTTTTCCAATTCAGCCGAGAAAATGCGATAATAAACAGGAGTTTGTTTTTTGTTAACATTCGAATAAAAAACCGATTCCCATAGCCATTTTTCCTGCATAATTTACGCCATAACATAATTAGCTTGTAGACGGCCTGCTAACCGGAAATTATTGGGTGACTAGTGAGGACGCTGCCGTTACTCATCTCTTGGCTAATTAGCATATTTTTAATCATTTAACCGGCGTTTTTGCTTCTCCGCGGCGCAGATTAAACGCTCCAGCTGGCCTACGGGAATAGGTCAACTCCCTTTGATGCATATTATTATCTATCATCTTTTTCGACTACGTTCCCATCGAGTTGTCTTCCTATCTTCCAGATTTGGCACGTCCTTGTTTACTGTCGTTTTTAAAGTAATTTTTTGATCAATTCAGACAGCCGATAAATATAATGCTGACGGCAGTTGTTTAAATTCAAAAAGCAATTGAGCATGCTTAAGTTTTGATTGAGGGAGGAATTTGTGTAGTTAGGCCAACAAGGAAAACAGCTTGGTTTTTACTACGGTAAATTTTTTTATAAAATGCCTCTAAATCAAAAAATAACGAAGATGAGTGATAAGTCTGAATCCACGAATCTTTTGCTGTAGAATTACTTCTTGAAAAGTATTCGAAGGGTAAGTTGGGTGAAATTTCAAATTTTCAGTTCAATACGTTCTGTTATATATCAGAACAAATTGATAACGTATGTTTTACAGCCCCACGATTCAGAAGAATTTCAACAAAAAAGCAGAATGCGCTGTTGGTGGTCATTAGATGCAAAATTTTCATCTTTTTTGCAGCTAAATTTTTAAAATTAGTTGCTCATATCGATGGAAGCAGCAAGAAATCCTGTGAATTACGGTGCTTTAGGCGTCAACGTGATCTTCGCCCTCGCCGGTCTGATGGCACTTTTGACGGCCGTCGTCTCAATAGGGGCTTTGGTGCACGCCGGCAAATGGAAACGCAAATTTTACATCATCTACATTGCTATGAGCTCGAACGACGCTCTGATGGGTTTGGTGTACGGTGGGACGGGCGTACCCGAAGCCTATCACGCAGTTTTCGTAAGTTTTTTAGAATGATTTTGACTGAAGATTTTTAACTATGTGCAAACGGTAGTCAAGAAACAAGCAACAATAAATAAGATCAGAAACAGGTGATTTGAATATCAATCAGCTACTAGGACCATTTTTCTTGATTCGAGCGATCTATAGTAATATTGTCAGTTGGGTGCTATGAGATTGATTTAAAATCATCTCGAATTCGGATCACTATTGGACAGGAACGTAAAATTTTTTCATGATCACCTATCACAAACCTGTAGTTTGTTCTCAGGGGAATATCATAACTGTTTCGAGCATCACATTTATTTAACCACCATGTGATTTCTTTCGTTTAGACCACCAACGAAACCTTGACCTACGAAGAATGTTGTAGCAAATCGGCATTGCCCTATTTCGTCCAGTGTTTCGGTTTATACATTGTCCTCATGATCACTTTGGATCGATGCGTTTCTGTCATGGCTCCTTTTTTCTACAAAACGTCCTGCACCGTTCTGCGTTTCAGTTTGCCGATGGTCGTTTCGGCTTTCGCCCTAACGTCATTGGAAGTAATTGTCATGCTAATTAACGCCAAAAATCAGCCGCTCCATTCGGTAGAATCCTTTGCGTCCTCGAATCCTTGCGGAACGGCTTCTTGTTGGAAGCCGAACGATCGTTACGTTTTGACGTTGATTTTTCATTTAATCCTCTCGTCGATCATCATTTTGATCAACTCTTTCTTATTTTTACATATTTTATATTCAACGCTAAAATTTCAGCATCTTTTACACGCTGAACAGCGGCCAGAAGTTTATCGGAAAACTACGGACGATAGCGCCATCGTCGACGAAAAGACCAATTTACAGTCCGAAAAAAATCTCAATTCTAAACCGAGAAGAAAACGCAACAACCATCACTTAAATTTACGTAATTTGGGCGCCGTCCACGGTAAAATTATCAAAAGTCTGTTGCTAATGATCATCGTGCACGTCGTTTCGCATTTTTCGGCTCGCCTGATTTTGTTGATAAACGTTCTGCGGCTGACGGTCGCCACCGGTAATGGAGCCAACGGATCGGCGTTGGCACAAGACCCCGAAGGCAACTGGGTGGCCATGTACGCCCGATCGTTGGTGGTCATCAACGGAGCCGTACACTTTTTCTTGTATTATAATATAAATGGTAGATTTAGAGAAGCAGTAAGGAATCTGTTCAGATTTTAATGGTGGTAATTGAATAAATTTGTATATGACTCGATCTTGAAATAGCATAAGTCGAGCGGGAATGCGCGAATTTAGTAAAAATTACAAAGCTGGGCAAAAATAAGAATTTCACTGCCGAAATCTAACAATACCTGTATTAAAATCGGGCATAAAAACTCAAAATGCGTCTGATCAGACTGAGCTTCACCTAAGACTAAGAAAAATCGCCGGCCAATCCTATCCTGCAACATGCATACACACACATACACTATAGTCATACCTGTAAGAGGTTCGATCAGCTGAGGGGGATAAACTCAAAATTTCAGGATGTGGGTCCCAAATTTTGGAGGTCCCAAAAATACCGAAAAAGTCAAAAAAATTTCGAAAATTTTCGCATGGCCCCAAAAAACTACTTTTTCAAAATTTTTCCAAGCGGGTTGGGTATAGGTTTGACCACGTTGCGAGGATTCCAACATTTGAGTATATGGTTTAACCAAGTTGAGGGGTCCCCCCAATTCCTACCCCAATTACAGGTATGACTGTAGTGCTACACACACTATAGTAACAGAAACTGTTGAAAGAATCCGGAAAGCGTTCTGAATACAGAAAAATAGAAATTTCAAAAAATGATCGCTAGCCGTACTTACCTGTGCAATAAAATATTTGATTGCAACTCAGAGAAAGTGAGCCTGTTATGAATATTAGAGTTTTACTCTAACTTGTACATTTTTTCAATTATTGTTGATTCTTGTTGACGTCCATTGAGAGTAGTACTTGAAATTGTAAGAATCAGGGAAATTCTTCTAAAAGCGTGTTCGATCAATATACGAATCCCACATTCAACATAAAATTTCGAGATAAGGCATTTAATAAAATTTGATATTGAATGCGAGAACCCAGGTGCCGGTTTCATCAAAGAGCTGCAGCTTAAGCTGCTGCTCAGCTGGAGCTTAAGTCTCTTTGATGGAACCGACCCCAGAATTATTATGGTTACTGTGAAGAATCATTTCTGGCAGTTCTTTTTTGGACAACCCTAAACATTCAATAATATGCCTAATAAACAACTGAAGACCTTTGGCCGTCTGCTAAATCACGAGAAAACACAATGGTGGCTATCAAGATCAAAACCCATTCGATCAAAGTTCATTCGAATGATCAGTATTTAGTTCAGTGGGTCACTCGGATGCTTTTTGAAGATGAATCATCCGATGGTTCATTGTGTCTCAATATGATCTATTTTTTCTGAAGTGCTTTTAAATTGTAAAAAACAAGTAGTATTTCATACTTCCATGAGTTTCTGAGACAGAAAATTGGTTGACAATAGCAATAAACTGTTAGAAATTTTTGAAGGAAAAATCTTATTGCAAAAATTCTATGTACAGCAATTTTGACAACAGTACGATTCGGTTTAAAAACTATATTACCGTCGTCTTGGTAGTTAACCAGAACTTTATCGGTTTCATCAAGTAGGCTCGTTCTTTTGATAACTTGAGCCACTTCATTTGGGCCCGGACTCAATTCTATGTTACGCGGGAAAATTTATCCTCTTTTTGTGTGACAATGTTGGAAATTGAAAAAATGGCTTATGAATTATGTAAACAAGTCGGCGTGCTAATGTATAATTTTGGAAATTTCCGTCAACTTTTAGACCATTTAAATTGCGATTCAACTACAAAATGTACATTCTTGCGAACATCGATAAAATTCCTTGATTTGTTCGTCAGTGCTATATGGTGCACGTCAAGCTATGTGCTAATGTGCTGAAATTATCAATCAGCTGGGTGCCGTTGAACTATTGAAGCAAGACTTTTTTCAAATTTAGACAAAAATACAGAACTACCAACAATTTCCAACATAAAACAAACATATTTTATAATGCAACCAAGAAAAAATTCTGATTCTTCAACCAACAAGAAATTCCATTTTTGTCCAGCACTCTTCTTCTTTAAAGTGCATCGCATCAGAGAAGGGATGAGGATCGAAAGAATACCGTAAATATAAAGGCTTTCCGTAGGATAATGCTGACTTAAAATGACAGGATTTCAACGGAAAGTAACGACATCAATCAAATTCCTCATTTTTCGAAATTTTTGAATAAATATTTTCACAGGAGAATGAATGGTACCCTAGAATAAAAAATTGTATCTATCACTACAAAATAACACTTGTAGCTGGCCTTTTCATGGGACACCACTTTTTTCAATAAATTCTTTCACAATATAGAATTGGGTCTATAAGTTAGTCAGCCTACCTACTTGATGATGAGGAAACACACTTTGTTTCAGTCTTTCTCCCGGTCTCAAAATTGTGAGCCGGCTAATAACTACGTACCTAAAAGTCATAGCCTGTTTTTTAAACACAACGTTTTTGTAGTGAGATTCTCCTCTCAGAAAATTATTGAAGGTTAGTAACAAATTTCCAGTATTATGTGACATGGTTTAGCCGAAAGAATCGAAAATATGAAACAGCACTTAATTTTACGTTTCCATGAAGTAGAAGCATTTGAAGAAAAACGGTATCATCCCACTAGGTCGACCAATGAGATAAGCATCATGTTTAGACATATAAATCACCAGAAGGTCGACTGGCCTAGTAAGTCGACTGTGTTGAAAAATGATGAAAATGGTGAATCGTCTTTGAGAACCTATAGAATCCAGATCCAAATTTGCGAGGTCAGATTTCTTTCGGAGCTTATGTTTATGCTTAGGCTTAAGCCTAGGCTTAGGGTTAGGCTTACGTAAAAAGACACGCTAAATTGCAGTGCAGTCAACCTTCTGGTACAGTGACCTACTCGAATGTTCGGCTTACTGGTACAGTCGACCCAATGGCACACAATCAAAAAACAGATTATACTTGTATGAAATTGGTTACAGATTTCTCAAAGGTTTACACTTGTTATCAGCTCCGGCATTGATGCATTTCGTCCGGAAGACGAGGTTAAAATTTTGGAACTTTTTTCGGTATTTCACTTTGTTTTCTCATACACTTCGGCCGACACCGTCAGCCTTTCATCAAAATCGTGGTTCACTACCCGTATTAACTTGGCGCCCGAGTTTTGGGTTCAATTTGATAATATGTGCCATAGAACACAGTAAGAAAATTGTATTTGGAACCGAAGGTGCAGAAAAATTATTATCTACTGTCAATCCGTTTTCTGATTCCAATTTCAAAAAATCTACAAGGCCAAAAACAACGGAACAGAACGGAATGCAATCGATGGAAACGTAATGTAACCGAACGAAAGGGAAATCTTCGTTCCGTTCGGTTCAGCTGGAGGTTACGGTCGGTCGTTTTCCGCAAAATTACAGTTATCCTTTCAGACCGAAAGTAGATTTTCAGGCTCCACGTTTCAAGCTGTTGACGATTCGTTTCGTTCCCTCGAAAAAAGGCAAGGATAAATCACCCTTTAATGTTTCGCATTGATGTGAAAAAATACATCAATACGTCTGGAACTGATTTCGCTGGTTGTGGTGGTTGAAAAAGTGAAAACAGAATGCTTTTAAGACATTCCTGAGTCAGATAGTGAAGTCGAATGAAAAATAAACAAAAAAACGAAATATGAACTATTAACAATAAGGAAGGTAGACCGAGAATAAAAGAGATAAAAAACTGACGATTTTAGTAAATAAAAGCAAAACATGTCTATCGTTAGCTGTGTCACCTTTCTTTGCTTGCTTCTCTCTGTCTTTTTCGCCATTTTCGAATTAATTTGCCTTGATTTATTGTTATACTTCGAAATTCTACAGCTGTTGACTGATCTATCAAAAATATTCAGAATGAAAAAAGTAAAATCAAGAAATCGTTGACGTCTATGAGTAATATTTCATGCCAAGACTTCGTGTCTCCTTATAATCTTTTCGTCCTTTTGAATACATTTCAGACTGCAGTTGCTATCACTGAAAGCTGAAGTTAAGAACAATTTTGGTGTCGGCCGTTTCGGTGGAATGGCCGGCGCCGTGGCACCGTCAACAGAGACGGAGCACACAAGAAAAATGTAACTCAGTACCTTGCAGCTTGATAGTAAGTAGACAAGAACGACTATTCAACTGTTCTTGGCTTAAAAGTCGTCTTCTCGTCTCCACATCACTACACTGCCCCTTGTGACATTTCGATGAAGATGCAAATACCGTGTGATACGCATTATTTGTTATAAAGAAACTTAAATAAATGAAACATGCTTTTTCATATCTTTCACAAACGGTTCCAGTTATTTTTTTCATTTGCTGCATTCCCATGTTCATTTCATCGATGAACCTATGATTAAGTGTAATTACATAAGAGAACTAGTTTCGTAATACAAGTTTTGATGTTTTGGATGTTCTCTTCCCCACTCTTATACAATTGTGTTTTCATCAGAAACTTTTGCACGATCATACAATAGGTATAGATAGGAAACGTCATTTCTGCATCCAGTTTTCAAATTTATGGAAAAATTTCTGTCCGACTACGACTGACGTCTGTACAATCATTCCAAATTTGTGTTATAATTATGAGTATTTTACCCTTATTGCTCAACCTAATTCTGTACGAAACAATTTTCAATGTCGTCGACTCGAAAAGGTTCTTGGCGTTCGAAGGCGATACCGTAGAGTTGCCCTGCGGTTCACAAGGTCAAAGGAGGGATTCCATATTTTGGATTGGACCGCAAAGTGCTGTTATCGGGTTCGCCAATGAAACCTTACAGAACATGAACAGGTGAACATTTTGACCAAGTTCCATGACATATTACTTGGAAAATTGCGCATCTTTTTAGTTTAAGAAAGACGTTGGCAGAATCAGAGTAGTCAATCGACATTAATGGTTTAAAAAGTTAGTTTGATACCAATCGATAAAAATATAAGTGATCCAAGAATAATTCTGACGAAGATGGAGCCATTAGGTTTGAGATTTTTGGCCTAACATCTGAGCCGAAATTTTCAAAATCGGCAATATCTGTAAAGATCTCAGCCTTCCAGCAGAACACACGCAGACATCCTGAAAATAATGTCTATAAGATAAAATAATTCATCTCCGATATTTGAATTCCTGAAATTTTGTAAGGTCGAGAAATAGGTGCAACAAAATTACACCTCTAGCCAATGCGAGAATGAAATTTTTGATATCTGCAAGTCCTAGGGTCAGAATCCACGGGTTGTGTACTATTCCACTTGTGCTCATTTTCAGAATGTTTTCATACAAATGCATTGAGCTGTGTAAAAAATTACTTCAAGATTTCATGTAAGGTACACATACGTGAACAACTTGAGCATACATTGGCAGCAAGGAAAATATTGGGTACTTTTAACCAAACTGTAACCATCCATAATTTCGTCAAAAACGGACTAACATTATTTTAAAACATATTGTTGAATATATATCTTGATGAGGCCTATCGATTGATACGCAATTGCTGAGTCTTGTAACAACAAATTTCTGCTTGATGTGAAAATTCATTAATTGGGTGGGGTCAAACACCATCTGGGAGAGGTCAAATTTCCAAATCCCCACACCATATATATACAGCAGGTGTTACTTATTTTAGTGAAGCAAAATTTTTAGAAAATGAGACTCGGAACGATAGGAAATGCTTTTGCAGATAAAAAACCTTTTTTCTCTCAGTTGTTTGCCTTTCTGCTATTGCTATTGTTTTTTTACACAAAAAAAATTGTCAACGGTCAGTTGAATTTTCTCGCCAAGTCGCAGCTCACATAGACGTGGTTTTGCAGAAAATTACAAAAAATGAGATAGGACTGGCTCTCCGAATTTATTTTCATCAGTATTTCAAGCGGACTATATAGTAGTCCCAAGTAAAAAGAAACGTGCAAACCTACAGTAAACACATGATGAAAAGTGTTTTGATGAAAAAAGCAGGACTGTAGTGAATTCAATGTTGATTTCAGGAGCAGCGAGATCCTAGACAACGGAACTTTGGTTCTCGAAAAGTTGACAACGGCCGACGCTGGCAAATACCTTTGCCTAAGCTCATCGTCGAACGACGGTGCTCAAAATTCGAAGATCATCGACCAACACGATCTACCATTCGTCGTTGTCCGAAAAGATCATTTGAAATCTTTCATAACGGCCATTATCGTTTCGGGCACTTTTTTCGTCACGACTCTCACTTTGTATCTACTCTCCGAATATAAAATCTACAAAAATGATAAAGTCGGAGCAGCGACGGCGGAAATTCGCGACGATCACGACGACGACGAGGATCGTCGCCGAAATTATAACGACAAAAATTCCAATATCGATGATAAAAACAATTTTAAATTGAGAAACGCGAAAGGCTATAAGTCAAACGGATCAATCAAAAGTGATCAGGACCAACGGGAACAACAACGTAAAACAAAAGATGACGGCCATTATTTCGTCAATACGATAGAGATTTCGGACAACTTGTGAATCATATGACTTACAGTAATCTCGTGCGACTGATTGATCTTGTAAATACACTGATCGTCGATTCTTAGCGTAATATATTTTATCGAGAATCATTAGTAAAAACCTTGTAATTTTTGTTTTGAAAAACCATGCAGTATTTGAAATCTTTTACAAGTAGAATATTCGTATCACACCAAAATAATTGATAAATAATTGTTAGCTTGCGTAAAAAACGGGACATTATGGCAGTATTTGTGAAATTTTCAATTCTTGATAATGAGGGTCCTTGTTTCAAAATAATGAGCGTCCTCATCCTTGCTCTAAGATTACACGATAGTAATGATCTTTAGTAGGTCTGCGACTGTTGAATTCATTCGCGCTGCTTCTGTGATTTAGAAAAAAAAGATACATTGATGCGCGGTGAATAGCCTGTTTTTCTTGAAATTAAGAGTGAAAGTTTTATTTCGTATTTTTGCTATTTCCTGCTGCAACCTGCACAACTAAGAATTGAAATTTTTCCGTAAAAAATCATGCAGCAAAAGCTTATTTTCTTTCATTTTTAATTTACGTGCTTTAAAATAGACTATAGATTACATAGACGTTTTCAAGACGCGCATTTTAATAGCATTATGCTGACTTGTTGGATTTTTCTAATTTTTTATTCACTAATGACTTTGGGGTTTCGAAGGAACTAAAGTATGTCATGTACTTGCGTACTTTACGGCTGATAAACAAATGCCATTGGCAACTAACATCGGGTTTTGGGGCGTGTTCGATGATTCCCCAAAATGGAAAAAGCTTTTTAAAGGTTCAACATTTACGACCAAAACTGACAAGAAAATTCAATTAACTATGGCACGAACTATTTTTGTATTGTTTTGTCCTACTTTTGGGCTGTGGCTATGTTCACCAACAGAACTTCTCTCTGACATGTGAAGCCATGCATGTATGGATCAGATTACTCTTTTGGTATATATAAGAAAAATACCAAAAGTATTTTTTACAGACACTTTGAAAACAGATATGTGGTTATTCATATTCTTCACCTAAGACTGAACGTTTGATTATAGGCCGGAGAACGATGCACTAATTACTGTATGATCTGCCTCGGCATGCGCTGCGTTTTTTGCAAAACCGGTGTTTTTGGCGATAAAAATCTGGTAATGAGGAAAAAATTTGGGCTCTTTCGCCTAATGACGGAAAAAGGTTAGGATTTTTAAGTTGGAAAGATGCATTCTGGTGCATTTTAGAAGGTCGAAACAAACCTCAAAATTTTCCCGAACTTCGCGCCCCGACAATCAGGGTTTTTTCGCACAGGTTAGGTAGGTTCCACCGTTTTTTCCTCAAATAGGTTTTTTTGAGAAAAAAATTTGGAAATGAGGAAAGAAATTTTGGGGATGGTTCTCATTGTGGAAAAAATTTTGGGGAATGCAAAGCCGTAAAGATGTGTTTTGGTAATAAACGCATTTTAGAACTTCTATTCAGTATTCACGACATAACCTGCACTGTTTTTTCCACGAACTTATTTCCACAAATGCGGACTGAACATATATCTCAAAAATAAGATTTAAATTTTGTGTTCATAAATCGTAATTTCTAGAAATTTATCATTCTAAAAATTTCAAAACCAGTAATTTGTTCGTAACCTTTCAAAAATTAGTTAGCAACATCTCCTATTTTGTTAGCAACATCTCCTATCAAACGCAAGTTATGTTAAAGATTTGGGATTTTTTATATCTCGTAAAAAATGCCTATAATAGGTCTACATTAATTCTCAAGTCTTCCGTCTCCCGTGAGAAAAATACTCTAGCATGCAAAGGCTTTCGTTACTTATGTACGTCCAATATTAGAATACTGTAGTTCAGTATGGAATCCACATTTTTTAGCAGACATAAGCTACATCGAAAATTTTCAACGTAGATTTACCAGAAAGATTTTTGGTCATAAATCAGGTTTGTCCTATGAAGATAGACTTCAAAGGCTAGGTCTACGCATCTTGATATTCGTAGATTAGAATCTGCCCTCTGTACCATGTACAACATAATCCACAAAAAAAACAATTCTAAATCCTGATGACTTTTTCTGTATAAACAACAACAATACGCGTCGTAATCATGATCTAAGATTGACAATAAAATCAGTTCATACTACTGCTTGCCAGTTTGATTTTTTTAACCGTTATATTAATGTCTGGAACTCTTTATCTTTTGATATCGTTAATTCTCCCAGTTTGCACAGTTTCAAAGAAAAAATTAAACTTCTAAACTTTGATAATCGAATTGGGGGAGGGGGTGCATGTAAGTTGTTACTTTTCAAGATTGAAAATTGCTGCATGATTTTTCTATTTCTTAAAATATTTACATTTCTTGCGAGTCGATTTACTAATCTTATTCTTTATATGACATTGTATTATGTATTTCACTTTGCATTTTTCTTTCGTTTTGTTTTGTGTAACAGCAATAAATATTTTTCATTTCAAATTTGGCTGTAAAGCTGTAAGTATGATTGAGAAGCGTAGAAATTTTCCAAAAATACTTCCATGAAGCTTTTGAATTCAAGTAACCTTAAGAAAAGAAGAAACGCTTCAAAAAGTTTAGAAAGCATACCTGTAATCGGGGTGGCAACCATATAACCATTACTCAACCCCCCAGACTTGAAAAAATTGGCAAAAAACTGCATTTTTTTGGCCTTTTTCGAGAAAAATTTTGACTTTTTTCGAACTCCTCCCCCATAATTTCGGGTTAAACTCCCACCCCCAACTGGTCGGACCTCAGGCATGTTAGGAAGGTGACGTGTTGATCTTGCTCAAGGAATGTATGAACGAAAGAATGCTGATCTTCATTTAATATAAAGATATACTGTATGTGGTCAACTTTGGTCGCCATTATAATTTCTGTTCGAGTTACTTCTTCGACAAGTAAAATGGCTAATCTCATTACAGATAGAACGCAACAAGACAATTTTTGGACATAAGGTACCATAACCATCCATACTTGTAAGAGGTCCGACCAGTTGGGGGGTGGATAAATCCGAAATTTTGGAGGAGGGGGTCGAAAAAAGTCAAAATTTTTCCTAAAAAGGCCAAAAACACTTTTTTGCCAATTTTTTCCGAACTGGGGGGGGGGAATTGAGTATATGATTGGGCAAGTTGGGCCCCCCCCCCAATCATAGGTATGTAACCATCGACCTTTGCTGTCACGAAATTTCAGCTGAAAATGAAAAATATCGACAGCAAAAAAGTTTCCGTTAATCTTGCTCTTGACACATATTTTTTAGCAAGAACGGACATCTGTGCCAGTTGCATACCTATACTTGGGGGGGACCCCCCCAGACTTGGCCAACCATGTACCCAACATCACCCACCCCCCCCCCAGTTTGAGAAAAATTAAAAAAATTTGCAAAAAATGTATGTTTTTGGTCTTGTTTGGGAAAAATTTCGACTTTTTTCGACCCCCTCCCCCAAATTTCGAATTAACCCCCCCCCCCCAACTGGTCGGAAATTCTGCCAGTGGGCAATGTCAATTTTTTTCACTCCTATCCTAATACCAACAATAATAATTTCAGTTATGACTTAAAATAAACACAAAAAAATTTGTTGCTCGCACTAAAAGACGACAAGTTTTTTGCAGGTGCTAAAACTCATTTTCTTATTGATTTTCATTTTATACGTTTCACTCATTATCTGTAAATTTTTGAGCTTTTCAATGGTCTTTCACATTTTTATTTGTCAGCTTCCACAAAGAAGAATTCGATTAGGATGCCAAACTTTAACTGCTAAATTTTTGGACTATCATTTACATGACATTAGAAAATGCATCCGTTTAAAACTTTAATCAATCTTTTTTATTTGAATTTTCACCTATTCAGCCACTCTAATGCTGATTTTATTCTAATATACTATTGTGTCCTTCATATGTAAGCTACTGAGAATGTAAAATGGATCAGCAAAGCATCAAAAGTCGGGTCAATTCTTGGAAAAAATGTGTGTCAACCTCTTGAGACACGACATTAAGTTGAAAATTAATCATACCTCAAAATCAGATGTATTGGGTAGTTTCATGCGCTGATTTCCATGGTACCATTCGTTTTGCTGGTAAACGAAAATTCACACCGCTACAGTATGCCAAAGTTTGAAAATTGATGATTTTTCTGCGTTTTTCAGTGGTCTTGCTAGGCAAGCCATATTTTAAGATCTGATTGATCTTATTTGATGAATGAACGTTTATTTTGAACGGAATAAAACAAGCTCTCTTCTGATGTATTATTTACAGTAAATAATTGCATACTACACTTTTTCATAAAGTTTAAAGTGTCAAAAATGAGCCATCAAAATTGAAAAAATTTTGTTTATGGGCACTATCAAGCACCTTCCCATCAGAAGCCAGAAGCTGCAGAATTTCATTTTCTTGTATTGTAGCTCATCCATTTTTACTGATTTGGTTAAGTTTTCATCAAAATTTTTGTACCATTTTGGGAGCTGCACTACTCTGAAGAAGGCATACTTATGAAATTTCATCAAAATCATTATATTTGCCAGGTGGCCCTTGTCTACCCCTTGTGATATATTTATTACCTATACTGTAGAATTATCTCAAATAACTAACAGACTATAGTTTGATGTATTAATTGTTTCACAGGCAGACATTTCACACTCTGCAAGAATGTTTGAACAGTCAAAAATTAGAAGAAAAAAATCCTGCTTAGAGGCACTCCGAGCACTTTTGCCTACCATGCTGCAGAATTTGATCTTTTTATTCTTTGGTTCATACCTACATTCCTATAGTAGCTGTGAAAACAGCATCACGATTTGAATACCCCTTGAGAAGCTACACAGATTCAAACAAAGCAAAATCCTAAAAATTGCTCAAAAATCAATATTTTTTGCATTTTTGTGTTTTAACAAAGTTAATTCAGTATCTTAATACTAGAACCAGAAAATAAGGAGCATTGGCTGAAAATTTGCTGAAAGCAGGCTTTTTTTTAGTCATTTTAGGGGCCTGGGCCCCTAAAAGATTGAAAATGGCTCCTAAAATTTTAGGTCTAGGAGCCATTTTGGCTCCTAAAATTTTGACATATTCGTTTATGTTATAGTGAATTGTAGCTGTTCTCACTCAATTTTAGATTTGAAGTAAGTGTTTTACAGGCTCTAAATCATAAAACATCAAAAATTTTCTGGCGCTTCGCGCCGGATCTTATTATATCATTTTTTAAATTAGTCTATTCACTGTTTCTCTACAAATCAAACTTTCTGGAAAAAAAATTCTCGACGAAGGGAAAAAACATGGGGGTTCGACATGGAAAAGATGAATTTTGGTGCATTTGATGCAAAAGAATTCTGGTGATCAAAATCTCAATTTTTTCCATTTTTGTTACTATTATTTTAAATATGGAGCCGAGTTTGAATTCATGATTATAATGGAGGTGATTTTCATAAATTCCAAGTTTAATTTGAGCTTGTCAAACTTATGAAAGTATGAACATATTTTTCAGTTTGTAAAATGATATGTTTTCGAACCTTGTATGTTTATCGAATAAGTTATCCTTAAATTGATTTTCCAGCTTTTAGAGTGTCAAAACCTGAAAAAAATCGTTGCATAGTGCCGGAAAGATATAGGAAACAACAGAACAATGAGAACAGAAGCTGCAATTTCAAAACCCTATACTTTTGAGTCGGAAGGAAATGAACTCAAGTGCAATCTTGGATGAAGATTTGTGCAACATTAAACGAAATATCACATTTTTTGCATAAAAAATTTTCTTTGCACAAAGATTTCTCGGCCGATGTTTGCACGTGTGGAAAGATGCCTGTAACTGAAAATGCTGGGTGGAAATCAAATTTTGAACAGTGATTTTTTAAAACTCGTATCAACTGATTGAATATCTACATAATTTAATTATATAGTACATTCTACAGTGTGTTACAAGCACGTTTTTCAATAATCTTCAATTAAAAATTTTTGGCTCCCAAAATTTTAATTTGGCCCCTAAAAATTTAGGCCTAGGAGCCATTTGGCTCCTGGTTTTCAAACCAAAAAAAAGCCTGGCTGAAAGTTACATCAAAATCTATCAAGAATAATGGAGAGTATTGTAGTATGCTTCTGCAATGGCCAGTCACCATCTATCAGAAAGCATTGCCTAGCAATAATGACACTTCACGTTTCTTTTGGTGAAATCCAAATGTATTTACTTGGTGTCAGTAGACACTACTACAGATTATCCAGGTTTTTGGCAAGGAAGTATGGAAGTGCTACACTAACAAAGCTTGAGGTACAGCGAATCTGTTATGAACCACAGAAAGTCAACAGTTTCATTTCCTTCATTACCTCACCCCATATCATGTCCGAGTTGCCATTTGGAACTTCAACTGCTACACTTTAATCTGGTGAAAAAGTTGATATTTCAAAAATGATGCGAAGCATGATCAATAAAAGAATGGTAATGTTATACAAAAAATTCCTTGAGGAGACGAATGAAGGTCGTTTGCTGATGAGCCGAAGCACTTTACTGTGAATGCTGGGCTTTTGTATTGCTCTTACAAGGAAGTCTGTGTATGACTTAGATCATATCACTTTTCGGGAACTGAATCAATTGACCGGCTCATCAAGATGATCACAACCTTTGATGCACCACTTGGCAAAGAATGGATCTTAAGCATTGTAGTAAAATTGAAAGATGCAAAGTTTTACCCCAGAAGTAACTGTGGTTTACACATAAAGCAAAGTTCACATATCACCAAACATAGTTCTTCGTTTACCCTGAGTGATCCAATGGATAAAGACTTACAGAGTTTATGGGAGGATCACAATCATGATCTGCAATGTGACAACTGTCAACAAATTAATGTGTCATCGAAGAAATTTAGGTAAAGCTAAATGATATATGGCTTTCAGTAATCATTTGGAGAAAGCAGAAAATGAATACTTAACTCAAGAAGATGCAAAGAATGTGCTGGAATGGCAGAAACACCAATTGTGATCTGTGCATCAGGACCTGGCTCAAACAGAAATCATTAGGAATCTAAAGAATAATGAAGTATATGTCCAAGTCGATTGGGCCATGAAGTGGCTGTCAGCAAGTGGTCGAGAAGATCAGGTTTCTTGGTTTGGAAAACAAAGAACTTCCTGGCATATAAGTTATGTTCTTATGTCAGTAGATGGATAGCTCCAGTACTGCATTTACATACCTACATGTCTTTGACACTATGAAGCAGGACAGAAATGCAGTTCTTGGAATAGTTATGGACACACTGAAGTAAATTTGATCTGGAAAGTCATTCATCAACACAGCCTTCTATTGATCGGACAATGCAGCCTGTTATCATAGTGCTTCAACCCTGCTTGCCTCGCCAGTCATTTCCAAACTGACTGATATTAAAATACAGTGATGGGATTTCAGTGAACCTCAGCATAGCAAGGGTGCTTGTGATTGAATAGCAGCATTAGTAAAACATCAGGTATGCTTGTATGTTGATAAAAATAATAAAGGCACAAACAATTTGTGAGGTGTGCATCTGCTTACCAGGGCACTAAAGGCACTTCGTTGATCTATAGCAAATTAACAACATCAAATGCTGTGCTACACGAGCTGCCTGGTGTAAATTCATATTCAAACTTTTTGTTTGAGTTGAGTGCCATGCATGCTTAGTGTGCCTATAAAATTGGTGCTGGAAAGGTTGTATCAGTTAGAGAACAAGAGAACCATTTTCCCAGAACTGGTAGCACTGCTAGCATACCATGAAAATCAGCCAGCTACAGCAGCTATGCTGGAAGCAATTTTTTGATTGAACTGAAGATAGAGTCAAAAGATACACAACAGAAACACAACACCGAAATGCCAGAGAATGATGATGAATTTGCTGTGGAACCAGCCTAGGCTGATTTAAGTCAAGACAATATATTCAGTTGTCCAGAAAAAGGTTGCATTATGTTTGTTTGCGAGGAAAACCTGTTAGGCCATCTTCTAGCAGACTGAAATCAGTTGGTACCTCAGCATGTTAGCCTCAAGGACATTCCAATACAAAGCTATAGCAACCATTTTGAATCAGTTAGATTAACACCTGAAATGCCTGAGATGCGAGAAGCACTGCAAGGATTCTATGAAAATGAATTATCTGAACCAATAGGCAAAGGATGGGCATTGATGAAGAATCGCCCTTGTTATCCATTAAAACCAAATCAAAGGTGCTTTCTCCTGTCAAAGTTTGAAGAGGGCATTGCTAGACGACAGAAGTTTGATTACAACATTATTGCCGAAGAAATGTGATGTGGTAATATTGTCAGCAAGGATGATTTCCTAATGCCCCAGCAGATACAAAGTTTCTGGTCTCGAGAGGCAGCCTACCGACATAATAACATTGATACATATTATTATGTTGAGGAAAATGTGGATGAAGTGTGTGAAAATGAAAGTGCATTGGAAGACCCCGTATTGTATGATGCTCATTTAGAGTTTGAGAGTGATTTGCTGGCTGGTGACTATTTTGATAAGTAATCACACATTGGCAAGAAATATGAACAGGTTTTCCTTAAAACTGTTGGTCTTAGGGGGAACTATAGTTGACAATCTCAGAATAACAGCTCACAGTCTTCTGCGTCGATAAGTGGCATGGATCACATGTTCTGTGGTGCAAGATCACATGGTCTATAGTAAGGACATATAAATCTGGAACATTTTTATGATGCCTACGTGTGTCAAAAGGCTTATGCGTCTGCAATGCTTATAATTGATCAGCATTTCAAAAAATACTACCAATTCGCGATTTTATTTATTATATAACATTATGCTTTTTCAAGCATACTTTGATTATTTATGAAAGTAGATGATGCATTTTCTGTGGAAAGATTTGAACATTTCCAAAATCTTTTCCATCCTACTAGTGCAATCATTGATATCTATCGATTCATCACAGTTAAACAAAATATGATTCCTATGGAAGGTGAGATCCGTAGGGAAAAAGAGTAAAAGCTGGTACAACTTTTGGCCAATCCGGCTAGAAAATTTTGGGACAAAATATTTTTCGTTGGTCCAATTTTTTGCTTAGGATAAGTTGTTTATAGTTCATAAAGAAAATGGTAAAAAGCTGGTCAGGCAGAACATAACTTTTGATGTCACTTTCAGCAAATTTTTGCCCTAGGCTCCTTTTGGATCTATGCTTTGTTTTCAGTCAACCAGTGGGCAACTATATTTTCTGGTTCCAGTATCAAAATACTGAACCAACTCCATGAAAACACAAAAATGCCTCAAAAATATTGATTTTTGAGCAATTTTCAGGATTTCGCCTTATTTGGATCTGTGTAGCATCTCAAGAGGTATTCGAATCGAAATGCTGCTTTCACAGCTGCTGTAGGAATGTATGAACGAAAGAATAAAAAGGTAAAATTCCGCAGCATTGTAGATGAAGGTGGTCGGGGGTGCCTCTAAGCTTCAAGCAGGATTTTTCTTCATTTTTGCTTTACAATTTTTGACTGTTCAAACTTTCTTGCAGAGTGTAAAATGTTTGCTTGTGAAACAATTAATACATCAAACTATAGTGTTTTAGATGTTTGATAATTCTACAGTATAGGTAATAAATATATCACAAGGGGTAGACAAGGGCCACCTGGCAAATACAATGATTTCTATGTCATGTTCGTAAGTATGCCTTCTTCAGAGCAGTGCAGTTCCCAAAATGATACGAAAATTTTGATGAAAACTTGACCAATTCAGTAAAAATGGATGAGCTACAATATAAGAAAATAAAATTCTGCGGCTTCTGATGGGAAAGTGCTCGGGAGTGCCCATAAACAACATTTTTCCAATTTTGACGGCTCATTTTTGATACTTTAGACTTTATGAAAGGTGTAATATGCAATTATTTACTGTAAATATTACATCAGAAGAGAGCTTATTCTCTCCTCTGAAAAATGAATATTAATTCATCGAATAAGATCAATCCGACCTTGAAATATCGCTTGGCTATCAAGACCACTGAAAAATGCAAAAAAATTATAAATTTTGAAACTTCGGCATACTGTAGCAGCGCAAATTTTCGTTTACAAGCAAAATAAATGGTACCATGGAACTTAGCCCACGAAACTACCCAAAATCTCTAATTTTGAGGTATAATTAATTTTCAACTTATCATAGGGAAAGTAGAACCTCTCAGAAATCGTGTCTTAATTTTGACATTCGATCTAAAAAACAACCTTTTACTCCAACGAAAAGACGTCAAAAAAAATCTCAAAAACTTGTGACATCACGTAATAAGGGCATAAGACTTCATATATACTTTTCTTGGTGATCTTGATCATAAAGTAGTCAAGCGTATATATTTATGCTTTTAATTCCTGAAACTAAACGTCCGTGAAAGAAGACCTGCAAGGTTAGTCCGGAAAAATTTTGGTAGTCGGAAATTTAGTTACTGTGCGAATCATTGCCTGACATGAGTATAACTGGTGGACATAGCTTCGTTATCTCTCATTGATTTTTATCCTAAAGCGCATCATAATCAAAATTCATTAACTAATTGGTGGAAGCGTCAAATTTGTCATTTTTCCGATTTTCTTTTGATTTATTTTGGCATAAAGCAAATCGGCGAAAAAGCAAGTCGCTGTCTATCGACATCATCTTATCTGATTTGAATATTCGACGCCACATAGAAATTGGTTTTATGAATAGATTTTCCTCTTCAAATATAAGTGCATGAATTCTGCAGTTACCATCACATGTACACGTACGTAACTTCGTAGCCTCGATGCATTATCATCTATCGAGCAGCTAACATCAGTTTCCTTTAATAATTGTTGTTCTATTTTTTGGAAACAAGAGTTCGACAATTGATGAATTTTGTGGAAAAATAAATATTTTGTGTTGAAAAGTAGAGGATAATCGTCAAATTTTTTCGCCGCGCTGCGGCGAGTTTTCTTATTCCACTATGCACATTGAAAGTGAAATTGCTTAAAATCATCGAGTATTTGAGATGGTTTTTTTTTAGTTTATCAACTTCAACTTTTAATTTAGCCTTTAAATTATTATGTCAAAATCAACGTTTCAATTGGATTGTAAAGGTAATATTCGAGAAAACATTCAAACTCCTCATTTATGCCAGAAAATTGGAGACTAATCAACAAAATGTTTTCGGCTATATAGAGCATTCATATCTGCGAGCGAAAAAAATCGAGTCTGGTCAGGGTTTTTTTAGGTTAATTAGGAGCCATGGCTTCTAAAAACTCTGAGTGACTCCTAAAAATTTAGGGGCACAAGCCAACATGGCTTATAAAAATTAGAGCCTAACGACCCTTTTGATTGGGTGAGTTTCCTGTTCGGAGATGCATTCTTATGCGTTTTTAAGAAAACATATCGAAAATTTTTCGGATCTTCGCGCTGGATTTCAAGTCACTTATGATTCTTGTTATCATTTCTGTTGTGCGGTTGGAAAATGTCGGCCTAGCTTACGCTGGCTTATAGCTTTTAAACATCAACATGTTATGGATAAATGTTTGACCTTGTATTGTTTTTTCACATATTTGACTAAAACCTAGATTTTTCTAGATTATTTCCACAAAATCATTTTGTGGTTCTTTAGAATTTTCGACTTTCGTGAAGATAACTTTTTGCATTGGGAAAATGATTAAGCGTGGGGGAATAGCAGAGGTTCTTCTGTCTGAAAAAGTCATTCAATTCATTGCTGCTTACCTAATTTTTGAATTTTAGTTTGCCTGACTGAAAACATGTTGAATTCATTGAAAAATTAGACTTTTCAGGCAGGAAATAGATATTAAAAATAGTCATTTTCCAACGATGTAAAATATCAAAATCCAAATTTTTTCCGATGCTCTGCACCGCATTAATTATCGATCGATATCCGAGTCCAAAGTAAAATATCTATCACACTTTTTTATGGTTTATACCAGTGTTTTTTTGCACTGTGCAGAACTTCTTTCTCGCGAACAAAACTTTTTTTCAGATTTTTTGCACTTTGCAAAAAAATATTCAAGTGTGAAAAAAAATTTGGTGTTTTCATATAGAAAAGATGCATTTTGTTGCATTTTAGTATAGGTGAAAATCTCAAAATTTTTCCGGCGCTTCGCGCCGGAAACATTACTATCTTTTTTGGGCTCTCACTTGTCGTCAAGAGGACCTAACCGTCGATTTCTCATGTAATTCAAAGTCATTATGCTCTCATATAGTTTGCTGGAAATTTTGTTCCACAATGCATATAGATTAAACTTCAATCAAACTCTAAAATTTCAAATGTTCCCTCAATTTTAATGAATTAAGTCTAAAAAACAGCAGAAGGTTTGAAAAAGATCAAAAATACACAAATAAAGCGTCTATGAGCATTTTTGAGCGAAAAAAAACAGTAGAAACAGGAGAAAACCGCAGTGCAGAAACCTTTTCTTCGCTTTTCTGCGCTATGCAGAAAGCCCAGTGACGAAAAAACACTGATGTGTGGAAAAAATTTGACTTCTTTATTTGTGGAAGAAAAGTTTGTGGAAAAATGTGACTATTTATTTAGCGTACAAAAAAATTTTTGGCGTGCAAAACTTTTCTGGTGATTTTTTTGCACCGTGCTAGTGCCAAAAAAACACTATTTTATACGTTGGTTTATATATATCATAAATAATTATTATTGGTAAATTACTGGCTTTTGATATACGAAAACGTTAGAAAAATGTTTTAACGCTTCCACCAATCAAATGGTGAAAAGATCACGATTGATCATCGGTAGCTGCATAAGAATGTGCTGAAAAATTAATTTCCTGACGTTTTAAATGCCTTGGAATCAAAATTTTTCGGCGCTAGGTTGCGCAATAATTTGAAATAAATTTTTTGATTTAGTACTCTATTTTTGATGATACTTTAGCTCACACATGTTTCTATTATTCAGTATTTTTCTTCAGGATAGTATATTTCATCATTATAAAAACCCCAAAAAATTTCATTTGTCAACCTAGAAAAATTTCATTTGTCAACCTGGGAAACCTGGAAAACACAGGGAATTTTTTTTCTCCAACTTTGTATGAACCCTGTTAATGATCTTTTAGTTTATTTTTATAGCTCGAAAAGTTACATAATATGGGTAGGATACGTAATATTAAATTACTTTGCACTTATAAAAACCTTGCTTATTTTTGTTACTTCGACGTTCGGCATCATTGTGTTAAAACGACCAGCAAGCTCAAAAATTCGCAGCATTTATCAGGCAATATCGTCTCGTTATTTCGATCCTGTAAATCATCCTGTAAATTATTTCCAAATGACAACATTTTTATTGCGAAATTTTCTTCGTCGTCATCTGCCGGATCGCCTACTACGGGCTCGAAAGGTCCAACAAAGAATCCCACTTCGAAAGAAAAACAAACGGTTTCTACAGAATCAACGCCGAAGATGGATAATAGTAAAGTTTCCATCGGCGATGGAATAAAAGGATCCGAATTTCTAAGTCAAAAACCCGGCGTTGCAAAACCTGAAGCGCCAAAAAGAGTTATCAAGGTTGTGCCTACAACGTCGAAAATATCAGGTTTTTTATGTTTGATAATTTTCTTTATACTAACATTCATGAAATTTTGGTGTAAAGTATTCTAAAAAATTGTATATTTTCGCTTCGATTATTTTTCAAATTCACCTTATCTTTGATAGACTATGACGTATTAAGCTCAGAAGCAAAATATTGTTTAGTTCAAAATTATTTCTTGTTTTACATTGAAATTGAGAAACTTTCGTTTCATTATCAGAAATGTCCGGCGGTGATTCGTTAGATGCGACCAAAAGTTCGAAATTGATCACTGCTTTACGCGCGATGAACGAATATTGCCTCACCGAACGACATCTCGAATCGTTGCCCAGATTTGAACGTAGGAGTGCTTACTTCGGCGAACTTCCGACCATAATGTATACCGAGGCTGACGTAGAACGTTTAGCTATCCAGGTTTGAAATAATGGAGATTTTTTTAAAATCTATCGAACTCCTCAAGAAACACTTCCAGTAGAAGTGATTTTGTAGTCCAGTTCACTCAGTTTAACCATTTTCTGAATAGAAGTTACAGCGTTGTCATTTTGTTCTGCTGCAAAGTTCCTTATTTTTGAAATCTCAATTCGAAAAAATTAGATTATGTTAGAACAGTCATTTTTAAAATGAAAATTATAAAATCATATAATTTTCATTTTAAAAAGTTAGCAACTTCATTGGTCGGCAGTTCAAAAAGCAGCAGGTATGCTGCTACTTGCCAAAAAGGTCGTAGGTTCACGACCACCAAGCATTGGAGTTGTGTCCTAAAAAAAAAATCGTAGCCTAGGGGAGCACCTTAATCTGGGTTCACCTCGTGGTGTGGTGGTCTAGTGGTGAGGACATCAGCCCGGAATGCTGGTAACCCAGGTTCGACTCCTGGCTGCACCCTATTTTTCAAACAGAACAGTCATTGTATTGAGTAAGAAGTACTATATTTGATTGAAAATTATCAAAAATGAGCTAGAACCACGTAAAGTAAGTTATTTTATTCTGTTGTTTTTCATACTCTATTGTTAGGGAGTATATTTTTTAACGATTTTATCGTCTAGGTCCACGGCAGCAAAGCTAAGCAGCGACGCCTTAGCTACCAAGCAGCGTTGATGCTTCAATCGAAAAGCATGTATCAAGACATTCCGCACCCGTCGTCTGATTTTAAAAGTAAAGAGCGCGCCGCGCAAAAGCATATGCTCCTGCACGGTTCGGGTTTGGTGGTTTTGTCGGCAGTGGGCGTCAACGCTTTCAATACGGCTTTAAAATTCGGCATGTGGTTTTATACCGGTTCGCATTCGATTTTCGCCGAAGGTGTTCATTCTTTGGCTGATACTTTAAATCAAGTACATACATGTTTAATATCCATAACCTATAAAAAAATTAGATTGGACACTAAGCGCAGAAAACCAGGAAACTCTCTGCCTGCTAAAAAGAGTTATATATCCGGTAAACTCTCCGGTTCAAATTATTTCACTGATCGTCAGGAACTAATCTATAAGCTCGAAGCAAACTTTCTCGACTTTAATCCGACCGACATGTACGAGAAGAACTCGCTGGCAGCCATAATTTGAAATTATTTTAGGTTGGGTTTCCATTTCCAAGCGTTTTCTATGTTAGTACCACCTTTGATTTCTCATCGAAGTCTTCCTTGGGTTTCAATTGCAATTTTATCAATGAGGTGGAAGAGACAAGGTTCAATGTATCAAAAATTGGATATAAATGAAACTTCTGCAGACAACTGGAAAATTATTGGTCGTTAGCTGTTGACTGCTCCATTGTTTTACTTTTAAGATTGTTTTAGCCATCGGGATTCATCAAAGTATCAAAAAGCCCGATCCGGTTCACCCGTGAGTTTCGTCTTTAATGCATCTCCTTCCCATGCAACGTTCATTTGTTTTTTTCGCAGATACGGATATTCAAATTTACGTCATGTGACCAGTCTGATTTCCGGAGTTGGTATATTTTTCTTAGGTACTGGTCTATCAGTTTATCACGGTATTCACGGTCTTATGGTACCGCATGCGATCGAACCGATGTTTTGGGTGAGTGAGTAGTTGCAAGTTTTCAAAGTTCCTTTCAATATGAACAATCACTTTGACCTTACCAAAAATTTTGCTCCCAAATTGTTCTTGATTTCGAAAAATTGAGTTATCACAAAAATAAACTAGATTCTCCTCCAAATGTTAAGATTTGGTAAATGAGTGAAAAATGTATACCAAAAGGCGTTCAGAGTTAAAGCCCAAACTCAAAGACTGAAAGACTTGTTATGTCGTTACTCACCCCACAACATTCGTGGTTTTTTGAATATTTCTACGTAAGGAATGTTAGTTTCTTGTCTTCTGTCGTCTTTTCTTTCTTTCATTTGCATATTTCATGTTGCTTAATCTCCTAAATGATGTAACCAATGTTCTTGTTTCAGTCTTTTGTACTTTTGGGCGCGTCTTTCCTATCGGAAGGAGGTTAGCTGAAAGCTGGTTTTTGACCAGCAGTAAATAATCATTGCTTCCACTTTTCAGCGACTTTACTTTTTGCCTATGATGAAATACGAAAGAAAGCTTTAGCACATCATATGCCTGTCAAAGAATTTAGTGAGTAAAATTTCATTTTTTTGGATTTTTAAGAAAAATTTTTTGTTCATAACGACCGAGATCGGAACAAAAACCATTTTTTTAGTCCTTAACTTTTGATGCCGAAATTTCTAAAATAAATTACTAGTCGGAATATAAGAACATTTTAGTTAAGCCGAAATGAAAAATTATTGGATTCTTTATCAGCGCTTCAGTCGAAATCTCAAAATAATCATTAGAAATGCATAAAGAATCTTGAATGTATTTAAAAATTTTACGTTGGGCACAAATTGAAAAGTAATCGTCTTAGCAATTGGAAAAATGTTTTTCCTTAAATTTAACTCATCGAATCAATATTTCGAATAACTTTTAGTATGGGATAGCCACGAGCCGAGTCTTAACGTCGTTTTATTAGAAGATTGTGCTTCAGTTTTGGGCGTCAGTATAGCCGCCATTAGCTTAGCTCTGTCTCAAATATTGAATTCACACGTGCCGGACGCCATCGGCTCGATAGCCATCGGCGGCTTATTGGGCGTCGTGGCAAGTTTCATTATTTATACAAATTCGGCGCATCTAGTGGGCAAGTAATGCACGCAAACGTTTCCAACGTCGTTGGAATGTTTTGAATCTTAAAAGGCATGTCAAAGTGACGTTTCAGATCGATGCCTCAAGATGAAATTATCGAAATCGTTCGAGAATTAGAACTTGACCCTTTAGTACGGTAAGAAATTGAGCACGTTCAAGAAATATTAACAAATTTCAAAGTGCATGATTAGGAAGTAATGAAAATGCTGGTTTTAAATAATGAATCTCATTTTCTGTTTGAAGATATTAACTTAAAAAGTTTCAAAATTCTTAGGCTAGACGAAATTTTTTTCAAAAAGATAGAATTCATCTTATTTATTGGAACTTATTTTAAGGCCTTGATCTCGTGTAGTTTATGAAACATGCAGTGAGGTAGAGGTTAAATTTTATCTGAATATTTTGAATAAATCGGAATGCATCCACCAGTTGAATAAACTAGAATTATATAACACGCGTGAATGAATCATAAATTCTCTTTCGTAAGGAAATTCCCTAGATTTAGTTACTAAAATTATTTGCAATAGGAATCGATTTTATCGTCCATCATCAGGCATGCGTATTTTGCGCATTTTAGGTCGGTACAGGATGTTAAAACGACCGAATTAGGCGGCGAACAGACCAGATTCAAAGCCGAAGTAGATTTGAATGGATTCCATATGACGAAAGCCTATTTGAAAACGCAAGATCTTCCAAAACTTTTTGAAGTGAGTCCAAAAAATTATGTACCTACGAAATTCAATTTTTCGGAGTGTAATACTGTAGAAGTATTTATGTTCGGAAAAAGAGATAGGGATAATTACTCGTTAGGCCATCTGATGAAATGAAACAGAGCCAAGCTTGGTGCTATCGATTTTTTTAACGACCCAATATATTCTCGCCTAAGCTGTCGAGTAATGCCCCTAAGAAAACCTCAGAAAGTCTAGTATCAAATTTTACATTCATTGATTACTTGTATGTAAAATAATATTTTTTCTACTCAAATGTTTTAAATAAAGATTTGAATCTTTCGGAATCGCCTTTTGTATAATTAATGCTATATTTTTCAGGAAGTGAAAAATTTCGACAAAGCCGAAGATCTGGAGAAATTTATGCAATTTCACGGGGAACAAATTGTCGATAGAGTAGGCGCCGAAATCGATAGAATCGAGCAAAATTTGAAAGTAAATTAGAAGGATTTGAAATTTTGTTTTGTCGTCGCTCAATATCGACTGAAACTATTTTACTAATCGAGTTTTTCTTTTTTGTCGCACAGATTTCATTGAAATTTTATCCAACTTACAAAATTGTGTGTTGCTGCATGCCCATGCAACCTAGTTTTGGAAAAAGCGTATTCCTGAGATGATGTTCGACGTAGAAACGATGCCTATCTCTATGATGTTGAAATAATTCTTTCCTATTATAGCCATACATGCAAATGGGGGAAGCGCTATAGGAAATCCCCAGAAGTCGTTGGCCATATGGCTAGTCTAGTCATTGGGTGATCCACCAACAGAAATTGTCAACCGTATGGCTAGCCTTACGGTAGTCATAGGGACCCCATATGTTTGGTCGGAAAAATACTAGAAAATGTATATTTTTTGATGAAAAATGATCATTTTTGAACAAAAAATGGTCATTTTTGATTTTCAATTTTCTCGGAGCTTCGCGCCATGAATACATTTTTTACGGTTTTTTAGACAAAAATTACTATTTCTGTACCATTTTTCTGACTTTTTTGGTGCGGAAATCGATAGCTCTTCTTCGGGGACCTTCCTGAAATTTTGGGCAATCGCTGACCCTCCGTCCCCAAAAAGTCGCTCGACCTCCACCCAAATATCCGGGGCTCCATCACATGTATGATTGTAGACCAATCCATGTAAGGTGGTAGGTGCAGCCAAAACTAAAAAAGTAGGATCCGTTTGATCCGCAATTTTGACTCAGTGGAAAACTTTACACTGTAGAAAAATGCTAAATATCCTCATGAGAACGTGATAGGCCAAAATCATTACAACATGTCATACCTATTCACTGTCGATTCGGACAAAACTGCATCCATACCAGGTTATCGAATGAAATTTCTAGCTGTTCTATTTGCAGCTCACCGAAGAAAAAACTTTACACCAATAAGTGTAATCGAGTGTTTTTTTGTCTTGAGACACCATTCATTTTGAAACGATCGATACAGTGACTTCGCAGCCAAATAATTATGCAAAATTGTGGAAGGCTCGTTGACTATTCAATATATATTTTCTTATATGGTACAGCCTCCTTGATGATCATTCTTTTCAATCATTTCGAGATTATCGAATGTGATTTCCTGATTTGTGGTGAGGCTTCGTTGTCGAAATTCTGATCGATCCATCGATCATTTCCAAATGAATGGAGTATACTTTTCTGTGTTCAAATTACTTTCGTGGTACCGCCTCATTGACCATTTCAAAATGATTATAGTCGAAAAACAGTTCAAAAAATTTACGCATTAAATTTTTTTTTGTATTTGAAGCTGAACATTATCAAACAGCGAAGTTTTAAGAAGATGAGAAATCTTATACTTTCAAATCCCTAAAAATTATCATTTTTTCTATTTTGTAGAATAAACATCCGGACCTTCGACACGTCGACCTAGAAGTCCTCTAGAAGATATTAAAATTCACAAGGTTCTTAAAGAATGGTTCACCGTTTGGGCTTCGATCATTTTACACGTTTGAACGCTTTTTTTGTACACATTTTTTAGAGTAATATGTACAAAAATAAAATCCATTTATCGTTCGTCTTGTTAAAATCATTCAGATATAGATTTTCTGTATGCCGTATTCTACCGATCAAGGATTTGTATTTCTAATTTATTTAAAACTCAATGTAACATGCATTTTTCGTAACAGTACTTTGTGATCACATACCTGTCGTAATGAGAAAACTTGACTTCCATATATTTCATTGAAGGTCGTTTGATTTGAAAATGTTTTTCATTTGAAAAGAAATGACAAAAACCAAGTTAGTGAAGCTCCGTGCGAAATAGAGACACAAACCCAAAAAGACTGCCACGAGCCGGGATCGAACCAGCGACCTTTAGATCTTCAGTCTAACGCTCTCCCAGCTGAGCTATCGCGGCTGAAAATGGGAAATCTCTTTGTATGTATCACCCATTGATTAATTCTTAGATATGAGTTACATCTTGTTCTATACATCATAAGTTGTTATATCAACTAACATTATCATTTGTGCGTTTTGCATGAATATTGTTCGCTGGGAAGAATGAATTCATGCATAATCATGTAATCACGTTGCTAACGGATGGGATTTATGAGTGTCGGAAGTTCCCAGTGTTCCGTTCCATGCAGGCTGTATGTAATGTTTGCAGATTATGGAATCTAAGGGCGGTAAGTTTGTTGGCCGATTAAAATAATCCAGGATTACGTTTAATCCCCGATTGTATGTAATGGATTCAAATTAAAATAATCGGTAGTTCGTCAGCAGATTGAAGGACGATTACGTAATCGCCGATTAAAAATATAATCGCCGATTAAAATCATGTAATCCAGTATTAAAAGTATAATTGCTGATTGAAAACTGTACAACGTACACTGTCTATAGTGTAGGTGTACAGCTTTTCCTTCAGTATATCGGCTTTCATCATGAATTTATCGTTATCAATTTTTTTCGTGATAGCCACTTCAAGATCCACGTAGAAAACTACTAATTTTGATTCTAAAGAAATTGAATTATTTTGAAGAAAATTAAATAAAATCACTTACTACAGGGTTTCAATTTTTTTTTAAATTTTTATAGAGTTTTTATTTTAATCCCCGATTACTATAATCGGCCTTTAATCCGCCAACAAACTTACCGCCCAACTCGATATTCAAAATACTCATGATTTGAGTGGTTTTAAAAACATAAAAAGCTAATTGCGATGCACAACGACGTGTAGCTTCGACTTGACACGTAATTTCCAAAAAAACAAAAAGCTCTACACTACAAAAAAAGAAAGTAGAAAGTAGAAGAAGTAGAAAAAAGGTTATATACTTTCTTGAAAACGGGGAGGCAAATGTTGGAAATTCATAATGCTTCACTTAACTTGCTTTCGTGGGCTCGCTGCATCGATCATTTCAAAATGAATGAAATACAGTTTTTCGGTGTTAAACTTACTTTCAAGGGATCACTGCATCCATTAATCACGTTCAGGATGCATATCTAAACTATAGTCCGCTTTTATTGAAATGATTCAAATTTATAGAAGGTGGAAAGCAAGTACTATTTTATAGTCTATTTTTCTTGAAATGTTTCTGAATAATGAAAGCGAAAAGATTTTCATGGTTTGCTGATAAACAATATATCATACAGGACAGCAATTTATAACCATACTGACCTAACCTTTAACTGTTTTTCGAGTGAAAAATATTACAGCAAGAGCTCTATGTAAACGATTTTGATGACAGTACGTGTGACCTTTCTATTTTGAAGCATTTTATTAAAAACAGACTATATATATTTTTGATTTTCTGCTAAATTATAAGTCTCAGGACAGATTTTTTTTGGACAACCCGTATCAAGTTTAGAATGGAAAATATTATTGTAAAAGTTGTCTGAAAAATATTATTCCTCCATTTTGAAGCATTAAAAAACTACGTAGTTATAAACTTTATTATTGAATAACTATTTACACAGAAACATACTTTTATAGCATAGAAGTGATTTTGTTGTGAGCTCAACTGCTATTTTGATGATGTTTTCAATAAATGGCTAAATATCAATATTGCTCCAAATATTGTAGCAACGCTTCTTCGCTATCGCGTTGATCGTCTATTTTGACAACTCTTTGGGTGTGCTTCTCATCTGCATGGCCAACAACGTCAGTATCTTCCGTCTGTTTACCTATGAAATTTTCATCATTTATCGAATACATCGTCGGCTTTTCGTCGCGTAAGTTCAAATCGATTTGGTACCAAACCAGAATCCAGGCCACTGACAAAATCGACAAATAAATCGTAGAGCAATGATGAAAAACGGCCAAAATGGCTTGATTGCGTAGTAAATAAGGACAAAAGTTGGCCCAACTGGCGAACAAAATCGACAAAACGGGGACGGCCAGTGCTAGCGTAAGCCGGAGCAAATAACGACAACTTTTTCGGCGAAATTTGCATATTTGCTCGAACAACCAAACATTGTTGGTGGACAAGAAAAGGTTGGGATCGTCGATGGGTTTTCCGTATAATTTGTATATTCCGTAGAATAGGCAGGCGACGCCGATCAGGGAGATACCTGAAAAATTGCGATGAATAAGTGAAAAAACGTAGGAAAAAGTTCTACAGCAAGCATGAAAAATATCAAGTTCCTTTAATATTTAATCGGCGACAAAATTATTTAGTTTGAAGGTGCCTGGGTCCGCTTATACTGGCCTAGGAGTTCAGGAGTCGGTGTCAGGAGTTCAGAAGTGTTCGCTTACACCAATTTAGGAGTTCAACCAAACACTCCTAGAGTGAGTTTGTTTTCTACAGTCTGTTTTTTATCAAATGCATCCAGATAGAAAAGTGACACAAATCAGTAACTGTCGTCAAAATCGTTTGCGTAAAGCTCTTACTGTAAAATTTTCCCCTCGAAAAATTGTCGAGGATGAAGTCAGTATGCATACAAATCTCCAGTCCTATACGATATATTGTTCATTAGAAATCGTAAAAATTTGTAATACAATTTGCTTTCCACTCTCATTATTTAGAAGCGTTTCAAGAAAATCAGACTATAGGACTTCAGGAGTCCCTGGAATTCATGAGTTGAGGAGTAAACTTATTTTATGTTGTCTAAGACAATTAAAGTTTGCATCAAAATTCTATAATTTTATGTCTTTATCATGTTATTCACGTGAGAATTAATTCCGGAAAGTTAAGATTCTTGGCGATCAATGTCAATAAAACAACATTACCACTCACTTCAAGTTCATTATCCACTTATTCATTCTGAGTTCACTATAGTAAAAATCTTCAAATTACTAATTATAACCTTTCGCTGTTTCTTTGGTTTCAGCCCTAATCAGCGAAACCACAACAGCGAAACTCAAAGTAGCGAGACTCAATTCAGTGATTCTAGAAACAGAGATGTCTCAATACAGCGAAGTCTCAACATAGCGATTATTAAAACAGGCAAATCTCAATACAGCGATTCTCAAAACAGCGAAGTCTCAATACAGCGATTCTCAAAACAGCGAAGTCTCAGAACAGATTCTCAAAATAGCGAATTTTCAAAAAATTTATCTTTAGAATGGAAAAATGGAGATTGGGCGGTGTAGCATGGCGCATGGCCTATTTGGTTCCATTTCGATCTGGTGGATGCTGGTTGTCATACATTTTGGGACGAATCGCCAGATTTCTGACATTATGGCCCCATAGCATGTTTTCATGACACTACAGCTTTATGTTATTGTTTGTTTATTATTAGCATAATTATACATGCATGTTTTTTGTTCCTTTTTTCCTTTATTGACTTATTACCTTTTATACTCTTCTTATTTGATAACCTTCTGTTTTTTTGTTTAATTTTTTCAGGTTGCGTACTTTTGTTCTATTTTTAACCTACTTTTCATTACATTATTTCACTTTTTGTTTCTTTATTATTTGTTCTTTGTTCTGCCTTTACTGCTTGATTATTTTATTTATTTCCTTTTATTTGTTAATATCATTTTCTTTTATTTATTTCATTAATTTAAATTTTTTTCGCAATTAAGCTCCATACAAAACAATTTTAATCGGGAATTCTTATGATAATTTTTTGTTTTGGTTTTTTTTCAACCGTTTTGCAAAAATGTTTTTCTGAAAGATATTTTTTGCGATTTTTGAATGATCCGTTCGTGCATACCTACTGCAACTACAGCACATGTGAAACTTAGCTGGCCAAATGCGACTAAAAATTGACTATACCAGCTAGCAGAAACGTGTATCCAGAATTATTTGTATATCCAGAATTATTTGATTATCCAGTTCAACGATGGAATGCATCGGTCAAGCTGCAATATATTAGTTTACAAAAAAAGAAGCTAGATCGGCGGGTTAAAAAATAGTTTTTTGTCAAAAATTTTCACTGAAAGCTAATCAATGAATCATCATAAACGCTCACCTCATCGGTCCGCAATTCTATATGATCTGTTTTTATGCTTGTAAAAATTGAAAAATAACAAAAACTAGTACTACCATTGAAATCGTTCATATAAAACTTTACTGTACAATTTTTACTCAAAAAACAACTGTGTGAGCTAAGTATGCCCAAAAATTTCCAGTCCTATGTGAAATATGGCTCAGCAAAAAGCCCTTACTAGTTTTGTTGTTTGAGCAAAATCAGATCATAGTTCAAAGTATAAATATACCAAATGACGATTGCATTATTTTAGCCGGAGAAACATACTTTACGTACACTACTGTACGTTGGTTCATTTAATGAAGTTAAAACGTTGGTTATTTCTGCAAGATTTGTCAGAAATAAATCTTTTGGCGGGAAAATAGAAAATAGAAAAAGAGAAAAAAATAGAAAATAGAAAAAAAGAAAAAATAAATCTATTTATGAGACTAAAGAATAGGAACAAGAAAGTTTGGTGGAAAGAAGAACCCAGTCGTTTCCTTGATGAAAAAAACTGTAATATTTTTGTAACATTTTCATATGTAATATGTAACATTTTCAATTGTCGTCTCCCTCAAAAGAGGTTTGAATTCAGAAAGTTGAATGATTACCACCAAAACAAATCGAAATCGCATTCTCGAAATCCACCGCCGTCATAGATATCTCTTCGCCGATGAGCGGATCATCACTTTCGTATTGATTTATACAAAAATGTGCCATAATAATAACGTAAAAAATTCCACAAAACCAAATCAAGATTCCCAAGAAAAAGTTTTTGGCGTAGAATTTATTCTTCAGTAACAAAATTTCGGCGTTGGAATTGAACAATAAAAATTTGATCATAAAATGAAATTGTATCAGCGTCAAATAGCCGAATAGACATGTGGTCATTTGACAAATGTCCAAAACCGTGACGACCACGTCTTTTGCGTATAAAATATGTAGAAACGACCAAGAAACTTGTTCCAAATTGCCGATAATTGTGGCATTTTCGATTGTTTTATTGTAGTCAAAATTTGGATAAGTCATACCGATGGTGGAAAATTCATTTTTTGTCGCTTGGATTTGCTTCTCCCACAAGAAGCCGTGCGCTAAAACGGCGACGTTCCTCACTAATTCGCTGATCGCGAAATTGCATAAATACCAATGGATGTTCAGGTTGAAGCGAAAATATCGACAAAATAAACACAAGTAGAAAATTAAGTTGGACAAGAGACTAAAACAGGAGGTAAACCTCAAGGCCCAAATGAAAAAAACTTCGATTTGTTGGCTTAGAATCAACATATTGCGTCGGAAGCTTTTGAAAAAGAGCGTCGGTTTAGAAGGAAAAGCGAAGAAATATGATACAACTAATCTTGTGAAAATTACAGTACACTATTTTTGGATAGAATTTCAAAACTGCACATGAAATTAATGACTACGCTGTTGCATGAAAGCTGATATTACGCATAAACTATGGTCCTTCACAACTATATTCCGGATGCGTGAAAATAAATTTATGGAACCAAAAAAAGAAATGAAGTCTGCCAAGCAAGAGGACGAATGTTCTGATGAATATTCTGGAAGAAATCAAACCATTATTCAAATCAATACTACATTTTAAGACACTATTTCTGAGAGTATTCGACTTTCTGTTCCATTGACCTATGATAAATTGAAAATTAAATATATTTGAAAATGATAAATTTTGAGTAGTTTTATACGCTGAATAGTGAGGCAGCATTTATTTTGCATAAAAGACAAAATTCGAATAGCTGCAATATCCCAAAGTTCTGAACTTTTAGATTTTTTGACGTTTTTCAGTTTGTGTAGGTGTTCCGAAATATCACGGATCAGAAAAGGTGTTACCAAATATTCATAACATGCACAAGACAATGCTCTATATTCAGATGAAAAGAAATTCTCAATTCCTTGTGCTATTTGAAAGCGTCAAAAAGGAAGTCTAAATAAATCGAATTAGTCGTTTGGAGATTTACTTGGACACCTCCCCCATAGGATGCAACAGAATTTTTTTATTTATTTGTGTAGTCACTGATGTTCAACACATAGTGATAAAATATCAACCAGATTGATATACCGTTTTGGGAGCTGTAGGTGTCTGCATATTTTGAACATTGATACAAAAATGTTGTTTAATGCCACTAAATATGCCATTAACGGGACGCAGGACACATTGAAAACGTTCGGATTACACGAATAAAAAGAAAAGATGCGAGTCGAATAACTGGAAATTTCATCGATTCATTTACAATGGTTGTGCAACAGAATGTCTCAGAAGAGACGCAACAAAAATTCCTCTCTTCAGTAATTTGATTGAAAAAAATCGAAGCCGTGAATTTAATGTTAAAAAATGAATGTCGGCTGTCTGACTCGGGCCTATGTTGTAAGCTGTGAGAAAGCTCTCTATATTTGGAGGCACTCTGTTTCACACCACTTGACGTCCGCCGGACAAAAATAGACCAAATGATACATAATAGATTGCAGTGCCTTTTTAATGGAGCAAAAGGCATATGAATAAAGACCCTGTCATACTTCACCGCGCGGTACCGCGCGGCGCCGGTTGTTCTATTCATACTAAAAAGCGGCGCCGCGCGGTACCGCCTTTGAAGTATGAATAGGTTTTTGTAATTTTTGCGGCGCCGCGCGGCGCCCCATCAGGTTTCAACTAAACCAATACACATTTTTTGAGAAGAGCAAAATCCAAAAGTAAAAAAGCGGCGCCGCGCGGTGCCGCGCGGTGAAGTATTACAGGGCCTTAACTCTCGCCGTTTTCCTGTGAATGAGTTTCAAATAATCACTCGATATCTGAAATTCATTGGAAATTTTCGAAATTTTCAATTTTTCCTTTTAGGCATTTGGTTCAGCAACTGTCAAACCTAGATCAGTGAAAATTTATTATGGCTTTGAGTCACATTATTTCTTATGTGTTAGGCAAAGAAGCACTCCCAGAAGTAAATTCGTTGGGCATTTCCAGGTTCAAAAATATTTGAATGACAGTCCAGTGTGTGCAAATCTCTACAGCTCCCAAAACGGTGCGAGATAATGACGATGTTACTTTCACAGCAAGTGTAGGAATTTATGAACTAAAGGCCCTGTCATACTTCGCCGTGCGGTACCGCGCGGCACTGTGCACCGCCGCGCGGTGCCGGTTGTCCTATTCATACTAACAGGTGTTGAGGCAACCTCTTCCCGCCACTCGGGGCTTCAGTAAAAGTTAGGCTCGGTCTGGGACTTGAACCCAGGACCTTGCGGCTACCGTCCGCACGCTCTAACCAACTGAGCCAACCGAGCAACGGGAAAGGTGCTCTCTTTTTTTGCAACAATTCGTAGTTGAGGTGGTTGCTGTGACCACTCTCAGCATTCCTCCGCCGTCGAGTTTGACGGACCGTCAAGGGCCACCAGTGTTGAGGCAACCTCTTCCCGCCACTCGGGGCTTCAGTAAAAGTTAGGGTCGGTCTGGGACTTGAACCCAGGACCTTGCGGCTACCGTCCGCACGCTCTAACCAACTGAGCCAACCGAGCAACGGGAAAGGTGCTCTCTTTTTTTGCAACTATTTGTAGTTGAGGTGGTTGCCGTGACCACTCTCAACACAGGCGGCGCCACTTTTTTACTTTTGGATTTTGCTCTTCTCAAAAAATGTGTATTGCTCGTCTCGATACATGCAAAATACGAAAAATGCGAAAAAGATGAACAATACGGAAAAAATCAAAAAATAAAAAGCGCAAAAGAAAAATAAAAATCAATCAAAATAAAAATCACTGCTGAGAAATATCAATTCATATAAATTGATTTTGAAAAATTGAATATATATGTACACGATTATTCATTCACATATGTGCTTACATGATCCGGATCTGATCTGGGTCTGGTCGGACCTGCTGTAGGACCCAGATTCAAAGTGGATCCATCTCCTTTCCCTAGTATTCGGGAAATCGGGAAGTTCAGGAAATAGAGACGGGTGTATCCCCATTCCCCGAATGTCCCTTTTCCCCCAATGTCCCGATTCCCCGAAAGTCCCTTTTCCCCGAAAGTCCCGTTTCCCCGTAGAACGCTATAGATCAAACACTGATTTTCCCTTTTCCCCGAACGTCCCTATTCCCCGAAAGTGTCGAATCCCGTTTCCCCGAAAACAGAAGAAGGCTATTTTTAGATTGCACTTTGTAAATTGAAAATTTTTCCATAGAAAACATTGTAAATTGTAGGTTTAAAAAATTAAAATTAAAAGTTGCTGACTTTAGGTTACCTGCAACTTACAAATCTGGGTAATTTTTAAAGTATTAATGTGTGTAAACAGCTTTACAAATTTTTCTCACAATAAGACAACTTTTACTTTGATTTCGCAACTATTATTTTGATTTCACAACTTTTACCTTGATTTCACAACTTCTACTTTATATCACAATTTTTACTTTTTGAAAAATGACCACTTTTACTGAATTTCTGTTTGCACAGTAATCATAAATGCTAGGGGCATAAAATTTCTCCCTTATAACGAAGACAAGCAGGGCATTCTAATGCAGTAATCCGCGTTATAAAAGCTTCATCCGTTCAAAAGTTATGAAAGTCAGCACCAGTCGCCTTTTTTTGGCTCCCTGCACATGATCGGGATCTGGTCGGATCTGCTGTTTAGGATCTTGATACAGATCCGACGACTGCAGCATCTGGATCTGGATCATGATTTGACGAAACAATTTTTTAAGATCCGGATTCGATTTAGTCAAAAAAAGTGGATCCGCCCTATTCGAGGAATCGGGACGTTTGGGGAATAGGTACTAATGCATTGTTCGAGGAAAAGGGAATTTTATTCATTATTCGGGGAATAGGGACTTCGGGGAATCGGGACGATCGGGGAGTATGAACTTTCGGACAATTGTGATATTTGCGGAAAAGGGACGTTGGGGGAATAAAGACTGTCACGTGCCGACGGATTTCGTCGAACGTCACGTGATTCACATCACAATTTTCCATTATGTTTTTCGTTATGTTTTGTGTTACAGTAATTTGCATCAATTTTGCGTTTCGTTTTTATACTTTTTACATGCAATTTATGTGTGTACTTTTTATGTTTATTTCTGTTGCTTTCGCGCACATTTTATTTCCGTTTCGAATTATTATTTTTGTTATACACGTAGACTACAGTATGTGCCCGCTAGTCAAGAATTTCTGTTAGAGATAAGCTCTCCGAGCTCATCGCTGTAATTAGAGCACAACGTGCACTTCTTATCAGTAAAAACTAGCGACGTTTCGCAACGTGAAACGACTAGTTGGAAATTCTCACTAGTGACGTTCCTATGTTAAGCATGGAGAGTGAAAACTCGCCCCAATGCTTAACGTTGTGAACTGGAAAATGTCTATGTGATCATAGGCATCTTCTGCAACGATTTCCGCTGCAGAAGTTAGCTTGGGGGAGTGTTAACTCTGCCCAAGGCATACTGTAGTTTATGGAGCCCTTTAAAAGGGCATGTTTTGTCTTTTTGTCACTCGTTTTTGGGCCTAACTGGTTTTTCGTCGTTTTAGCCTTACGTCGCGTTCACCGTCGTCAATTTTATTATATTTTATTGTTGTCAACTGCGCCTTGCCGTACGTCGAATAAATTTACATATTTTCGCCCCGACCTACATACTCACATCGCCTACAGTAACCCGACCGTAGGAACCCGCCCCAGTCGCCCTCTATTGTAAAACCCCGTCGCCCCTCGCCGAGGAAACGTCCATTACCGCCGCCTGCCAATCAGCAGCTGCCGAACCCCACACCGAATCGCCCGGATTCCCGTTCCCGCACATCGCTGTCCGTAGGACCCCATTTGACCCCGAACCCGTCGCCCAGCGCCGAGTAATTTGAGAAGAGGTGTCGTAAGTCTTCTCAGGGGTTATTGTTGTTGAGGGTATATTTGTGGGAGTCTCCCCTAAGCTAGTTTTCCGCCGGAAGGACCCTCAGTTAAGAAAGCCCTCAGACCCTTAAGGTCAGGGCCAATAAGGGGATTTAGGTTAACAATCGGGTCCCCTACAGTACGCCATTCCTCGAATGGCACCGTCCCCCATTCCGGTGAATGAGGATTAGGGATTGGCACCCCCGACCCGGCCGCGTTGTCCATTATTCTACAGCATTAACCCTAGGACAAGGCCGAGGTACACCATAGGTTTACCTGTGGTAGTATCAGCTGGGTTGGGTTCCCGAAACGAAGAAATTATACTGGAGCCACCCCACGGGGTCACAGCATGCCACCTACAGTGTCATGACCATGTTTCCTATGGGATATGGTACGGGTTTGCCCATCAATGTGACTGATCACCCAATTTCAGTTAATGTGACATGGCTCCACTTCGTTTAATGTGACAAGACAATCAAAATGTGCAAGCACGCTTGCTGCAGGAACATGTTTACACCTACTTTGCATGTTCATAATTTTTACACATTATAATGTATTCATTGCAAATTGAGTGATCAACTTCTCAGTAAATCTTCATTGAAAATTAAGTAATCAATTTGGTAAAATAATTTGACGTGTCAGAATTCACCATTCAAGGGAAAAATATGATTCAACTACACGCATAGATGTCACAGTATGCAACAATATGTTACAACAACAGTATGCTGCAGAACACATAACTTGTTCGAAAATTTCGGTTCAGTTGAAACTTGATGGCGGCGCCGCGCGGTACCGCGCGTTGAAGTATGACAGGGCCTTAAGACATAAAAAGGTATAATACCGCAGTATTATTAGTGAAGATGCTCGAAGTGCATCAAAACAAGATTTTTCATATTTTTTGCATCTCATTTTCGATTTTTTTTTAATTTAAAAAAAAATTTTTTTTTTAAATTTTTTTTCATGGTGTAAAATGTTCATTTGTGAAACAATTAGTATATCAAACTATATTCTGTTGGTTATTTGATAATTCTGTCACATTTTACGCCATGTCACGTGTATGACATGTTTAAATTGGGAGAGCTGGGGAGGTTTGGGTATCTAATCAGGTAATACCGTGTTTTAGACGTCACATTGATGGTGAACCATATCAGATTGACCCTATCATAGTGAGTAATAGGCTGTGACTCCTGATGGATACTGGCATTTTCCCCAGGCTTCCCTGGTTGGCGTTGGGGCCTAACCTGGCGAATGGAGGCTATAGAGAGGTCTATAGTTGGTTCTCTGGTGTTGTCCTTGGGGTCTTGCTGTAGGGTAATGGACAACGCTGCCAGGCTAGGTGCGACAATCCCCGAGTCCTACTCAGTGAGAGTGGGGACAGGGTCACCCGTAAAATGACCTAATTTGTGGGACCTGGTTATGAACCAGACAGCCCCTTTTTAGCCTGAACCTGAGAGGTGGAGGCCCTACTTATCTGTGGAAAACTTGGGAAACCGACTTAAGAAGGGTTCCCCAACAAATACCCCACAAATAACAATAATCCCCTGAGAAGACCCACCTAGTCCTGTTTCTCAAGCGATTCGACGAAACGGGTGGCAAGTTCCTGGATACTTTCGGTCTTCTGGCACTGGAGCGGGGATGCGATCCACACGAGTCCTAGCGGCGAGCAGCGGCGATTGGGAGGCGATTCTCCAACGTTTCTCTGCTAACCGGGGCGGTCGGACACCTGGCACTGATGGGCAGCGGGTACTGTAGACGGGTAAGCAGCGGACGCAGTAAAGGGATATAAATTTATGCAAATTTATTTGGAAGTAAGGCGGTGGATGCACAGGTGTATAATAAAATATGCAAATTTAAACGGAGGCGGCGGACGCGGAGTTACAACCGGACGGGAGCTTGGTGAACCCAAGAATGAGCGAAAAACTAAAGAAACATGTCCTTTTAAGGACATGTTTGGCTACAGCTGCAGCTTGGGTGGAGTTTCTCAGCGTCCAAGCTAACTTCTGCAGCTAGACGCGATGCAGAAGATGCCTATGAGCACATAGACATTTTTTCGTTCACATGCGTTTAGCACTGAGGCCGACTGCAGTGCCTATGCTAAGCATATGAACGTCTTTAGCTAAACTTCTTAGCTAGTCGTTTTTGCGTAACAAAAACGACGCTAATTTTTGGTGATAAGAGGTGCATGGAATGCACCAAAAATAGCCATGTGCTCGTGGAGCACGACTGGCGGAAGTTTTTAGCTAAAGGGCCTACTGTAGCCCGCGTTCATAAAGAAATAAAAATACAACAAAACGAAACATAGAAATGCATGAAAAATATAAAAACGAACACAAAATGCATGTGCAAAAATGAAATAAACAAAAACATGAATAAGTAATAAACGAAACATGAGAAAATAAATTGTTGACATGATTTGAATCACGTGACGTCGGAGAAATTGAGCGGCACGTGACAATTCCATAGTACAGATAATAATTTATCACAAGGGGAAAGGGCAACCTGGACAATGCAGTGATTTCCATATCCGTATGCCTTTCTTCAGAGAGCTGTGCAGCTCCCCACCGGTACAAAAATTTTGACGGAGAGTTTAACAATACAGTAAGAACGCATTAGCTACCAAATAAGGAGATAAAATTTTGCGACACCCGATGGAAAAGTGCTCGGGAGTGCTCATTCCCGATTTCAGTGGCACATTTTCGGCACTTTAAACACTTTCAAAAAGTGTTACATATGAGAAAATTTATTATAACTACATCGAAAGATAGCTTATCCTCTCCTGCGTAATATGATTATTCCTTCATGGAATAAGATCCTTCCACTCCTGAAATATCGCTGAGGAAGATCACTAGAAAAACCCCCCGAAATCATCAATTTTCAAACTTTAGAGGCGTGAATTGTCGTTTTCAAGCAAAAACCAATGATATAATGAAACTCAGCGCACGAAACTACTGGAGACGTCTCATTTAGAGATATGATAATTCTCAACTTGTCATAGGGAACGTCGAATTTCTCAGAAATCGTGTATCAAAGTATGTCTCAAGATGGATCTAAAAATTCTATACTTATTTTCCAAAAACATTTTTTTTTTCAAGTTGTAGTCCAGTCAATCCGGTGAAAAAATTCGGCCGCGTACGCAGGTTGTTGTCATTTGCATTGATGTGGAAAAATTGATAAATCGTCTGCCTTTATTGACTGCTACTATACGCCTAGCAATAAAGTTCAATAAATTATTGGCCTTGAGCCATCTCTTAGGTCTTCACTGTCACTGTAGAGCCTATTTTTGAATACTGTATACAGTGAACCGTAAGTTCAATCGGGAAAAATATTGGAGCTTACTGCTGCATTAATTGAAAAAAACTTTTTCGTTCATCAGCGACAGAGAGCGACTTAAAATTTTCTCCGATCATTCTGATTTGTCTGAGTAAAAGGATAATACAAAGATTTAATAATTCACGGTATTTCGGAGACTTTGTCGAATTATGTTTTATGTTAGGGAAATTTTATGCGATGTCATTACTTGGAAATATGTTGAATAACAAATTCTGCACTAAAAATATTGCGTAAAAGACTTTGGAGGCATTTTTAATTTTCGAATTTACAAGCATTTTATAAAAAATTGACTCTTTTTAATAATATTGTCAGTTTCCTATTTTGCTTAACAAGTAACACTTGTTGTAAGTTTACCCGATCGATATATTGCTCAAGTCTATAATAGTTGGTTGATTTAAAAATTCGAAGCACTGTTTTTTCCCGCCTGCCCTTCCCTCCCCCGCTGTTTTTTTCCATATTTGCACTATAATGTGGAAAAAAATCTGGAATGTGGAAAAAATTTTTGAGGTCTTTCCACAGATGTGGAAGAAAAATTTTGGGTTTTCATATTGAAAAGATGCATTTTGGTGCATTTTAGGAGGTCCAAATCTCAAAATTTTCCGGCGCTTGGCGCCGGACCCCGAAATCGATCGACGTAATATAGTGAAGAATGATTTCACTATCATCTTTTGGTCTTTCTTTGGCGCTCCACTTCTATGCAAAAATGTCTGCGCCGCTGGTCGTCCATTTCGTCGATTTGCATATGGCGATTTCCCCATGCGACTTTGCCATCAACAGGGTGCCCAACATCTATGAAACCATGAATAATTTTGTACACATGGCATAAATCAAATAAAATTCGGCGGTATTCTAATGATTCGAGATTTAAAAATTGAAGTCTTTTATCATAGTTCAATCCTTGGGAAAATGCAAAAGTTTCTTTGTGAAATATTTCTGTACCTTTTCGACGTTCTTCATGTCCTTTACAAGATTAGGTGACCAAACGCAGCTGGCATATTCTAAAATAAGTCGAACGTATACTTTATAAGCCTTAAGAATCAGATCAGTACATCCAGACTTGAAAACCTTAAATAGTATGGCGATAACATAATGAGCTTTTTTAATCATACCTGAAATATGATCAGAAAACTTAAGGTTGTCACATATTGAAAAACCCTAAATCTTTAACTTTTACGTCAACTGTAAGTTGCACATCGTTAAGATAATACTTATTTCTAGGATTACTCCTACCAAAATGAATAGTTGTACATTTTGAAATAGAAAGAGGTAATTGCCATATGACAAACCATTCATATATTTTACTCAATAAGTCTTGAGTTTCCAGAAATTGTTGGAGCAGCATACAGCTTAACATCATCAGCAAATAAAAGAAGTTTCACGTTTTCATTATTTTTAATGGAAGCTAAGTCGTTTGTGAAGATCAAAAATAAAACAGGACCTAAAACACTTCCCTGTGGAACGCCACTTATGACGTCTCTGGCATCAGAAAAACATTGATCAATTTTTATACACCGTGTGCGACCTGTATTTTTTGATCCATGAGAGTAATAGACCAGAAATACCGTAACAGGAGAAAACCGCAGTGCAGAAACTTCTTTTTTTACTTTTCCGCACTGAGCAGAAAGTCCGGTGCAGAAAAAAACTGGCTAGTTACCTTGTTTTGAAGTTATTTCTATATTTATGTCTGGTCGCTTATTTTTTATTTATATTTCAGGTATTTGAAATGCCTTCTGATACAACTACCAATGCTGCTCCCGCATTATCTAACGATGAGGCTTCTCTGTACGATCGACAAATTCGACTATGGGGTGTTGAAGCTCAAAGTCGGTATGGACCTTTGCAGCATGTAGGGAAATTCAGATGAGCTCATTGTGTTATCTACTACCATTGAAGAATGCATGTCGTCGTTGAGAGTTCGTTTAGCTGAGCTGAACTAAACATTTTTGTCACTTTTTGGGAGTTTTTTCATCATTTGATGTTTTGCTTAGCAAGAATATTTTTGAACTTTGAAGCTTGTGCCTACTTTTCAATAGGTTACGTAACGCATCAGTGCTCATTATTGGCTTGACCGAAGCTGGTGCCGAAATTTCTAAAAACCTCATTCTGGCTGGCGTCAAACGCTTGGATATTATAGATGACAGATTAATGAGCGATATCGATGGCCGTTCCCATTTTTTCTTTCCCTTTAGACGAAATATTCCAAATCAAAAAGTAAGACGAATAATTTTATCGAAGCATGTCCCTATGCATCAATCGAGAAATACTTTTCTTAGGTGACGATTCTCTCGCATTTTGATTTCGTATTTCTAATTTTCAATACGATACTTTGGGTCAATATACCAATTAGCTTAAATAATGTTTGGCAGGGTTCATGCGCGTCCTTGAAATCCTTGAAATCCTTGAATTGTCCTTATTTTTGAAAGCCGTCCTTGAAATCCTGGAATTGTCCTTGAATTCTGGAAAAAAAGAGAAATGCCCTTGAATTTTCTTAAAGTTCATAGCGTGAAATTAATTTTGAGGAAAAAACGTCAAAAATTTCCGGCGCTCCGCGCCAAAAAACGTTGTTCTCTTTTCAATTCTTAGTTGTGACTTTTCTGCTTTGTTTTTATTTTTCATTTATATACCAACTGCCCAGAATTCTGCTGACAAATGGTTTTTTTCCTTCGCTGGTGTGCCCTCATCCTTTTTCTGCATTGCATGGATTAACCCTCTATCTCAGGATTGTATTAGTGTAATGTTTTCTCACTAACAGTAATCAGACACCTATAAAAATTATCGTGATCAGTGCACCACTTTCAGTACTGTTTAACCTGTGAAAGCTAAAATCTAGGTACCAAAACTTTGTTTTTATAGTCTTACAACTGGGCATATGAATAATTCTTGTGAAACTCTTAGGCCTTGTTTAAGAGTCACTGTATAACGAAACTAGAAATTATACACATCCAATAGATAAGTGAAAATTCAGATAAAACCTGCATCAACTGCTGAAAGTATAGTGATGTTGCTGCAGATAATAGAAAAGACATCAGCTATGAGCCAGCAAGTGGAATACGATAACCTTCAAGGTATCATCACGATGAGCACTTTGTCTGCATATAACGTTTCCTTGATGTTAGCAAAAGTTAAGGTAACCAAATTAAATGAGGATTCCCATTTTGTTAGTGCATATGTATTTTTCGACACATGAAGTCAGAAGAATCTATTTCCAATTCTCTCTGAGCAAAATTATGGGATTGAATTATGTGGAATTAATCAATTAATTAATGTGAATTGTGTGAAATTATGTGTAATAAGCAAACAAATTTTGTTATTATAGTTTCTAGTTGGTCGAAAGGTTGCGAGGTGATGGATCACAATCTGCATTGTATTCAAGATGTCAGTAATTGAGCAAACTTAACTGCATCTGAGCGAGTTGCAGTTGAGTGGTTTGGGATAGCTTATCATGTTTTTCGTGTTGGATAGAATCTGTGATGCAAATCCTGATAGACTGTGTAAACACAAGGTCGTTGTCCTGGTCAATGAATTGCAATAATACATGGAGAGTGAATATATTTTCAGGGTTTGGAATTGCTCTAGATTTCGATGATGATTTAATGTAAAGGTATGTGTCTGGTATGTGTGGTATGTCTTCCAAGTTGAACACTGGTTTGTCTTTGTAGTTGATTATGTCTATGGCTGATATGTGATTGATTTTTCTGAGGATGCTTGGCTATTTCCTTTTGCCATTCTGGAGTATCACTATTTTTTGATGAAAATTGTCCTTGAAGAATGAAAAATTTTGTCCTTAAAATCCTTGAATTGTCCTTGAATTTCATTTTCAAAAGGGCGCATGAACCCTGGTTTGGTAATTTCGATATTGAAACTAAAAATCGCGCCGAAGAATTAAAATTTCTTTGGAAATGACATTAGGTCAAATTGCTTCTCGTAATTAAGTCAATCAGCAGTCGTTTTCCAACTTGACATTTCAGATTTCGTCGGCGGCTGTTCCATATTGTAAAGCTTTAAATCCATTAGTCGAAATATCAGACGTTTCGTTGGATATTTTCGATGAGTCGGTAGATGACTCATTCTTGTCCAAATATGATTTGATTTGCTTTATCGATTACGATCGATCGAAAGTCAATTTGGCGAACATCTCATCCTTGAATAATAAATGTAGAAGTAGCAACGTCAAATTCGTTGTTTGCGGCAATTTTGGATTTTTCGCTTACGTTTTTCTAGATTTAATCAATTTCGAATATTTCAAGTGAATTATCGACCTTTTTCCTTACATTCGATTATTTTTTATTAATCTTAATTTTTCACATATCTGCAGAGAAATTGAGGAGAATACGTCTATTGATCATGATTTGAATGATGACGAACCACCTGAAGCCAAAAAGTGCAAGTCCAGCAAACCGAAGAAACTCGTTAAACACGTGAGTTCTACGCAGAAATTTATGTATAACGGGTGACTAGACGGTGAGTTCGAACATTGAAATTCAATTTTCGCACATGCGAAAGTATGCTCGTATTGGGAAGTGGTTGGGCGAGGACCAAGCATTTTCTTCTGCACGCCATCATTCGCTTCGGGCGAAAATTTTTTCTTTCCAAGTTGAAGTAAGCTGAAAAATGTGTAAAATGCTCGATCGAAAATTGTTGATTACTAGGAAAATCTTCAAACAACTGTTTTCTAACTCAACAACATTATTTTAGAATAATTGAGCGAAAAAATAGTTACGGCTGGCATTTCTGTTATTAAATTAAAGCTGAATATTTATAGATTTCAGATGACGCTACATTTTGGCGCGTGGCACCGGGAAAAATCATAGATTTTGATATTTTAAAACGTTGAGAAGTGAATCCCTAAAATAGAAGCTTAGCGAGAAGAAGAATTTACGAAGATCAATAAAATAATCTCAATTTCCAAACAGAATAAAATGGATTAGTGATTGTAAAATGAGATGAGGTACTTTCAATAATTGAAACGATGGAACGCGGAGGAGTTTTGAACACGAAAGCTTCTTAAATGTTGGAAAATATGTTCTAGAAATAATTTGTAATGTTCGTGGTTTAGATTTTCAGTCGAAAAATGATGGTATTAAAAAAAGACCAATTTTGACTATGTTTTCAGGAAAAGTGCCAAGTTTTACTCGCTAGTATGAGGAGGCATATAGCAGATTCATGAAAGAAATTGGGCGTAAATGGAAAAATGAAACTACATCTTCTTGGTCGTATTTCAGCTTAATTGTAGTGAGACATTGTAAATCGCACAAAAATGCATCTTTTCATAAAAAAGAACTACAGTAAAGTTTCTGGAGAGGATCCCCCACATGGTGGTCGGACCCAATATCCAAATGTTAGGATTGCAACTCCCACTAACCTCCCATACGGTGCAGCGCACGGCGGGATCAGATTTTATTGGGGTCGGAATCGGGACATGATCAGTCCCGGACGGAATTGAAATATCAGAATCTCATAATAAACAAAAGAATATTATTCAAATGTTATCGGTCCTTTCATACGCTCAAGCCAAAGTTTTCCGGAAGTATCCTATGTGGAACTAACCATTACTGTTCCAAAAGTTCTGAGCAGCAGTTTTCTTGTTACTGTAAGCTGGAAAGTCTCATTAGATAAAAAAAATTTACTAATGTAGAGTGTTTTCGACTTGACTCATGAGGATGTATGTCAAAAAACAGTGCTGCTAGGTAGATGCTAGTAGAGCACAAGTTTGCTTTTACTATGTATCTAACCCGTACTTGTATAGCTCTTAGTATCACAAAGTCGCATCCTCTAAACCAGGGTTCTTTTTTCAGCACGAGTCCCATTAGCACAGTCGCTAACTTTCCTTAATTTGTATTACATTTTTTAGCACGACTAAAACTTTCGTTAGCACAGGCCCAACTTTATTAGCACTGTGCTAAAAAAGAAAACCCTGCTTTAAACTGTTAGTATATCAACTAGCTGCTTCGGACATTTTTAGTAAAAATAGAGCACAATCTAGTTTTACCGAAACAAACGTCTACTTTAGTAAAATTCTACTCAAATCGGGTTTTCGCATGATTACTTTCTAGACATTTGCGCCACGTACCCTTGCACTTGCTGTCTTAGTTCAGAATTCACAGATTTAACTGCTCACAATTTTGAACGTTGAAATTTTGTTCCGCTGATTCGGTTAGTTCACAACAATTTACCGCTCGACGGTGAACAACCAGCAGTAAAATTTTTCAAGCTTTACTCAACATAAAAAATTAACTCATCAAAACTGCTGATTCTCAGCCTTTTTTCTTAGCATGCAACTCACGGTATGCGTAGAGATCTTTTATCGTATAAATTTCAGAAAATTGCCTGTCCACTAACTTTTTTCAAGAAATTTTGTGTTTTCAACTTTCAGATTCTCAATCATGTTTTGTTTATCGTGAGCACTTTCCAGACATTAATTAGATCGGCCAGCAAGAGTGAGAGAATTGCGATCTTTGTTTGTAGAAAGCTTTTTTGATAACTATACATAACTAGGTTAGGAGTAGATAACAGTGTAAGTTATAGTGTCTTTGCACAGACCTCAATGAATACTCTCAATTTCAGACCGATTTGTTGCCAGACAGGTGTATAACTTTGTATGACAATGGTTACAAAATTTAAATCAGCTTCTGTCCTTTTAGTTATTGAATGGTTATTGAATGGTTCTCGAGATACCCGTTATTTCCATACTTGAATTGACACTGAATTGTTGGATATAACTTTTGAGCAACCTTTAAGAATTCGCTTTAGCCTTCAGTATTCTGATATTGTTAAGCATGGTGAATCGTACGAATAATCAGAAGATATAGATAAAGCTATTTTGGAAAATTAGATCATAAAACTGTATCCGATGATTTGGGTCGAACCGTCGAATATACCTATTCTTCCCTGTGTGTAGGAAACCGTACCAGATCATTTAACGCTATTTATTCCGATTAAATTCCACGACTCGTCGTTGATGTTTATGACTTTACTTCTAGATCGAAAAGTTCGTTCCATTCGAAATGATTACCAGAAAATTACACATTAAATCTAACCAATCGAAAAAATTCAGAAAATTGCCGAGCGCTTTCTACATTTTTAGCGGTAATTTGTTTTTTATCTACTCACACGTGTATGCGCATGCTTTACATAATCTTTCTCGACAGTTATTAATCAATATTGTGAGCAAGCTAGGAAGAATCCTTCGTCATTACCGGAAGATTTAAATCTATTAGGCGACGTTTATTCAAAAACGATCGAGGACGTTTCACTAGCGATTAACGATCTTGCATTCGAAATTCAACGATTTTCACCGCAGTAAGTTCAATTTTGTGATACATGTCAAAAATTAATATATTGTGTGAATAGCTTGGGATTCAGATCCAGACATGCACGGCAAGAATTTTCTAGGGGGTAGGCCAGCAAAAAAAACAAAAAAAATTTATGCAAGCCTGTTTTTCATACAAAATATGGACAAAAATCATCAAAAAGCTTTTGTAGAAAAAGTTCATGAGAAGTTTTGACGATTTTTTTGGACCAGAGAAGTGGCCAGAGTCACAGCCTCTCAGGTTTACCCCCCACCTACCCCCGCTATGTGCACGTATGTTCAGATTCTACAGTGTAATACTCGGTGCCGAGCATTTGCAAGAATTTTAATGAGTACTACCTAGGGGTTTATTTTATTTCATTGAGTGTTCTGGCGTTTTTCCAATCTTGAGACTCTTGTACGTGTTTTATAGGAAATTAATTGGTGGAGTTAGCGCTGCTTGTGCAATCATTGGTGGCATTGCTTCTCAGCAGATCATACAAGTACGTATTGTTTGCTGTGCATCATGTAAGGGGATTCTATAAACTAAAAAAGATATATGAGACGTCAGGGCCGTAGCCAGGAATTTTTTTAGGAGGGGCGGACCAACGCCGATAAAATTTTCAGGTTTTTACACTCAATGGATCGTAATACCTTTCTTATTTCGGCGCGTAGCGCCGAGAAAATTTTCGTATCTTTGCCTTCCAAAATGCTGGAAAATGAATGTTCACAACAATTATTCCCAAATAAAAGCTCTAAATTTATAGTCTTAGAATGACGTTTTAATCAGTTTTCAATGCGGATTGCGAAGGCTTACGTTCCAAAATGTTTGGAAACTCCAAACGAAGTAGGAGAATAAAATTTTAGAAAGTGATCAAAAACCTCAATTACCACTGAAATATTGGCTCTTCACAAGTAAAAGAAGAGATGAAGTGAATCAGTTGATAGAAACTGATGAAAGTTAGTTAGTAAGTGGAAGTAGATATCTTAATGGCCACGCCTAATAGGGAACAATGACTATTATACTCAGGACCGGCGCGAATTCAGTTGATTGAAACTGTTGAAGCTTAATTAGTAGGTCGAAGTAGATATGCTAATGGCCGTGGCGGACTGTTACACTCATTGACCGTAAATAAATTTTGAGGACACAAAATCGACATATAACAATTAATTTTGAGGACACAAAATCGACATATAACAAAGTCCCAAGGGGGTGGCGGCCGCCCCCCCCCCCCGCCCCCTCTAAATACGGCCTTGTGAGATATTACTATTCATTGTTACTGTCCAGAATGTTCTCTCTTGCACAATAAATCTACATGGAATAGCTGAAAACGCTCAACGAACTGTAATTTCAGTTAAAATTACAAAAAGAAGAAAGAATCTCATTCTCGAAAAACTGGTTGAATCCCAGTATAATTTTTAATTTTTTCGAGTTAAGGTTTGTATCCAATATCAAAGACGTATTCTCATGATTTTTTAGGCTCTGTCTCAGAATGAACAACCAATCAATAACTGTGTTTTTTACGACGGGTACGATTGCAGTGTTTGTAAACTTCCGGTGGACTGACAATTTTGCTCTACGAATCTATTGTATGGGTAATTGATTGCACGATCGATTAAATCATTATCGATTTACTGTTTTGTTGAGTAATTGTAAGCGTCATTTGGTTTTATTTTATGTTCATTCTTTTCCTTCCGGAAAACAACCTTCTCACACATAAGATAGTTTTCTAACTTCATAAATAGCAAATTTCGTTTTTCTATTGTGCGAAATGTTAACAGTGCTGAAAGCATTTACAATTTTGTATTTTATACGAAAGTAGACTTTAATGTAAATGACAGTTTTGCAGTGAGCTGACTTTCACGTTTTCTCTTGTCAACAAGAATAAAAATAGATCATTCGAATATACCGGTTCAAATCAATTGAATGGACGTGTCCTTCATGAAAAGGAATATCTCATTAATGATAATTATATTACGATCAGTGTCTTACGCATTCCTCGCAATCTAATTCCTTATGTGTAAAATGTTTTTTGAATAAAACATTTGTATTAATGTTTCTGTCGTTTTTCATTTGTTTCATCAGATCGCTTACTTATTACCCGACTGCATGTAGGTTTATTCCGATCATACTAGGTATTGAGAGCAACATAATCCTGTACAAATCACTCATGTCGAAAAGTTTTTGAAGAACACTGTCTCGACTTGTGCAGGATTGTCGAGTTCGATCTTCCTATCTTCTTCACGACTTGCGCGGTTCAGTTGGGACAGGGAGTCGAAAGTGTTCCAAAAATACGAACTTTGCCAATCAGCTGAGGCGGCTTATATATGGTAGGGTTGAGTGACCTCAGTTAAGGCTGTCAAAACCTGAAAAAGTTTCCTGACGATGCTGATAACCCAAACAGGGAGGTATATAATGTGTATCCATGTCTGGTCTCTATCAAATAGTTTTGCTCCCTACGCTTTCCGGAAAAATTGAATTACTATGCGCACGATTTTGAGCTAAATTTTGTTATCAGATTTTGAAGTAGCCTACCCCGCAATCTTTCAACTTTACCCCACAGTAAAATTTGAAGATATAGCTGCGTGAATAGCAGAGGTGCTGCATTTTAATATGCGATCTAATACTCTACCGTACAAAACTCATGATTTAATTTCCAATCCGCTACACTTAAAAAGAAATCAGTTTTCGTTCGCCGAAAAAATCGTTTCTTCATCAGCCCAAAATAAACATCTCTAATGTTCCCAGCATACATGCTTTTGAGGGGTTTGTTGATGGTCCTGATCCCGGCAGAATCCTGGCTGACCCTCCAGAGTGTTCATTTTTCGAGATTTATATACCATAAAACGCAGAAATAAATTTTTTCCGAAATAAGTATTGCAAGCAAATAGATTAGGCATAAAATAAATATGATTTTAAAATAGTTCAATACTTTTTGAAGACTATATCACATGAAAACTTGGAAATTGTATGTAAGAATGCTAAAAATTTCCATGAAAAAAACTCATTTTCTTCTTTGGAACCGAAAGAGCGCACTGAGAGAGTTGTTTTGAAACATTTTGATCAATTTAGAAAAAGAGGTTCTGATACTACAAAATTTCTATGCTTATTTGTATGGTCCTCAGCTAGTGTTTTTTAAGGCGAACTGAAATTTTTTTCAGAACGCAGCAAATCGAGTTCGTTGAGATCTACGCAAAAATGTGGTTAAAAATCTCATTTCTGACGAAATAAAAGTTGGCTAATTTATGGTTGGAATTTGGTGACTTTCCATTGATTCCCCTCGCTGCTGATGTAGGGTTCTTATTCGTATACTTGAAAAATACTGTCTATTATCTCAGAAAAAGATAATTATTCAACTCTTAGTATCATGCACATTGATTTTATTCAGATTTGTTGCTGATTTTCATAAATCACAGTATACCGCTCTAAAATGCGCGCCAATTTTGTTCCGGCTGGTTGGCAAGCTCCGCAAAACCCCTCTGTACCGGCGATGATGAAAACCCCGGCGTCTGTTGTTGCAGCCTTATCGTCGTCGACGACGCCGCCGAATCAAGCGGTGCCGCCACTATCCAGCGTCGCTAACGCTATAACGCTGTTGAACCAACATTTTCAAACCATGTCGCAAATGATGACTTACGATTTATTGGAAGCGGCGAGTAAAGCCAATGACAACAAGCCTCTGTTCAAGTGTACGGTAAAAACGGTGGATAAGGAATTTGCGGCCACTGGTGAGTTATAATATTGTATTTTCGTACATATAACGGAGGCATGAAGTCTTGGGGTCTTTCGGGGTTAAGGATTATCAGTTGCCCAAAATTTTAGGGGGTCCCTGAAATGACTATTTTTCATCGAAAAATTGACATTTTCAGTACTTTTGCGACCAATAGTAATGGGATCCCTATAACTGCCGTATGGCTAGCCATATGGCCCGACGATTTCTGGGGGGGGGAGTGTTTTTATAGCACTTAATCCAATTACATGTGTGTATTTCATATACATGTAAAGGAGCTTAGGGGTGTGGGTGAGAGTTCAGGCAACTTTTATTATGAAGTAGAATCATCGATTGTCAGATACTGGTTGGTCATTGATCATACCTGCGCAAGGATAGAGGTTTTAGGATGTACAACGAGGCCGAAATTTACGATAGTTTTTAAGAAAAACTGACAAGAATTTTTTAACATTGCGTGTAGTAAACCTTAGTTAATGACCAATAGTCTACCTATAGCATACCTTACTGGGGAAAATTGACCCTTAGCTAATCTAACATCATAAAAAATTAGTGTATAATAACCCTTGATGATCAAAAATTGACCTTATATAACAAATTTTACATAAAGTTGGCCTCTAGTAAACCTCAAATTTTTCGGGATGCAGTGAATAGTAAATACACCCTATGCATATTCTGAATATGGGTAATTTATCTCAGAGACAATGTGAGCTTTTCGCCTACAAAGCCCCTAAATTAGTTCAAAAACTAGTAACTATTGTCTAAAAAACCATAAAAAATTTTCCGGTTAATTTCCTCATTGAAACAAGTTCTTCCAGAGTGGAAATTTTTTATTTTTCTGCATTGGTCCATCATAAATTTTGTAGGTAACTTTTTGATAATTTTGTGGAATTTAAGGTCCTTCGAAAAAAATTGCCAAGCACAATTTGGCCGTTCAAGTTTTGGAACATCACAAAATTGTTGCCCCCGGAACGTTTCCCGTTTTGACTCCGGAAAATAATTATGGTCAATCAACCACGTCGAAAAAACGTCCAGCGGACGACATTTGCGACCAATCTTTGAATTCGTCCGGAAGTGCACCCGTCAATGGTCAGCAATCGACCGAAGCAAGAAACTACACCAAACGACAAAAGTTGTTGGAAAAATTGGATGCCAATAATTATTTGCAAATTTTTCAAGAAATGTGCACGCTACTGGGCGAGAGATATAAACCTAAATTCGAATATGCGTCTGCGTCCCAACCGGATGCCAAACCACACGAAGTAGTTTTCAGCGCCGTCTTGACAGTGGGCGATAAACAGCTTACGTCCAAAGGAATGGGAAAACGATTTTTGAAGCAATATTTGGTGAAAAAAGTGAGCAAGACACTATTGTATCACGTTAATAGTATTTGTTTATACTCTACAATTTTCCTATGACTTAGTTCTATAATCTTGACGTGTTTGCAAAAATAGGTATATTTCCATTTTTTCATTCCTTAGCTTACTGGTTCTCTTTCAGGCATTGAAGGAGTTATTCGATATCGAGATCGACAAAGACTTGAAAGAACGCGAAAAGGCAGAAATCTTAAATTTATTAAGCCTTCACGGCAATAGTAATCTGCGTCAAATTTTGCAATTATTCGCCGGGCGTCATTGTTTGAAATTTAAAATGGAACATTTGGACACCGCCGGCGACAGTCCGAATCCTCTTTTAAAAGTGGTAAGGTCAATAACAGCTGCGAAAATGTCTTTTGGAAAGAAATAGAAGTAATGAACCATAAATAATTCGTTTTTGAATCTTCGTGGTTTTATTGTGGCTCTTCATCTTGAAAAATGTAATTTCCCCTTTTTTTGGTTGAGAGTCGGGTTTTGATCTCCCAAGAGTGAAAAGTAGGTTCACGGCATGCGCCTCAATCCTATTCCTGAATCGTAGAACAAAATAAGAGTCTTTGGCACTACAGTCTATGTATACATATGTACATCCATTGTATGCATAATTTTCGAGTGACTTCGAAAAATTCTCGTTCAAATGATGAGTTCACTGTGTATGCGTTTGAAGTTTTTCGTTTCACTTGTTTAATTGATATGTGTAGATTACATATTACGAATAAATTTTCATTCTAGGAAGATGCGAACGTCTCGCAAGGCGCTAATCTGACGACCAAACTACGCGAATACGGTTTGAAATGTACTTTTGGCGAGGAAACATTTGAACACGTTTCGGTCGTTTCAAAAAAAGATTGTCAAGAACAACTATTTGCTAAATTATGCAAGAAAGTTTTCGATTTGGATTGGAGCGATATCGCTGTCCATTTATCGAAATCGACGCCCGTGGCTACAAAATTCAATAATATGGAAGGTGGTCGCGTATCAGTGAGTTTTTCGTACACCACAGCAGAATTTTATGTGGATAATTGAAAAAATTTCATTCAAGCCCTTCTAGCGAAGATTTTTCGTGTCTGCGGATGCGAGAATTTTTTTTATGTTCGATTTTTGAACACCATCCTGTATCAATAATTAATAGCTTTTCGAATGTAACCTAAAATCGAAAATTCCCGTATTGTCCGTCTAGCTTCGGGCTAATGTATTCGATCAATTTTAGACCATAGGCGGCGTTGGCGCTTTGGAAGGCAAAAATCCCGTGTCTCTGCTCCACGAATTGGCGTCGAAAAACAATATGAACGTTTCGTTTAGCGACGCAGACGCATCTACGGCGTCATTAGTCTCTGATTACCGTCCACCGCCTGCTGAAACAAAATTCTGCGTTTTAGCGACAATGAACGAACATAAATCAGTTGGCTATGGAGCAACGTATGTGTTCTTAAGAACTTTTAAAATCGAGATCGATGAAATTTTCGAGGCTTCGTGATTCTTGGGTTCTAAAACCAGGTTGCTTTGTTAATGTAATTGGAGATGGGGAGTTCCGTTCAATATTCATGACCCCCCAAAAATGGCTGTAGGGTTATAGGATACACCTAAAAATGTCGATTTTTAGGCTGAAACTTGTAAACTTTGATCAAAAAAATTTTTATTACGTCACATTTTTTGACACCTTGTGCCATGCAAGAGTCCCTCTACCGACTCTCTTGGAACTTTAACGCGTAGGTATTTTGAAGAAATTTTTAACGATTTCTTTGGCCAAAATTTCGCCTTTTTGACTTGATCATTAATGTCGGATCCACTCCCTCAAGTGAGCCGCATAAGCTGATCTCCATACCAATAGAAGAGACTGGTAAACCCCTTAGCGCCAGATAGCGGTTTACATGCTATGACTTATATATTGTTAACATTTTTTATTTTGTTCAGTGATTACCAACTTAATGATTAACTATAGGGGAAATTTTTTATTTTGATTTATAATCTAAAGACATTAATTTTTTCAAGAAAAAGGGGTGCCAAACAAGATGCCGCAGTTCGCCTGTTGAAAATCGTTTTCTCACTCGACTTGCAAAACAATGAAATGTACACTTTGCCGCCTACTGACAAAGAAGAACGTAAACTTCTGACAAAAAAAGAAAAATTCTTGGCCATGGCGGGGAACGGCGACCCCGATCGCTTATTTGCCGCCAAAATCGCATACTATTCTAAAACGAAATACGCTCAAATTTTGGAAGAATTCAACGTCGTACCGTCGTCAACGTTCGCCGCCTTTTTAATACGCGACGCGGACAAAATCGACAATGAATTTAATGTTATTTCGATTGGTAGTGGATCGCGCGTTAGTTCGGCTCGTTCGGCGACACTCGGCACTAGCTTGAACGATTGCCACGGTGCAGTTTTGGCTCGTCGAGGTCTAGTCTTATATTTCTACGATCAATTGATGCTGTTGACGACACCAAAAGCGTCTGAAAGTATTTTCGAACCGGCAGTCCCGGTAGAAGTGAGGAGACAACTTATGATTCTTTGTGCTTCTGATAAGTACTTTTTCGCACCAGAAATTCCCTTCATGGCATAGATTTAGTTATGATTCTCGCATAATGCTTGCCACTTTGCATGTTCCCAACCGATTTTATATTCTTCAACATGGTAACTTGACTCACTTACACGTACTCGGTTAGTGCATAATACGCATAGTTGAGTAAAAAATTTCTTAACACTCTTATAATGTACATATTATATTTGATATCAGAAAAACTCATTTCTTACTTCCTCTCCAATTAATACTTCTGCTAATATAATTAAGGAATTTTATCTTTTATAGCAGACATGTTACTGCTCCAAAATCTGGGGGGGGGATATTTACCCGATAGATTGAGTGCCTCAGAATCTCAGCATTGCATCTGTATGCTCCTTTTCGAATTTTATGATCTCATGTTCTTTCAAATGTGCTAAGGAGAACATGGAACAAAATATGAAAAAATAATAAATAGAAAAATAGTAAATGTGGTACTTCAGTTTTGTATCTTATGGAGTTAAGCTTGCAACATACTGTCTTTTCGAGTATTAATCAAATTATACGTACACGTTCTACGCTAGCGACAATGTGTAAGTGCAAGGAGTGCGGTGCGACAGGCACCAGAACCCAACTGAATCAGAATAGCCTTATTCGGGTTCATATTAGACATTTAGAGCATCTATATTCCTGAAAGTCAATTTATCAATATTCAGTAGTAACTTTTACATATTGATATTTTTAGTTGCATTTTAGCAAATTTATTTCAACAAACAATACTATTTCGGCAGCTTCGCAAGTATAGAAAAGATGAATTTGAATATTTTATTATGTGAGAAGCGTTGGCACAATGAAAACAAACCACAAAAAAGCTGTCCTTTTCCCGTTTCAGACAAACTTTTCGGCTTGCACAGAATTTTTGTTCCTTTTAGAAGCTAAAAACCTCAAAATTTTGAATTATACTTGCAATTGATCAATTTATGATTTAGATGGGGGACGCCTGTTGATACGTCTTGCTTACATTTACATAACGTTCAACTCTTCATAGTTCTCATCATCTTCTAAAATACCTCCTATCTTTTCATTGAGACTCTTTGGCATTTTGTCTGGATTTTGGTGAAGCTTGAATTTGTTTTTATTCTTTGACAATTTTTTTCTCGTCTGAAGTTTTCGAAATGTTATGAACATATGAACAGATTTGTATTGTGTAAAGATGAATATATCCTAGACTGAAGATTTATAGCTTGCAGCTGGGAATAACTATGGAGAAGATTCATTTCCCAGTTTTTTAGAATAAATAAATCAGTAATGAACATGCGTAACAAATTTTCGTATATGATGTTCAAAAATTTCAGAAGAGAAAACGGTTTTACGTAGTCATCAAGATTCGCCACAAAACAAAAATATTTCTGTATTATATACAAATGAGGAGGATGGGTACTGAAATTTTTGTACCCGATTTCTGTACGGTACGAATTGACTAATGTGGAAAAAACCTCTGCACACAAGCGTCCAGTAATACAAGAAAATGTCTCGCCTTTCTTTATTGAAATACCCGACTTCGGATAAATGTAATAGTACCACCCGAATCCAAAATGAAGTAGTACAACCCGAATCCGAATAAATCAAAATTCTGTATCCGTTGCATCCCTGATAAACTCTGCAGAAGGTTTTCACTATAATCTCCCGCACTTGAACCTTACAGCTTTATTTGATGCGTTTAGCTATATAAAGGGATTATACGTCGTTTCTTGACGACATTTATTTTTATCGAATTTGCCGTCTGTTTTATTGCTTCTTGATTTAAAGCTTATTTAAATTTGTTGAGTTCGGTTTTGTATAATTGCTCAATTTTTTATTCTTCAGCGTGATCCCAGCGTCGGGTTGCCGGTTTTTGATCCTTTTGAACAAGGAATGTATCGTTTGAAAAAGCGCTTCACCGTACATTTGTACGATAGCCGTATTCCACCGGGCGACGCTTCGGCCGATCAATACGATGTCACTTATCGTCATTCGTTGCGCTGCTACCAACAAGATGGTATATCAACTATACCGATAGCCTGTCTTGAGAAACAAATGAATCAGGTATCGTAGAACTGCCGAACATTTGACTCCTAAAAATTTACGTCTTTTTGATGTGCACTTTTCCCCCATCGATCGCAACGTTTCGTTACGCGACTTTGCGATTGAGAAAAGTGACAAAACTAGAGAAAATAATTTTTGGGAGTTTGTGTTACGGTCAATCCTGGATAATTGTTTCTTTTTAGACTCGTGTTTGCTTTTTTCCATACTAATGCTCATCACTGGTACTTTTGTCTGAACTGATCTCAAAAATTGTTTTGATTATTATCGGCAACGGATTCTAGACAGAACAAAGTATATCGGTTTTCCTGATTTGGAAAATACAAAAATTCATTGGCCATCGAAGAGAAGACAGATAGTTTGGAATTTTGCCTCAAGAGCCGGTGGAAAGGTCTGAAAAAAGGTTTTTGTTGTCTGTCGATAAAATTTAATAGTTATAGTCAGTGTTTTTTTGTACTCGGTCTATTTGTACTGGTACAGACGACCTCTCAAAAACCGTTTGTACTCCAAAATTTTTGTTTGTACTTACTTTTTTATATAAAAATTAACATTTTTCGATTCGATTTCATGGAAAAGTTTAGGATTGTATCAACAACAAATCACAATGAAGATTTAAACTCTAAATTAAGACCTTAATAACAACAGATCACAAAAACATTTTAAAACTTGAAGATTTCAGCCAAAATTAATTCATAATTCAATTGTTCAAATAAATGCCCGGAAAATTGATTTTCCAGCGTCGCATAATGTCAGTACTACCCAAAAAATTTTTTGGGGCTAAGCGCTGGAAAGATTAATATCTTTTTTGGGCTCTCACTTGTCATCACAGAGTACTTAACCGTCGATTTCTCGTGTAATTCAAAGCCATTATGCTCTTGGATAGTTTGCTGGAAAATTTATTCCACAATCATTGTAGATTAGACTGCGATCAAACTCAAAAATTTCTAATATTTCCTCAATTTAAATGAATTAACGGCTCTAAAAAACAGAAGGTTTGAAAAAGCTCAAAAATACATAAACAAAGCATCTATGAGCATTTTTAAGCGAAAAAAGACTTCGGTAAAATGGGGAAGCAAATTTTGACCCCTTCCCCATTTGGGGAAAAGGCCCGGGGGAAAAACAGTGGTAGCTGGAGAAAACCGCGGTGCAGAAACCTTTTTTGGCTTTTCTGCGTTGTGCAGAAAGCCCGGCGCAGAAAAAAAAACCACTGAATATGAATATGTTGGCCATTCCCACAAGACACAAAACATGCAATAGTAAAATACTCCACAAAAAGCTTTTATTATTATACCATAGCGTCTAGTTTGTCATTATCAATGCAGACGCATAACAAACAAGTCCTAACAAGCCCATGGATACCGAATACTGACGGCTGTTGCTGAAAAATTTTTTTCCCACTAAAATTTTCGTTTGTACCAGTACAAACGAAGTCAAAATTTTCGTTTGTACTCTAGACCATTTCGTTTGTACAGAACAAAAAAACACTGGTTACAGTGCGATTAGCGGAAAACTAATATTTCTGATAACTTTTTGTTTAAAAATGACCACTTTCTTTTTATTCCAAGCGTTGGGTGCCCCACCGATACCCTATCTCTAAAATTGTCATCTGATTGGGAAATCTGATGGGACTACCTCCCATTGCTTGTGTTTTCTTTGGCATCATTTCATTTTTACGGTTCCAACATACCACGTGGGCTGAGCAATTTGATTTATATTCTCATGTTTTTTCAGATAGGGTAAACGGTTCAGAAGTTCTTGAGCGTTGAATGCATCATTTTTTTGGTTGGATACCTGATTTTTAAATGTTGTTGATTTTCTGTTTTCAGCTCGAAATTGTGCAATTTCTGCTGTTTTGCTGAAATATACCAGGACTATCTGAATTCTGGCTGAATTTTTTGGCTCTCCTGCTGGTCGACGACAATATCTCGCTGATCGAAACATCCACACATCAGCAAATGGTCAAGTTCCTATGGCGATTTTGAGTAAATTCTATTTAAACCATAAGACATTCTTTCTAGTGCAAAAGCTCGTTTAGGAATCTTTAACAGATGCAAATAGATGTTTTTATTCTATGAAATTTACTCAGGATCGATGCACTGAAATGAAACTTATTCAAACGAAAAGTAGAGAATGTGACCATGATGTGTAATGTTTTTTAGAAGATGCTGATGACTTTTTCTCCTACGATTATAATAATTTATTCTGAATTCTTAATAAAAAAGCTGCTATTTTAGACCGTTTGAATAATAAAATGTGTTTTCTGTGTAAAATCTGTTATTGTAGCAGAATCCCATTCAATAAAATCCCAAATAATTATTAGCTTCGGTGTGATGCATGCTCGTCTGATCAGACTTGGGTAATGTAATGATTTTTTTCAATAACTCCAAAGAAATCAGTTAGAAATCAACTACTCTTAAAAAATTCAGGCATAACAGGGGTAATGGTATCAATTTCGACCTGAATCAGAAAACCAATATTCGGGAATTAAGAAAACGGCAAAACATTTGAATCTTTCAGTCGGCAGGAACCACACATCCATTAAGTCCATAATTTTGGTATAAAGGTAAATCTTTTTTTGGCCAACGGCATTTGCTACGGTGTCACAGCAAACTGTAGCCACCAAACACGTTCACTCATTCGCTCAGGGTCTGCTGCAGTGCTGTTAAACTTATACCAAGCCTGACAATTGCCTAGAAATCGGTCGTTTTCCACAAGTCCGCACAAAATAGCGCAAATTATACGAGTTAAAAGCTGGGAGCAGGTAAACTGATTTCATAATTAAAGAAATCAACCAGCAATGTTGTTTACTCTAGCAGTGTTATTGTGCTCGTCTGAATTCTTTCTCCAAATATATTTTTTAAATTATAACAACTGTCCAAGTACGACGAAAACTGCACGCTATTGCTTGAAATATACTGAACGAAGTATACCCTAAATCAAGTCTTCCCACATTTTCCAAGAAGTTTGTTCACTTAGTGCACCATTTGCTGGGGTAATAAAGGTTTTTTCTGATCCCTGATAAGGATAATACACCTCGTGCCATAGCACAGCACCGCCTGTGATGCTCAGTAAAAATGGCACGAAAACAGATTGCATGTATCCAATATAATTGCTCGCCACTAATTTATAATGTAATTGATGAGCATAATCTTTATTCCTGAATTACAGGCCAATTTTCCTATTTACACGAATGAACCGATGAATAACTCAATGGCCAATCGGTCGATGTCTTTAAGCGATAAAATGTTAAAGTGGAATGTACTGGGTGTTCAAGGGGCGCTGCTCTCGTTATATTTGGAACCGATATACATCAGTTCGTTCGTTATTGGGCAAGATTTCAGCAAAAGTAGCATCAAAAAGTGAGTCGCCGTGGTGCCAAAATCTCAGACTTCCGATTAAAAATTAGGAAGTCATATCATATGCGATAAACTGACTTAGATTTATACGGAATGTGGAATGAACACCAAGATTTATTGTTTGCTTGAATAATTCATTTCAGCATCTGCCTGAAATAACTCAATTGAAATTTTCCAAGCTGTATGTAACAAATATTTTGACACCTATTTTTAGTTGAGATGCAGCTGTTTATTTTAAGATACGACTACACTATCTTCATGACTTAACGTCATCAGAAACTTTGGTTTACGCTCTGTACAAAATTTTACCACATTTTTTTGGGTTTTCTACTTATTTGGTGTATTTTGTGGGGAAAAATTTAGCAATTTAGAAAAAAATTTTGGATATGGTTCTCATCGAAGAAAAGTTTTTGGAGTTCGAGATCAAAAGGGCTTATTTTTGTGCACTTTAGAAAATTGAACCTTCAAAAATATCGGGTTCTTATGACTCCAGTAATTATAATGTTCTATAACCCAGCTCAGGTGCAGTTGAAGCATGCGCTCTTTCATTTTTAACTTGACTTTATCGCTTTCACATCTAAAATGTGCCATGCCACTTTTTGATCAATAACCTCCGATATTCAAGGGTACGATCTGATTAAAATAAAGATTTTCACGATAAATATTGACACCATTTTTCATGTGCATTTGAAGTTTCTCGAACTTACGAAAGCATGAGGCTTCAATGAACCTTGAAGATGTTTTTTAATTTCTGAAACGAAAATCATTCTAAATTGAAAAACTGAACTCCATGAAACTTCTTTCTCCAGCTTTCTGAAATATCCCAAATACAAATCTAAATTTTTTCCGTCGCCGCCTGTCAGATGCATTTGAATTTCAAGCATCTATAAGTATTTATTCTTTGATTGTCGAAATCTCAGAAAATAGTGCCGTTTTCAACCTGTATCGACCTAAAACGCAAAATTTTCTATTTTTGCCCTTCCGATTCTGATGATGAAACATCAAAATTTTCGAGTTAGTTCATAAAGGCATCAGTAAAACATTTATTTCAAAACTTTCGCACTTGTAGAAATGAGAAAATTTTTTGGAAAATGCTCAAAACTGTTTTTGGTCCGGTTCTCATGTGGTATTGAAGAAAGTCTTTGATGAAAAACGGGTTCAAACCCACGAGACTGTTTTTAGCTTTGCTAGTGATGAAAAAGATCATCTCAATAAATTTGTTTGAAGTGGAGTTCATATATTGAACTGTTAACAATTGACTGATGAGATTATTGAAAACATTGGGTTCGTCCTAAAATAACCGGTTTTTCTTAGAGTTGATATCACGGTTGTTAGATTTTTTTATTTTGTTTCCATATCAATCGAAATGTCTGTGTATCCAGTTTTGACTTTTTTGGATATAATTATATCTAGAAAGAAATACGAACAGTGTCTCGCGTAGTAATTTTTATGTCATACTTGTGAAAATTTTGAAAAATTCTCAAAACATCTGATGAAATGTTACTTTTTTGTTATCATTCCACGGTTATATATTTTAAGATCAATTCTCTCTCGTTTCGACACTAGCGGTTGGTCGCTGGTCAAATCGGGCGCCAAACCGTCCGATCCGATCAATAAATACGACCCGCATTGTCCCAATCTGCTGAGTTTCGAATACGACTTGATGAAAATTCAAGCCAAGCAAGAAGATATATCGAAAAATAAATACTCTGCGACTGAAGGCGGATCGAAAGGCGGCGCTTTTTCCGCCCGTGATGCTTTCTTAATGAGCGATGATTTGAAAACACCAACCGACTATGGGCTCACTTGGCAATGTTGCGTGCCGATTGTCGAATTTGTTCTCCAAGAGACGGGACTGGACTTGAATAGGAAACCGTCCAGATTGTCCAAGCAAAATATTTTCGACCAATATACGAAATTGCGCCAAGCCTTACCGATTTTGAAAACATCGAATACGATGTGAGTTTTTGCGAGAGCTTTTTTTGCTATACTGGCTAATCTGCATCACAAATGCCGAAGTGAAAAAGATTAGCTAGTCGAAAAAATTTCTTTATATTTAAGTTTTTAGTTGGAAACTTATGAAAAAAACAAGTGCTATACGACTTATCAACGAATGACCTGTTGAAAATTTGTGGAAGTTTTGCATATGAAGCAATGGTTTCATAACCACCAACAATCTTTTAGTGAATAAGATGGAAGGAACTTGATGGAAATTATTGTTGTAGGAAAGGCGCTTGCTTTGTTGGCAAATATTATCCGATTTTGGCACATTCACATAGATTCTACGAAAGCAAGGAAAAATCAATTTCCTAATCAAAAAGAGCGTAGAAAACTTGTTTTCTATATTGATAGTTACTCTTATCAGAGGTCCCCAAGGTCGAAAATTTAGGTAGGGGTAAAATCTTAAATTTTAAGGGTAGTACTTGAAATATGCCGTGACCTTTTTTTTTTTTTTGCTCTCAACTTTTTGCTAAGGAGGGGGGAGTTGTACTGTCTCGAACTTACAAAACTGATTAATGCCCCTACTTTATGCTTTTTACAGTCAAAAAACATTTACTATTTCAACTCCATTTTGATTCCTGCACATTTCAACAATCAGGCACAACATACATTTGGAAACATTGTTTCAACCAGCATCTTCAGCAGTATGGGCTTATCCCATCACTGATTAGGCTTGCAACAGTGCGTCCAATTGAGAGTCCTGATGCTGAATGTGACTTTAGTATTATTAATCCCATTAGACTATGAACTACAAGTTTGAAACCAAGTACCACTCCTGATCCACGTCAACAGACCTCACATGTCTCAACTCATAGCAGGAAAGTATGCCGCAGCTTGGGTAACCATATGCGCACAGAAGACTCAACGCAGAAGCGGAGAAAAGGAAAGGAGAGCATGAAGAGGCAGAATTTTAAGAACATAATGTTTTTCTTCCCAAGGGGCGATTTTTCGATTAATCACATATACATAACGCATTATTTCATCTCCCAATTATATTTATAATGATTTCCTACAAGCAGTATATATTAATGTGCTGATATCCTTTCCTAAAAATCGCTATATGGCACAGAAGTTGCATACTTTCTCGTTATCATTTGCTCAGTAAATGTGTCAAAAAGAGCAGTGAGTAATTCCTCAGAATCACACATTCTGCAATTTTTCTCGAATTAGTATAACCTACTGGGGAGAGGATGAAGTCTACCAAAATTTTTTGCTATAGTGAGCTGTTTTTATGGGGGTAGTAAATGAATTTCCAAATCTAAGAGGGGGGTAATGCCCCCCATACCCCCCCCCCCATGGGGTGCTCTGACTCTTATTATCGTATTGTAAAAAAATTGCTTGCGAAACTGGTGTAGTGTGGTCAGATGCTTTTGCATTAATTTTGAACATTTTCTTTTTACTGCATAGAAAATTCGAATCAAGTTTGTAAGTAATCTTGTTTATATTCCTGCTTAGCGTAGAGAATTCGGATCGAGTACGTCGATTATCTTGCTAATATTTCTGTTCAGGTTTTACGGCGAAGCTAAACAAACCTCGGCGGCTTACGTGTCGGCCAAAAGCCGCTTTAAAAGCTTGTTGAAAACGAACAACATGGGTGGATGGTTACAAAAATCGGACTCTGTCGATCGTTTTACCCTTCCTTGGCTGTCGGACTGACGAAGAAAGAAGTTAAATTGGTGAGGGGAGTATCAAATCCGCAGATCAGATCATTGTTGACATTAATGTTGCTCCATCGGTGGAGAACTATCTGTTTGCTTTCACTTTTTTATCGTAAGGTTGGTTGACGGGAAAGACCGTCGTTTTCTCATGCTTCTAGCAATGTTCCGTGAAGCAAAATGCTTTTAAACTTTCCGATTTGGTGACTTTTTGAGTATTCATTTCGCTCTGACTATTTGCAATTTCACGGTACGACAAGATATTTCCCCGTCATCCTTGATTGCGTATCCATATTATTGATATATCTGTCAGAGTTCATTCGTTATATTTGGTTCTTTGTGTCGTGAGTGTATATTTTGGGTTTTCTGTCGGTAAATAAGGTCTTCATTTTACTTCGCCGTGTTTGCGGTTGTAGTCTAATAAAGATTTTTGTTGTGTATTTGTTTTGTGGATTTTCTGTACTCTACGATTTTATATCTGTCATCCGTTACAATAGTAGTGCACGGTGAGATCCTTACTGCGGGTGGTTTTTTTGCCTCTAAAATATTCAACATATTTTTGTGACAGTGAAAATTCGTCTTATTGGTTTCATTCATTGAGTTAGCATGGAATTTATCTCGGAGTTTATCAGGAAAATCTTGCAACAAGTCCGTTTTGCAACTTTTCAAAGTGTTTTTTTTTATTTATATTTTTAATTAGGGTTGTTCCACGCCGCCCGGTTCGGGGCAAAACTAGTAGTTTTGATAGGATTACAAGCTCAATTTATAATAGAATTAAAGTTTAGAATATGAAAAGTAAAATTCAGTAGTTAGTTTGATAGTAATACTTATACGAATCACTAAATTCACGTTCTGTTCGATTTACATGTTTTCATTGTATCTGGAACTGCACTTCAACTTCAATACAGGTTCTTGATTGATTTTGTTTAGAAAACTTACAATTGTTCAATTTTTGAGACATCTTTAACTTTCGTCTCGAACTTGTTTCAAAAAATTTTCCCTCCCATTCATAACGTCCAAAAATTTCCATTAGCATGGCTTTGGTTTCATTAGCATCGTGCTAAAAAACTGCAGACTAATCGATAGGAGTGTCCAAGTATGTGTGAAATGCAGTTTCTTTGGGAAAAGAATGAGTTTCCCAATGACAATTATCTTAAAATTTTAATTTTTTTGTCTAAAGTACTCAAATCTTTTCTAATCTATCAATCAACGCATTATCATAGCCGACATGGAATGAAAAGAAAAAAATCGCCTTAAAAATTTTTTCATGAATGATATATGAAGTATGGTACCACTGGTGACGTATATGATAGTACATTATATGTCTGCACCGGCTAAAATGTCTGCCCCGGGACAACCTTATTTTTAATACGTGGGATAATGGATGTCAACTCCTACAATTATTAGAAGAAATACGTGCCCATTTAATGCGATATGATGGGCGTTAAGAAAACCAAGAGTAAGTTTAATTTAATATGCACTTTTCACTCGGTGGAAAACTTTATACTGTAGGAAAATGATAAATTTCTTCATGAAAATGGGAAAACAATCCACTGTCGATTTGAACAGAATAATGTTGATACCTGAGTGCTGATTGATAAATTCCAACCACGGTTTTCCGCTCACTGACGACTTTTTTACTGATTACAGTACCAAGCCTCCTAGTTTTTCCATATTGAACTTACTTTCATGGGTTTCGTGTTGCATCGATCATTTTTAAAATGCATGGAGGATAGTTTTCTTGAAGAGAGTAAAATAAATAGGTACAGTATTTACTGTAACGTTATGGGCTAGCAATTTGACATTCAAGAATTCTGACAAATTCACTAAGCATTATTGAGCTAGATGTGTCATCAATTTGATTGGTCAAAAAATTTATTTTTACTGTTTTTCTGTGACAAATTTTTTGACTTAGGGTTAGGCTTATCGTAGACCTACGGTTATGATGCAGTGAACTACATTTTTTCGGCCAATCAAATTGATGACACATTTTTCCGACCAATCAAGTTGATGACAGTTCTCGCTCCGCAATGCTTAGTGAGAAATTTTGGCTCACGGCTCATACCATATAGAGAATTATTTTAAAAAGATAGCTGTAATATGATTTTTTTGTTTTTGCTTCGACATGCAAATTGAAATAGCTTTTTATCGTCATTTTCTGATGTTTGTTTGTTTACTGAAAGGTTCTAATTCCCATTGCGTATGTTACACACAGTTGCATAGATAACCACTTTTTTCCTGTATAATAGTTATACATATAACCTATAGCCACAATACACACTCTCCGGAATTATCATCGGATAAAATCATCCGTAGATTTCTATTGCCTTCCTATACAGCTCTCCGTCTCTATGCTGGTTGGTTATAGGTCAATTTTTCTTCCAAATTGTGTCTTTTTAACCGCAGAATCCCCGGGTGGTACGTAAATGCGACGGGACGTAAGGAAATTACGTGTTTACCAACTTTAATATACTGCCTAGTGCCTACTACTTGATTGTCGCACTGTTGTATAATTTTTGTATGTTCGACTACACTAAAATGCAACAATTTCGTCAGTTCTTCCTCTAAAAAGTTTACTTTTCTCGTTCGAATTTTATTCGATTTGAAACAAGACTTTGTTGACTCGTCATTTCAACACCCGGAAGATTCGAATTAATTTTCCCTCGAATTTAATGCGCTTGTTTTTATTTATAGCTGTACAAAGTATATGAATAAATCACGTTAGTAGAGAGAATTGTCAAAAAACGATAATCGGCCGAAAAGATTCATTTTCGTTTAGCCCGAAAAAAGGTTTTCGCTCCATTTCGATCTTTATAATATAACGTGTCGTTTTAAAAATGTCTTCCGGCGGCCTTTTCGCTCAGCAGCAAAAACAATCGTTAGTTTCTGCCAGTAAGTGTGAATTTACTATTGTATGTCCGAGAGTTTTCCCAAAAACGAGTAGAATTTTAGTCTATAACACATGTTTGGTGTCCACTGTCCACCCATCTTGTGTTATAATTTCCTGATTGTTAGAGCAAAAAGTTCCCATCACCTCACCTAATTTTTCGGTTACCCATGACCCCATCCATAAAAATGCCCCGTAATGCCCGAGACTTCCGTTACATTCAAGCAATGGTGTAGCCATGATTTTTTTAGTGACTGGAGAACATTTTTTTTTTCAAATTATTGATGGCGCCGGGAAGTTTAAAGTGTGGGCCTCCTAAAGCACATCCGGAATTGAAATAAAGCTTTATTTGTATTTTCCCCTCGATGCACATGGACGAATTCTTGTCCTGCATTTAACTAGTTTAGGAATATATATATAAGTCGGTTCCCTTGCAGGTGATGGTTCAAACTGACATTTTCAGATGATGATGTCAGCTATTCAGATAAGTTCGGAATTCCACTCGCTCGATGCATCCAGAGACTCATTTGCATAAAATCTATTCACATGTCATACATCTTTTGTGACTACTGAAAAATCCTACATTCTTCAGTGATCGAACCTGGACCATCAGCTCGAGTACCTAATGTATGCACCACTACACAATTACCACACGAACTATCAATACTATCCACCATTAAGACCCCTGCTGCTATTTTAATTAACAAATTCATTTTGAAGAGCCTCAACCGGACGGGCGCGGAGCGCCCGCCTAAGTGCTCCGCGCTGCGCCCTAAGCCTAACCAATATTTTAAAGACAACATAAGCATTTACTCACCAATCCCACCCCAATTACAGGTATGAAGAACTTGAAAAGCGCTGCTGTGCATTCGGCCGGAAACCCACTTATATTACCCCTAGTTTATAATTCTGCTTCAAGGACAAATGTCGAAAACTTGGCATTTTAATCAAATAAAATGCACTCCTGTAACTGCAGAGAAAAGTTAAGCTGCAGCTGAACAATATCTTGACGACAATATTATGAGATGTAGGGTTGAGCTACAGCTCAGCTGCATCCTACCTTTTCCGATATGTTTTGTGTGCATCAGGTAAGCTATAGCTGAGCTGCACCTTAACGGCAAAGTATATCATATACAGTTAAGCTAAGCTTAACCTGCAACTCAGGCGGAACTTGGCTCTTTGATAAAACCGACCCTACCCCTGTAATACTTCAATCAGTCGAGTTAAAAAGTGTGTATACTTGTATTTCTCGGCGCCCCAAAATATCATGAGTTTTGATGTCAATTTTTATAATTTAATTCTTTCGTTAAAATTATATAATCAGCAGTTCGGCCATTACGACAGTGCGAGCTAAGTGTTGAAATGCTGTGTCTCTGATAAAAACTGAACGAGCTTATCAGTGAACGTTTCATTTCTGAGCTGCTATCTCTAACTTTGATAATCAGGAGCAAAAGTTCAATTTTTAGGAAAATTACAGCTATCTGAAAATTTACTTCACTGAGAGCTAAAGACAGAAGAATTCGAAATTATTTTAAACCTAATTAGAATCAGTTCTTCGTAAGTTATTCCATTCATCGTATTTTTTCATTCGAAACTTAGGGCCGTATGCACGAATGCCGCTAACTTTAACACGTGTTGAGTACTTGAGCGGTGTTAGTTAACACGGCTTACATTTAAGCGGTATGCGCGAACGTGGATTAACGGCCGCTTACTTAACTCGGTGTTAAATTTCTTAACACGGTGTTAAAAATTTTAAGCCATGTTAGACTTCCAAATTTAATTTTTGGGCAAGAATTGATTTGCCAAAAAAACTACATAAACAAATAACAGTCTTCCTTTCTTATTCATTTGAGTGAAATTTGCTTCTCCGATTCTGTTTTTTTTTAATGGACTCCGGTAAAAATTGTGCAAACTATTTTTGACGTAGAAGAAATCGAATTTTTAGTGGAATGCATTTCCGAACGTGCTGACAATATTTAAATTAAAAAACTGATTCGAAATCGGTGCATGCGGAAAATTCAGCGTGGAATGCTATTCAGGAAGCGTTCAAATCTAACCGAAATAAAAAAGCGCTCCAAAGAGCAATTTTACGACAAGTGGAGAAACTTGAAAGCGATAACGATTTTACATTTGAATTTGATGTACTGTATCACAGAATTTTCAAGTGACACCACGCTGTAGATTAAAAGTGCTGCCACAATTCAACTCTGAAAATAATGCAAAAATTATGCAAATTAAAATGATCATTTGCATTTAGACTGGATACTCAAATTTGGTACCCATAAAAAGTAGGATAAATTTAAAGCACGAGTACAAATGGCATTCCACGTTAGCTGAAGTAGTTAACTTTAAGCACGTCTTTTGGCTATTCCTTGCGCATGATCATTTTCATTTTCTTGAACCTGATCGTCATAATTTTGATCTTCAATATCTTCATCGACAAAATCGTTAATTCATTTTTGCTAAATTGTATAACATAACACATGCGTAACGATTTAAATTTTCTTCCAGTAAAGCTAGCAATTGAACCGCATTATTTTTGGTCAGTTTGTATCTTATCCAAAATTCAGCATCATAATATTTTTCAAGTGGATTTGCACGATCCGAAAAAGTGTTGATTCAGAGATAATTCATACATATCATCAAGGATGTCCAGAACATCTATCACACAAAAGAAAAAACCACCTATTACAGATTTCAGAAAAAAGGTGCACTAACTCACTGTTGATCCTGGGGGAGAGCAGGAATAAAATCTCGTGTTGATTTAACGTGATGGTAGCACTAACTCACGATCCTGTTTAATTATAACACTTAACTATAACACCGCTTTAAGTGCCGTTTTTAACACTGGATTAGCTTAAGCGGCGTCCCTGCATGCGGCCCTAATTTCTCATTAAGCTATACCAACCGAACCAGTCTATGAATTTCCAGAGTAATTTTGCCACCGAATGCGAGAGACTTCAGCTTCGAATCTGGTCACTTATGACGTATCACTTTTAGGAGCACCGTTTTTTGTGGATTACCCCCATCTTGGTCGTAGAAACAAAACAGGTTTTTTAGGCTGTATAAAGGCAACAACCGAATTTCCGGTCCCCAACAAATCCATTCTATTTTTTTAAACTCCGGGCCGGAGGCAGGGTAGAACTGGTTGGAGGTTAGACGTTTTTAGTTCAAATTACGTAAAAGATAGTTCTTCAGTCAAAAACAGGGCTCATACTTACATGTAATCGGGGGGGGGGAAAGCTATAATAACATCCCCCACATATCATCGGCCATGCGGCAGTCCATTGATCGACCCCCTGGATTCTCCAAACCTATGGCTAGCTATATGGTAGTCATAGGGACCGCCATACTTTTGGTCGGACTTATACCGAAAAATGTCAATTTTATGATGAAAAATATCAATTTTTGAACAAAAATGGTAAAAAAACGTCAATTTTCTCAGCACTTCGCGCCATTAATACATTTTTAAAATTTTTTAAAGACAAACATTACTATTTTTTGATCCATGTTTCGGACTTTTTTGGCGAAAAAACCGATTGTTTTTCTTCAGCTTCCCCAAAATGTTGGCGCCACTGACCCCCGGCCCAAAAAAAGTCGGCCGACCCCCATCCTCAGACCTCGAGGCCCTGTTACATAAATAGTTAGAAGCACGCATGTGCGAGATTGATATGGGGGGGTACATATCCCCGTAGTTTTGAAATTGGAAAATCTTCCATATGAAAACAGATTTTGGCCAACTTTGTTGGATTTTTGTCTCGAAAAACGCTAAAAAACCTGGGTCCACCTCTAGTCCTCCTCAAAGTTTTGGAGCTGCACATGTACAGTCGGAAGGTGTGTTGATGCACTCAGCTGCAGAATGTAGTTCTTCACAGACATGGAAAAATGAATATCCAATATTACAAAATTGTATTTTTAAACTCTCACCCATGTTCTCAAAAACCTAGTCTATCCTTTTTTCTAGCTTGGCAACTATCCAAGCAAGTGTATTCTCCTTTTTCTGCCCCATCGGGGCATTTTCGAATAAAGTAGTCCAACCTTTGTTTGTGGGCCTTAACCATATGTGGAAACCTTCATTGAGGAAGCTTATTGAAGTTTCAAGTTTGATCATCTTCGCATCAGAGAAACAATTTTGAAAAATCTTGAAGCTTCGAATCCTCACTTTCGGTAAAAGTAATAAATATGTGTAAACTGCATACTACTTGAAACACGTTGTAAACAAAGTCAAATATTGTCAAAAAATACTTTTGTTAGTTTTCATTTTACTATCTATTATATTTTTCTTCTGTTGATTTTGCTCCGACTGGTTAGAACTCCATAATTTGATCAAGTTCTGATAGATAGTCATAATGCCCGTAGACGGCTGCATTTCACTTGCGGCAACTGTATCGCACTTGTGGATGGGTGCGTCTCAGTTGTGAATGGCTGTGTCTCACTTGTGAAAGGCAGCGTCTCACTTGCAGACTGTAGCATATAACCTGTAGATTATTGTGTGTCGCTGTGTCTCACTTGCAGGCAACTGGGTTTCACTTGCGGATGGCTGTGTCTCACTCGCAAACGGCTGCATCTCGCATGTAGGCGGCTGCGTCTCACCTGTAGACGGCTCTATCTCGCTTGCCAATGGCTGTGTCTTACCCGCGGACGACAGTGTCTCACCTGCGGGCTGCAGTGTCTTGCCTGCAGGTGACTGCTTCTCACCTGCAGACAGCTGTGACTCACTCACCGACACCTGCAGAGGACTGCGTCTCGCATGTGGACTGCTAGTTTCGCTTGCAGACAACTGTGTCTTGCTTTCTCTGAACGGTTTCATAGTCCTGATAGTCCATCTAGATCGAGCTCTGATAGTCCAACTAGGCCGGTGGCGGAAATGATCCAGTGGTGGAGGTGATCCGGTGATATAAATGACCGGCAGCAGAAATGACTGGTGGAATCGATCCAGTAGCAGGAATGAGCCGGTGGTGGAGGCAATCCAGTGGCTAAAAGGACTAAGTGGTGTAGGTGATCCGGTGGTTAAAGTGACACTGTGGCCATGCCAAACAAACCCAGATATGCTACCACCTGGAACCCCTCACGGTGATAACCACATAGTCGAGGATAACTAGTTCCGCCTATCCTTAAGCATTGCCCACTAGCGTGGTCACATGATCACATGCACCTCCTCTATGACTTTATCCACGCAGTCATGTGGACATGAATGCATCATGCTTAAAAAACATTCAGCAAAAAATTTCATGTAAAAATTGTTTTTCTGAAGTCACAAACCTTATTTAACTAAATTGTGACATTTTGGTGGATTTCCGGACTTTGGGTCATGGTATAATTGGATCGAGGCCATATTTCTGAAAAAGAAAAAAGTGTAATCTTAGGGACACCGGATCGATGTATTTGGCGAAATATCGAACTCAGTGATGCTACACCCAATGTGGAGCATGCAGTGCTGGAATTAAAGGCCCTAAAAACCGTTTTTGCATTTTTTGGACCACAGACGAGCACCAGTTGCAGATAGAGGTCAAATGACCACAGGCACCATGTTAGGCTGCTGTGGCTTGAAGATGATGTAACCGGTCTTTGGGTTTAGACAAAGGAAGTTGCAACAGTTCTGACCACAGGATAACAAAAACAATAAACTAAAAACTCTCTCACACGTTTCACCAGACACACGCCAGTACTTCACCAAACCTCAGGCAGAACACCTTGGCACGTACCTCAGGAGATCCTACCCAAGTCTCCACTCCTAAACTTAGAAGATCCTCCACTACGCTCACAAAACAAAACAATTACCTGTCCAATTTATATTGGGAATGCAACGGGCGACGCCAAAACAATAATAAAATAATATAAAGTAATTGGCAGTTGGCGGCGACGCTCCATAAAAAACCACAATATTTTTCAGAATGAATAAAAACAAAAAATACGCGAAACAGTGGCCACATATTTCTATGTAAATTTTATTATTCTTTTCCGCCACTTTTCGCCGCGTCTTACCGCCTGCGCACCGACGCCGGAAGCTGAACACGTGCACCTGTGGCAACCCCGACAACCACATAGTTTGTCTCTAAGTCCGAAATTATGAAAACAACCCCAAGGTTCTACCTCCTACCATTTTGGCTCTATAGGGGGACCTGAACTTGGGGGGTCCATGTATATTATAGGATGACGCTATCGCGCCACCTGATTGTTAGTTACAAAAATGCCATTCGTAAATTTCCTGTTCCCAAGAGTATTTGCTAGTCTAGGCTTTCTTGAAATCAGCTCGAAGCCTTTGGCTCCTTAAAATGACAAAATGGCTGCCGAAGCCAATTTGGCTTGTGGAAACTTATGTGCTTCATGATCTTAAAAATCTTTTCAACCAGATAAGGTATCTAATTATTCATGTTAAAGCATGAGTCTATTCCGAACAAGTTGGAACCTATGAACGTCAAATCACGTCAGTGCATTTCTGCACCATACCTGTAAGAGGTCCGACCAGTTGGGAGGGAGGTCGAAAAAAGTCGAAATTTTTCCCAAAAAAGGCTAAAAACATACACTTTTTTCCAATTTTTTAATTTTTTCCAAACTGGAGGGGGGGAGTTGGGTATATGGTTGGCCAAGTTGGGGGCCAAATTCTACCAGATTAACATCCACTTTTCTTATGTGGATAAAGCTGTCCAAAAAGGCTCCTAAAACTGTGATCGCATTCCGTAATTTTGTCCCCAAGTTTTGAATTTTTAACTTTTGGCGTGCGAAAATTCCGTCTTAGGAGTTAAATAGCTTGTGTGTTAGAAATGAAAAAAAGATCTTCAATATGATTTTTTTGGCCTATAATTCAGAATATTGAAAAACTAACACTGTCGTCAGAAAAACAGACTATAGCCTGGTGTCAACCGAAGAAGGTTCTCTAAAAAAGGCCCGAAAATTTAAAAATACTTGCTGATAAATACTACCTTAGTCTTTCAATGGTGTTGGTACTGTATCATTAATTATCTACATTGAAAACAATCGCGGCATATTGAAAAACATTTTTAAACGTATTGATTTGACCATTGTGTGCATTGGATTGGGATATGAATGACCTTGGAAGCAAATTTTGTTTTATTTTATGGTAATTTCGTGACTTTGTTGATTAGCTAGAATATTGAAATCGAACTCAGCTTACTCTTTCGTTTGAAATTTCAATCGTACTTTTTTGATCTCTTCAATTTTCCTGTTATTCATGTTGAAAACTTGAAATTTCTATCCATGTCTAGATCAGGAAACGCAACCGATTCCGGCGGAAAAAAGTGCTTTATGCAATTGCAAGCGACCAAAAGCTAAAGTTACGTGTCGTAAATGCGGATACGTTTTGCAATGTGAGTTTTTTCATTTAATATTTTTATCGCAATAATTTATTTGAATAAGAAGCGTTTGAAGTTTCATTTTTCCATAAATATGTTCTTGGCAATTGAAGGTCTTGCGAAGTATTATTGTAGTTCTGGGTCGTAGAACGCGCCTACACTGTTAGCTCAAAAATTTGTTTTTGAAATTTATCTGAGTCGGGATGCTTGCTTATTGTCGATCGAGCTCATATTCCCAATTGCAAGTTTAAATTAATAGAAAATTATAATTTTGTAATTTTATATCGAATATTAAATATTGCGGTATGACTAATTATACTTCTAGTTGAACTACAAGATTTGACGTCCCGACATGTTCGACTATTCGATTTCCTTAAAAACCGTATTTTTACATACTGTATTCGTTATTTTCACCCCCTTCCAGCTGGCCGAGCTCGACGTCCATGCGAAGCTCACCCGAAAATCATAAATCTCATGGATTTGGCCGAATGCCCCGGCTGTCGAGCCAGCTATATCTGGTTGACGGAATTTCCCATCTAATTTTGGTGAGTGTTTTATACGAGTAAATTTTATTATTGTTTTTTGATGTGAATTTCGCTCTCTAGGCTGGTACACAAAGCATTCGCTTAACGCCAGGAATTAAATTTTGTTTATTTCCGATCGTCGTTAAGCAAGCTTTCCCTGTCGTATAAAAGCAATTTTTTCGTTTTTTGAATTCTTCGCAGTTTTCGAAGAAAATATAAAAATAATATTCGTTGGATCTTATTATTCTTGTTTTTTCTGTGCTATGTAAAGCAGCGGATTTTTATGGGTCTAAATTACAAAAGTACACGTTTTCATCGTAAAATTATAAACTAAGAGCAATGTAAGTTTTGTTGTCTAGTCTCATCACGAGAAAATATAAACTGTCGATAACATAAAAATGTAAATTTTGTAAAGTGTCAAATTTTCGTCTTCTGTGTCCTTGCCTTTACTGTCGTGTGATGATGCATACTTTCGTCGTTTTTGTCGTGTGGCCTTATTATTTGCTCATCTATTATTTTCGGAAATATAAGCAATGTTGTTATTTGTTTACAAAATTAAAATTGCATCTTTTCCTTTTTAAAGAAATTACATGTGGGTTTCATGGTATAGTGCTAACGTTATACCCGTGCCACTGTCGATATCTCAAATTAGTATTTAAAAGCATCTGTCCAAAGATATATATGCAAATATCTAAATGTTTATCTAGATACTGACATTGAAATAGTATCTATATCTTTTTTCTAGAATCATAGCTGCATTAGTCAGACGTCGTGTTCTGTGTGTGAAGTGCGGTTTAAGAATGCAGTGGTGCTCGAAACAATAAATTTTGAAAGCTAAAATTGCAATTTTTTAAATGCTATCACTTTACTGAAAGCTCAGGCATCAAAAATTTTGACATGCAATAAACAGTCTACAATGTCTTCTACTTGCTGACAAAAAATCACAGAAATTCACGCCACGGGTCGCACAACGTGAAATTTGACGAATGCCATCTTATTACATTTTCGTGCATACTTGCGTGTGTGGGAGAAGGACAACATGATTAATTTCAAAAATGAGACAAACGAACAAGTTTTGTGTGCTGAATATCGAAGTAATTTTCACCTGACAAAAAATAAAATTCACATAGCTACAGTACCTCAAACTTTGAAAGTTTTGCATTTTTCTGCTTAGCTGCGAGACGTGGTGTGTCGACTTAGGCATGAAGCAACTTCACCATTGAACATTACAGTGCACGGGTAAAAAACGAATTCCCTATTTTGAATCTTAAACTTTTTAGGAAGGTTGATTTAAAATCGAAAATAAGATGGTAAAAACGACATAAAAGCTGTTTTCTTCACTGCTAGAGCTCGAAGAATCGAAAACTTACCTGTAGTTGGTAAATTTTGATTTTCAATCCTTGATCAACAAAAAATTAGCTTTCTTCGAACTATTGTGTTTCAGATTAGGGGATGGTAAAGTATTTTCAATGAACTGAATAGGAAAACAACGCAGTACAAATTTTGAAGCAACCAGTTTCAAATAAATCACTTTCCAATTCATTGCAGTTGAAACGTTAAAAATCGGAAAAATCTAGAATTTTCAAATTTTGTCTTACTGTAGCCATGTGAATTTTAATTTTCAGATGGAATGAATATCATTTTTTCTCATCAAGTTATACTCAATATTTGATTTTCACGTGGGGTTAATTTTTTATACATCATAATTAAATTGAATCCTAAAGCATAAATCGTGTCTTGATGGTTAGACAAACACGCTCATAAATTAATAACATGTTTAGTAGGGAAAAAAATATAATTTACTTTTAACTTTGATTATTGAAGCAACATTGCGCCCATCAATTATCCATGCCATTAAACTTCGAATTATGTCGAGTTTATGAGGAAAAAGGCACGGGCATACATATAGTATAAGCCTATAATAATTTATCAATCCTAGTGTCAATTTACTGTATAAAAATCGATTGAATTTTTTTATAATTTCGATCGGAGATTTCGTCGCATTCAGAGGATTCAACGAAATGCCAAAGCAAATTACGGAAATCAAGGATTTTTTGTTGACCGCTCGTAGGAAAGACGCCAAATCGGTTAAAATAAAAAAGAATTCGGAAAACGTAAAATTCAAGGTAAGAGCTTAGAAAGAAAGAGGCCTATTTGCGCACAGTAACCAAATTTCAAAATTTTTTTTGTCAAAAGCAATTTGATGCTTGACCGCCCTTTTGATTAGGTTATGGGGTTTTCTATCCGTAGATGCAGTTTTATGCGTTATAAAATGGGAAGTAGTGGGAATTTTCTGGCGCTTCGCACCGGATTTCAATTTTTTTTCTATTCTAGTCTGCGGTTTGGGAATGTCATTCTAGCTAAAGCTTATATAGCTTTCAATTGTCAACATATCATGGATAAATGTCTAATCCTCTGTTGTTTTTGACGAATTTGACGGAAAGCAAGATTTTTCTCTGTTATTTTCCTAAAATCTTATTGCGATCTAAAAAAATTTTGATCTTTGTGTGATTGAAATACTTTTGAGTCCGAGTAGAAATTCTTGTTGGTTGAGCAGGGTTTTTTTTGCACAGGCCAGGTTGCAATGTGCAATTTGGGGAAAAATTTTGGTTGCACAGATAAATTTTTAGTTGCTCACTCTAAAATCGATAAATTTGCTTAAATATAACGGAAAAACCATCGCAAACTGTTTCCTTGACATTTCATTCGATCCGCGTCGGTTTTGGGCATTTAAAACCCATTTTTTTGAGTTTTGGAGACCAAATGAAAAAGTTAATATGACTAGACTAGAGTAATTAGTTCGGCGCGTAGCGTCGACAATTTTTTCGGGATTTCAATATTCTGGAACGCTGAAAAATGAATCTTTTCACCTTTTATTTCCCAGACAGAAGGTTTGATTTCTCGGTGAAGTTAATGAATTTTCAGTGGGACAAACTGAAATCCAAAAACTAGGCAAGGCGAGCGGCTTTCAACCGCCAAAAATTTCTAGCATTGTCTTTTTTTGTGAAAATCGCAAAAAATTTTGGGAAAATTATCGAGAAAAATGTTGGTTTTCATCAACTTCGTCAAAAAGCAATACAGGATCAAACATTTAACCATAATATGATGATAATTGGAACCTTTAAGCACTAACTAGAATGACCTTTTCTAACCGCGCACTAGAATAATATAGAAAATTATAAATGAATTGAAACCATACCTGTAATTGGGGGCCCCCCCAGTTTGGAAAAAATTGAAAAAATTTGCAAAAAAAGTGTGTTTTTTGGCCTTTTTTGTGAAAAATTTCGACTTTTTTTCTACCCCCCCCCCAAATTTCGGATTTATCCCCCCCCCCCCAACTGGTCGGACGTCTTACAGGTATGATTGAAACCCGGCGCAAAGCGCCGGAAAATTTTCACTTTTTTTTCATTTTAGAACGCATAAAAATGCATCTCCGGACAGAAAACCCAATAACCTTATCAAAAGAGCAGTCAGGCCTCAAGTTGCACTGTGCAGCTTGGCAGAAAAAATTTGGTTGCATAGCCCGAGTTTTGGTTGCTGTGTGCAAATAAAACCTCTGGGTTGAAGAATCCGAATTCTCGTGGTTGCTTTCCTAGTTTCCGAATTGTAACAGACGGAAAATTCTTTGAATAGGTACACGGAAAAATTAAATCTTCTGTCTCTTGTAAATAAAAGTTGAAAAGATTCATTTTCCAGTTCTAGAACATCAGAACCTAAAAAAATTTCGGCGCTGTGCACCGAACAAGTTACGCATACCAACCCTTTTATTTTCTGTATAAAAGCCTAAAACTGACGCGAATCGAATGAAATATAGGTAAAGCTAAGTTCTTGATGGTTTGTCCGATAAAATTAGGCTAATTTATTGATTTTAGAGTTAGCAACCAAAAATTTATCTGTGCAACCAAAATTTCTCCTCAAGTTGCACATTGCAACCTGGTCTGTGCAAAAAAACCCTGCTAAAAAGAGAAGAACTAAGCAGTGTTTTTCCTGTGCACGGACATTTGTGCCAATTGGCTCAAAAAGTCAAAAAAATTCTCCTTAAACACATACTGAAAACTTTTGAAAAGTTTATGCCGAAAGTTTGATAGACACAACTTGGAGATGTTTTCACCGCACTAATTTACATAAAAATCGTGCCTACCCCATTCGTATCTAACCACGTTAGTGAAAATAAATAAGAAAAGTGATCGAGAATGTAGTTTATAATATTCGAAAAGAAATTGAATGCCGCGAAAATTCAAATATGTCTATAGAAGTTTATATTTTCCCTCTAATTTTCGAATACACCAGTTTCTTTTTTTCAACGATGTAAAGATTAACTTAAGGATGTCTGTAATTGCGTTCTCCTGAAGGAAACTAAGCCGAAACTTGCGTAAAGTCCTAGATTATGCTCATAGCTTTTGAAAATCATCATGTTATTACTAAATGCCTGATATCTTATTGTTTTTGAAGTATTTGACGAAAACGCGGATTTTTCTCGATTATTTTCCCAAAATTTTTTCGAGGTCCTTTGGAATTTTTGACTAGTGGATATAAAATTTCTGCATTTGAAAAATTATTAAACGTTATCAGCATGACAAGGCAATGAACAAAGGTCTTTTGCTTTCCAACCTGATTATTGAATTTCGGTTGCATGATTCCAACATGGTTTTTGAATTTTTCTCCATTGAAAACTCTTTGATTCCACTGAAGACTTGGATATTTTATGTAGCAAATAAATGTTGAAAAGATCCATTTTCCATTCCAGTCATTCATGTAAATGGGCGGAAGTGTTATAGGAATATAGGGAACCCCCCAGAATTCTCCGGCCGGCTATTGGGCGACCCTCCAAGATTTTTGAATCCCATGGCTAGCCATATGGTTATAATAGTGACCTCCTACTTCTGGTTAGAAAAATACTGAAAAATGTTAGTTTTTGAACAAGAAATTGTCAAAAATGTTGATTTTCTCTAGAGATGTATCGGGTCCAAAATTTTGAGAATATCGGGTTCGAGTCAAAATTATAAGAATATCGGGACCGGGTCCAAAATTTTAGCAATATCGAGTCCGGGTCCAACATAATGGTCGGGTAATTTCGGGTCCGGGTCCCCGATACATCTCTAATTTTCTCGGCGCTCCGCGCCTTGAATACATTTTTACAGCTTTTTGGACATAAACACCATTTTTTGAAACGTTTTTCGGCCCTTTCGGTTAAAAATGACCTTTTCCTTTGGAGACCCTCCTAAATTTTTGGGAATCGGTGGCACTCGGCGACAAAAAAAGTCGCCCATCCCCCCAGACCTCAAGGCCCCGTTACATGTATGTTCCAGCGTTCTAGAAAATCACATTTTAGAAAAAATTCTAGCGCTACGCGCATATACGAATCCAAGGTCAGTTGTATGCCGCGAACTCAAATCCTCGATTAAATAGAATTTCATCATTAACTACGCATACATATTTTGGATTATCGTTACCAAAATATATTGTCGTACATTCAGTTGGGAACAGATTTAGTTGAAATTCTGCCAACCATTTAGCCACACCCCTTATGGATTTTAACATCATCGGCAAGAATGGACATTTTAAAATTAATGTTGCCTGTTAATAAATGGCAAATGTTATCTAAGTTGATTAGAAATAAGATATGTCCTAAAATGCTACTTAAATCGCTAATGTCACTACAATAATTATTCATTGTGGTGTCTTGCACACAAACAACAATTTCAGCAGCTTTTCTTAACAGAAAGCATGTTACAATAGAATTTTTTATGGCCGTAAATACTTGAAAATGTTATACGTGTTTACAGCCTATTTCAAGTATACAGGGCAATGACAAAAGTTATTGCTGGTCGAAGAATCTGAATTTAAGGTTGGTGGCCTGATTTCTGAATTTTACTTGCTTTTTCATCTAAAACATGATTTGATTCCTGCTGTTTTAACCTAATTTATGAATAGTGGTTGACTTCCAACTTTTTTGATTTTTCAGTTCATTGACGGCACATGGCTCAGGACTGCCTCTGGTATATACCCTTCCACCATTTTATGCGGGGATTATTGATTATTTTTGCTCTGAAAAGAACATGAAAATTTCTAGAAAAATCATATGGACAAACTTAAAAATTCACGATTTAATTTAGACAAGTAGTGAGCGCATCATATTTCCGTATCAGAAAGAGACGTCGAAGAGCATTTTTGTATTTTTCTGAATGCATTGTGCATACATCAAAAATGTTTTGGGACATCCTGTTTCAGCGCTCAGATTTTGGATATCTATACCCAATGACCATGAACATTTAAAATTTGTTCAGCAATATGACACACAGATTTCTCTACAGATAATGACAATTTCCGATCTCGCGTGTAAATATTAGTTTTGGAAACATGAGCACCCGAATACGAGCGCTAGAAGTTAATTTTAAAGAAGTTTATTTATCAAGTAAAATTTCATTTCTCGACTTGGTCTGTTCTTACCTGCCTATTCATTAAATTATGTCCCGAATATTGTGCTTTAATTTTATTTCTCTTTGTTTACGTGTTTCAATATCAATCCATTTTCAGGTTCGATGCAGCAAGTATCTATATACGTTGGTCATCCAAGACAAAGATAAAGCCGAAAAATTGAAGCAATCGCTGCCGCCGGGCTTGCAAGTCAAAGAGTTGAAATGAATAGAAGATTTTGAACTCTTCATTGTTATTATAAAATACTTGCGGTTGTTTTATATCAGATTTGATCGAAAATAAATCGTTTCGGAAGTTTGTTTCTTCTAAGAAGGCGTTGAGGTGGGCTCCTGAATCGGTGTTTTCTGCCTGAAACGGGTCATACGCGAACAACGAATATTTTATCCGTCACAGCGGAACTATAGGAAATTTCCTGTTTATTAGATTACTTTTTGTGGCGTGTCCCCAATACGGCGAAACTCTTAATAGCAAGACTTGGAACAGCGAATAGTAAAAAGTTCTATGCGTCAGAGGAAATGCAAACATTTCTATTATATACTCAAATTGGGTATATTGAAACCGTTTTCGGCAGCTTCGATTGCATTTGGTCATCTAAGTTTCATATGCTTCTATGCTGCAGTTGCGGTAGGTGCACGAACGGACCATTCCAAAGCACAAAAACATCTGAAAAATTATCGTAAGGACTACCGATTAAAATTGTTTTGAATGGAACGTAATTGCAAAAAAAATTAAATTAATGATACAAATAAAATGAAATAAGCAAATCAAACGAAATAATTAAACAGTAAAGGTAGAACAAAAAAGAAAGTAGGAAAAAAATAGAACAAAACCACACAACCTGAAAAAATTGAACTAAAAGGACAAAAGGCTGAAAATAAGAAGAACATAAAAGGGAACAAGTCGATAAGGGAAAAAAGGAACAAAAAACATGCATGAGATATTTTAATAATAAACAAACCCAAACATAAAGCTGTAGTGTCGTGAAAACACATGCTATAGAGCCATAATTTCAGAAATCTGGCGATTCGTGCCAGGATGTGTGACAACCAGCTTCCATCAGATGGAAATGGAGGACCAAATAAGCCATGCGCCAAAACGTCTACTCCGCCCAATCTGTAATCCATTTCAATTCTAAAGATAACTTTTTTGAAAATTCGCTATTTTGAGAATCTCTTCAGAGACTTCGCTATGTTTTGAGAATCACTGTATTTGAGACTTCGCGGAGAATAGCTGTATTGAGACTCGCTATTTTGAGTTTCGCTCAGGGTTGAAACCAGGATAACAGGCAGATTTTTAGTGGACTTTTTCTTTTTAGATTAATTTTGATGTTTCCAGCCCATAAGACGATAATATGGTTGCAAAAGCACACAGGGCACGTCCTAATTTGCATAATTTTATTGGTCTTTAAGATTTATGTTTTTTGTTTTACGCATATTTTTATTGCTGGACAATAGACAGGTACTCCAAGAGAAAAATCATCAAGTTACAGTTCCGTCTTGGTATTTGGTGTAATGTTATGAATCTTCGAGCAATAATACCCGTCTATGGTTCACCATTTACAAAAGTCGTTTAAACGTGATGAGGCTGAACTAACAAATCATAGATGTATATGTAAACATCTGTTCCTATTGTAAAGCTCCTTTATACATTATCCGTCCCACAGACGTTACAAATCGGGCAGTGTCTCCCGCACGAATCATCACGAAAAGAACGATTTTTTGGTGATCGATCGGCGAATTTTTCTCAAAACCAGGTAATGTCCAAATTTTGATAGGGTACGAATTGTCGTCGAAAATCCGAGAATATAAAGTTTCGCCGTCTTCGAAACGACGAATCTGAATAGCGTAGATTTCATCTTCGCAACGAACTATTCGATTCCTGCTCAGAAAATCGTAATTTTTCATAATTAATTGCCTAAATTGAAACCAAGTGCTCAACTTACGTTCGATCAAAAGTAATTACTTTCTCTATAAATTTTGTCGATGGGTTATGAGAGTTCATCCATTTGTGATTGTTGAGAATTGAAAGACTCGCTTTGTCGAAACAGCGGAATTGGTCAAAGCCGCCGCTGAAAAAATGAAGAAAGATCGGAATATTTTTTTGTCTCGACTCCTATTCGAAAGTTGATTTTTTTGGCTCCAATTTGATGTGTCCTGTCTAATCAGCAGCAAGACTCTCACGACTCCGTTAAAACTGTCGAGGCAACAGTTCAAATCACGATTTTGGATGGATCTGCTACCTCAGAGAGTGCTGTCACCTATAGCGGCCAGCTTTCCCAACAAGGTCAAACATGTCCTAGGCAGTCTAGACTCCCACAAGTACACTTCCACATATGTTCAATGTGGACTCCACATGCTCTATTCCCAAGTGAGCGAATTCCCAATTGTGCGATTTCAAACGAGCGATCGAGAATTTAATAGCATTTTCTTCATATTTTCCTTCTTTACATTTTTTCTTTGTATATATTTCTTTTTTTTTCGTTCTGTGTGTTGCTTATGTTTTCGTTTATGTATGTTTTTACGTTTTCATCTTTTGTCTCCCTTTTCTTTACTTTTCTTCTTGCCGTCTAATTTTTTTCTTTTTTTGCTCATGAAACAACACATTACATGTTGTCATTTTAGACAGCCGTAGTCTTCCGTGTAATTCTTGCACAGATCGGCATGCTTGAGTCTTTCACGGAATTTTTGGCGAATACGTCCCTAGAGCCAAAATTTTTAAAAACCATGTTTTCTAGAACAACTTTTCATTCTGCATCCAACGAAATAAAAACTAGCTTGCGATCACAATTAGTTCAAAAGATATAGACAAATCAACTTAAAAATTGTCAACGTTTTATTCGCAAAAACATATATATATATAAATAAGCCTAAGCATAAGTAGTAGATCCTAAGCCTAAGCCTAAGCCTAAGCCTCACACACGTAACATTCGAATTAACTCATCGTCATCTTTTGTAATGTTATAAATCCTGATTAAATTTAGAGCATTTTGTCTGAAAATTCAAAAATATAAATCGCGAAATATTAGAGACCACAAGTTTATTTTTGTTTCATTAGATTCAGCATGATGAACTCTATCAGAAAATATGTTGTTTGTAAAATTTTGCTCTTGGGGACATATTCGCCATATTACCCGTCTTTCACTGTTGTAAGTGTGAAAATCTTCATAGAAAACATAAACAAAAGAATGCTGAAAGAAACAAAATATCAAGAGAAAGGAAATGTCAACAGAATAAAAGGTATTAAGAATACCTAAGTGAAAATATGTGGAAAAGCATTAGAAAAAGAGAAAAAATATGAAAAAAGTGACAGAAAGAGGAAGCAACATACATAGAGAGAGCAGCAAAGAAGAAAGAAAAAATAATGTGAAAAAAGAACTAGAGAATAGGAAAGAGAAATGTCAAGAAGTAAAAGCAAAAAACTAAGATGAAGTAAGTAAGAGATAAAATAAAGTGGGAGACACGTAGAGCGTGCTGAATTGTATAAGAGATTATGCTTATTGAAAATCACAACTTGTAATGTATTGTTTCATGAGCAAAAAAAGAAAAAAGTAGATGGCAAGAAAGAAGAAAATGAAAGAAAGCAGAGACAAAAGATGAAAACGTAAAAACATACATAAACGAAAACATAAACAATACACTGAGAAAACGAGAGAAAAAAGAAATACATACAAAGAAAAATATAAGGTAAAGCAGGAAAATACGAAGGAAGTATTATTACATTCTCGATCGCTGGTTCGGAATCGCCCAATTGAGAATTCGCTCACTTGGGAATCGCTCATCACGGGTATCGCTCACACGAGAATAACCCCTCCACACATCAATAATATGCAAATCTGGAACATTAAGTCTTCAAGTTTTAACGCATCGTACCTTACGAAGTATTTTCCAATCTTCCAATATTCATCGCTCATCACCGTTTTCTTGACGTGTCCTAAATCCAGAAGGTGTCCAATTTCGTGTAATATTGTTCCTATGATTCTAGAAATGTTCAATTTATCGAATTCTTCGTTCGTATTCCTCGAAACTTCTTTTTCCAATAATTTGATAATATCTCCACCTGTTAACATATCTAAATCCTCATCATTGAGTGTAATACAAGCCAAATTTCCAGCAGCTTCACAATTGATTTTTTCGCTATTTTTCCGATGAATCGAAAACACCAGATATTTTATATTCATATCGAAAGTGTATTTTCCGTAAATTTTCTCGACTATCCGCCAAAAATTATTTTTTTTGTTCAGAATTTCATCCTCCAAAACGAAATATTCAAAATTATCGCTAAAACTGATCGTTTTATCTACGCCGAATTTATTTTCGGTCATCAAATTCGCTAAAATTGATCGTAAAAAATTCAAAATTTGTCGAATTTTTCGCACGTAAATTTCCATTTCGATCCTTTCTGCTTCAATAGCTGGCATCAGAAGTAAAGGTTTGAAAATGCAATTCCTGGCCAGTGGCATCCTGCAAAAATCTGCCTTTAAAATTCATAATTGATGCAAAATCATTTTCGATTGCGAATTCTCGATTTTTTTTATCAAATCGGGCGAGTAGCCATTATTTGTTTGTAATTTTTTTGCTTTATTAAATGATTTTGCTCAGTATCTTTGACATTGGAAATTCGCTCCACGTTTAAGTATCATTTTCTAAAATCTATAAAATTAATTTTGAGAAGCAAAAATGGCATTAATTGGTTATCTAGGATACTCAAATGATTTTTTTACTTTCAAATTTAGTTTATCGGTGCAGAAATCTGAAGTCCTCATCACCATTTGAATGCAGTATAAAACCGGGCTGAATTTAGAGTGACCCAGTCATTTCTGACGTCATCGAAATTTCGACCAGTTTTCAGGTAACTTATTACAGTAGTATGACTGTCTTGCTGACGTCAGATCTTTATCAGAATTTCGGAATTTTTTCCTCAATTTCACAGCAATATATTCGCTATGGACAAATATTTAATGAAAAGTACGCTCAGCAAGTCGAAAACGCCACTCATCGACGATCTCTTAGAAAGTTTTATCAAATTCGGCGAACAAAATTCATCGCCGTCAAATTTTAAAAATTTCGTGGACGAAAAACGCGGTTTGAACGTCGATTTAGATTCAAAATTTTTGAACTCGAATTTAAGCCGTAAATTATTGCAATTTTGCGAACAGAACTTCGTCTACAATAGCGGCCGAGATGCTCAAATCAAAATTTTTAATCGTTTAATTGATATACCCAGGAAACAAACCGCGTTCGGAGATGAGGGATTGACGTACAAATTTTCGGGTACTATTGTGCCGGCCAAAATGTGGACGCAGGAAATTAGAGAGTTGAAAAATTTGGTGTCGAAGGCGGCTGGATGCCAATTCAATTTTGTATTGGTTAATAGGTAAAAAATAGGATTTTCTGAGTTTCACTTTTGCTGCTGTTGCTTTTTATTAGCTTCTTTATTTGTCTTTTTATTAATTCAGCTCTTCTTTCGTCTAGTTCTGCATTTCTTCCCATTCTATTTTCCACTTTTCTTCGTTCCTCTGCTTTCTTGTATTTATCGCACTTTTTCTACTTACGTTTTCCTTATCCCTAACCATTAAGATCTTGTGAATTCTGAAATTGTTGTTTTTCTATTACGATTTTTCGTTTGTTCATCATCTTTCTCTTCGACGGCATTTTTGGGTATTAAGTCCGTACCTGGACAAACCCTACTAACCCTATAGGTTCATCTGGCACCAGCCAGTCAAAAAAATTTGGGTTTTCACAAATTTTATTCCTATTAGCCGGATATATAGGGAGGGAGTATGATAGAACAGCGAAGTATTTTTAGCGTATTTTTGAGCTAATAGCCAATGTTTACACACTTTCAGGACATCTTATGGAAAATATAGACACAAAACTGGAAATTATGGATCTTCACTTTAAGTGTATCGACATTCATATTCAATAAAATAGCTCTTGCATGATCTGAAGCACCTGATACCGAAGTCATCCCATCTGATACCGAGTTGCATTTTGACGAGTTCATTGTCCAGATATGTAAATTGGTCATTTTTTCGTATCAGTTCTCGCTTGTCTACTCTTTGAATTTTTCACTTCTAATCCAACTAATTTCATTTCCTTAGATCTCTCTTACCTATGTTTTACATATTAAATCGTCGATCAACCTTATTTCTTTAGTTTTACTCCTTCACTTTCCCTTGTTAATTCTACCGTTTCTAGTTCTAGTTATATAATCCTGTTTTCTGCTTTTTCATTTCCCTTATATCTACTCTTCCACTTCTTTCGATTCTGCTTGTTACGGACCTATATTGCTTTGTTTCTTGTGCTTTTAAATTTCCACTCTTTAAAATTCTGTCTGTGGTCGCTGTGTTTTCTTATCGTCTGGCAGTCATATTAGAAGAGAATTTCCGTAAGAGGATAGCTTCAACACACCTACAGTCAAAAACGGAAATCATAGCAAATTCGAGGTAGATCCTAACGAGGTCTATTTATACCTGGACACCTGTTGTTCCTTGGGGCAAAAAAATTCATTTTCTGCAATAAAAACAACCAACCAAATTTATTCCAATAAAATCCATTCGTTCAATTAGTTTTCCACATAACTAAAACTTGAAACATTTTGACATTTGTGATATAAAAGCTTCATTTGGAAGTAAATCAGAACAAGAATAATCACTCTGCCCTTCCTAGCTGATCTTAAGAATTGACTGGCGACTCCTTGTCCCACAGAAAGCGTTTATTTTCGTAGTATCTTGGTAAATTTTCAGATTTTCAATGCGGGTTCTATCAGAGGTGAAGCTTTTATTTCAATCGATACTGTTATTCTGAAATATAACACTTTCATTCAGGTACGCCGACGGAAACGATTACATGGGTGCACATAGGGATAACGAACCGGACTTGGACCCCGAAGCCCCGATAGCATCCCTAACCGTCGGTCACGCTCGAGATTTCATTTTACGTTACAGTAAAAAGCAGGATACAAACGACAATCAAGTTGTGAAACTGACACTGGAGAACGGTAGCCTCCTAATAATGAAACCGCCGACCAACAATTTTTGGTATCATTCTATACCCAAGAGAAAAAAAATCACTTCGACAACAGGGCCGAGGATCAATTTTACGTTCAGAAAAATTTTGATCAAGACTCAAAATCCGATCATTTTGTAATTTCGAGTTTTTTCTACATGTAGTATGTAATCGTATTATTCATTGCCAATGATAAGCCAATCTAGTAAATGCTATACTCCATTCATTTTGAAGTTTACGATACTGCGATCCCGTTAAAGTTAGTTCAATAAGGAAAAATCTAGTAAGCATATTACTGCAACCAATAAAATAATTTTTTCTTCAGTGAGCAGCAGACAGAACATCTGAAAATTTCCTTTAATCTGGTTCAGCAGTCACAATTTCTCCAGCAGCACTTGGGTATCGACGCAGTTATGTCCAAATAAGCACAGGGTTCATAGCGATTTCCAAAAACCAAATTCCCGGTAGGTGAAAACGTTTTTCCCCGGTAGGTTTTGACATTTTTTTCAGCATAACAGGTACATAAAAATTAAAAAAACGAACAAAGACTTTGAGCATAGTAAAAACAGTCTCGTAACATTCGTTGCTTTCAATAAATCCATGAAAGCATCTTAGGAACGGGAAGCTTTTCGACTTTCCAGATTCCTAAAAATTTCGACAGTAAAAAATGACCACTGAGAGCCAAAAACAAGGTGCTTGAAATCACAAAATGAAAACCAGGTAAGTTATATAAAACATTCACAGAAGCAATAAAATATGAAACGATCATTAAATTTTGGATTTTTCAATAAATTCTCTGTCACTTGAACCCTGTAAGCATGTTTTTCCAATTTTGGCATTTCTCATTCTCATGAATAAATTTTGCGTCTTTCTACAGTATAAACTTATTCATGAAGTGAAGATAGCGTATAAAGCTGAACATATATTTTTTATTTCCGCTCCACGCCATTCTAAATCAACGGTGCTATAGATCTTTTGCAAAAAGAGCATTTTTAAAAACCACATTTGAGCGATTTAAAATTTATTGTATCGTTATTTACGCGAACAGTAGAAGATAAAAATTTTTATAACGATAAAAAATAAAACGTTAAATAACCCGAATAAGATGAACAAGATTTGTATCAAATCAGACGTTCAGAGATATGATTCGTATAGTTACCAGATTATTACAGTTTATATCATCCTGACAACCGCCGAGATTCTCATTTCTAGGAACGATTACAGTATAGCACCTTGACATCGGAATGAAAAATATAAACATTAAAAAATAAAGCCAAAAATGAAGAAATTGTACACGGGAAATCTTTTTTTACCGGTGTATTACACCGTAATGAGGATAAAAATGCAAGATTTGGTTCGCGAAAATAATACAAAGCAATTCAAAAATATATTACAAGGTATGAAAAATATTATCTAAACTACCAAAAGCTAAAACTATCGATGCGATGTAAAAGTAAAAAAAATTAAAACGAACGAGAGAAAAAAATTCACGATATTCTACATCGCGACTGAATCTCAAACTACGTAAAATTTGATGGAAACAGAGAGCTTTGAGAATCTAACTTTCGATAGTTCAAAATTAAATGAAAATAGACATTCCATCAAAAAATTTGACTGACACAGGAAATATAGAAAAATGAAATGATTACAGTGCTTGGATATTGAAAAGAAGTTACGACGAAATATCGACTAAGATCAAAAAAAAAAAATTTAGCGCGCTCACTTTTCGTCAATTTAGTTTCGACATCGACTTTTACACACTTTTTTAGTGAATGTGATCGATTTCGTAGGGTATTCGTAAAATTATATAGAAGCTCATTTTTTTCAATCGAATATCGGATATTTTGCAGTTGAGAGATCAGTAATTGTTGCGTTCATAGCTTTAAACAAACTCTAAATCTTAAAAAATGTTTTATAGCACTTATCGAAAATTTCATCGAAGGTTTCGTCAACGTCGAACATCGATCCTTTTTTCGAATTTTTCGGCGAATTTAATTGATCGCCGACCAACAATGTGTCCATCGTAAAATCAAAAAATGGGTTATCTCTCAACGGACCAGTCGTATTCAAAGTATCGTCGCTCTTGGTGTTATTCCGATCGAAAGTGGACAATAAACGAGGATGTCGATGTCCAATTAAACCATTGTTGGAGGAAGCGTCGCCAAAGTTCATAGAACTTAACGTACAATCGAAGGCTAAAAAATGAAATTTTTATTATCATTTTATTTTTACATTTATGTTCCCGGAAATTTTTAAAATTAAAACTTTAAAAAATGAACAAAAAATACTTTTATATAAAAAAACAGTGTGGAAATTTTCTCAAAGCTTCGGTGAGCAGTTTTCTGCTGATCATTTTTCGCAAAAATATTTAAAAAAACTGACGGTTGTCTTCCCCCTTGAATTTACATACCTATCTTTTTTTCTGTCGGTTCAAATTCGACTCCGATGATATGAAATGGCTCTTATACAAACCAATCAAATCGACATTCCGGAACGGAAATAGAAGGGTAAAACAGGTATTTTTTACGTTATTTCTAAAACGTCAAACTAACGGCGATTTTCGACGAGAAATCGATATTAAATTTCATTTTTCGAATATTTACTATAAAAATTGTTTAATGACCACAAATTTTTGCTTTCCAGACCGGATACATTCGATAATCTCATGAATAACTTCTTTGAAACATTCAAAGATCCTACACTCATCAGTTGATAAGACTATACAGAACGTTCATTCATTTTGAACATGCTTCAGAAGTAGACATGCACGGTAAAATATCCATAAAAATCATCAAAAAAACTGTCTTAAAAAATTTCAGGGGGGGTGTTGGGTGATTTTTTTCGGGTCAGGGGGTGTCCAGGGTCTTGTGTAGGAGGGTTTACCCCCTACCCATATGTGCATGTATGCTTAGAAGTAAACTTTTCCTTCGTCGGAACTTTCTTTCAACCGACACTGAATCTTACTTGCAATAGAGGTGAAATTGAGAAAACTTGAATGTATGCATTTTTTGAATAGGAGTCGAACAGCATTCTATTTTTCTGACTGGACACAAATTCATTAACAAAACTAGATCAAACTTACAGTTCAATGGATGGCGTTTGGATTCGATAACTGCCGTCGTTAAAATTCCGGGTTGTTGATTGAGCGATTTGATCATATCGAATCTCTCTAATGTTAGGTCACTCATTTGATCGACGAAATTCAACGAAGCATCCATGAAAATTTCATGTCCTTCGTCTCTTTTTTCATTATTGTTAACCGTTGAATTGAAATTTAAATTGGCGATTTGTTCGAAATCGAAATTTTGTTCCGCCAAAGTCGGTGGAGGGGGCGCGCTTTGCATCTTTTCGAAATCTTTTATCGTGGAGATATAATTTGATATATCATCGGCGCTTAGTGGTTCGAAATTTTCGACGATATTCGGATACAGTTCTGAGCGATTTTCTTCGCTTTGAGATGGATTTGCGACCGAAAAAGATAGAAGGTCGAAATTAGACGAATCGATGTTTTTATCGTGATTCGACGCATCGGAAGTCATAAAATTCCTCGCCTGGTCGTCCGGGAAAGTGTCGAAAATGTTCCGATTATTTTCGGACGGACACGCCGAAAACATGTCGAAAATGTTTCGATAACTTTCCGGAGGAATTAGCGTATCAGACGTCATATCGACCAAAAGAATGGACTTTTCTTCCACCTTGAAATTTGAAATTAATAAATTTACGACGGTCACAAATGAGTCTCTGAAGCATAGTAATAGGTAGACTATCCCATAGGTGGTATGGGGGTATTACCCAAGTCTTAGGTTTGGGAATTCCTTTACCACCCCGGTAAAAATGACCTACTGGTCGAGTGAAAAGGAAGAAAGCACTTGGTGGTGCCATCATTTGATAAAAATTAATTATGATCTTACAACAGAGTGCACTGTGCCAAAGATGTAGAGTACCCTGAAACGAGCAACATAAGTATACAAATCCGGGCCTAAAAATAAACAGGGTTTCTGCAAATTTGAAAAAAGATGTAAGAATAGGCAACGACACCCTCTGAAATCTCGAAAACTGTTGGGCTCAAAATCTAGATATTTTGTAGGTGTGCATGGGGCCGAATTTCATCGGTAAATTTTCAGTGATATGAGGTGCCACTCAACGCATTGTAGAGGGCATTGCGTCAAACCTTTGCTTTAGGATTTCGCAAACAACGCTGTTGCCACTCGGTCGGCTTCAAAATGAGAAAGTACACTATTTCACTAATATAATGTTGATGTTACTGTAAAAATTTGAAAACTTCAAGTTATTGGCCGCATGACACATGGTTCAGAAAACCTGAGAGACAGAACTCGAATGGTAGAGGAAATTTCACCTGTTTGAGGGTCCCTCTTTTACTATATGGGTAGACTCATGGCGAAAAATATTATCTTCACCCTAAATTAAACTAATTACGAGCGCGGTATAGAGGAAAGTTTTAACTCAAAGTTTGGGTTACTATCGTCTCATGCAGAGTAATCTGATTCAAATTTCCTCATAAGTTTATCGATGAAACTCGGTCCCATGCACAACAACAAAATATCTAGATTTTAGGCCCAACAGTTTTTGAGATTCAAGGATGGTGTTTTTGCCTTTTTACATTTTTTCCAAATTTGCAGAGACCCTGTTGATTCTAAGGCCCGGGTTTGCATACTTATATTGGTTGTTTCAGAGTACCCTACACCTTTGGTACAGTTCACTTTACTGTATGATCTAAAAAATTTTTCCTTATATCATGGCCGTACATCTATGCTTATACTGGTATACAAGATCTTGGGAAGTGTTATAATGGCTAAGGAAATTTGAAGGAAAAGTCTTTTACTTTAAGAAGGATTGCTATTGGATAGTATGTTTTGGGCGTGGGTGGTCAGTTTGATAAAAATACCATCAGGGTGTCCACAGTTTTACCAAGTGTATATACTGCATAGTTGATTTCGATGAGTAAAATTATAAAAATTGACAACTGAAGAACACTACCATTTTTTACACGAGACAAAAATTTTTGGCCCCGTACTAAGATTTCTTGGTATTTTTGCACAAGGTAGAAAGACATAATGTCGAGATTAACTGCTCAAAAAAATCTTCTACATGCTCTAAAATGATAAAAGACCGAAAAGGTCAATCCACAGTTTTTTCCCAAATCGTGCTTTTTTGGGAAAAAATCTTCCAAAGGGAGAGATAATTTTGAGATTCGACATGAGAAACGAGAATTACGACGCATTTTTGAAGGTCAACATCACAAATTTGCCAATTTTTACACGAAGCGCAGTTTGAATTGAGGATCATAATGATTTCAACCGTATGATTCTTGAAATAATATAATAAATTTTAAGGTAATAAAATGTGGAGCAACAAAATGTAATGTAAAAATATGTAATGTAATGTATAGTAAAAAAATTCAAAGTGATGAAACGTAAACTAATATAATTTAATGTAATAATTTGTAAAGTGTTAAACCGTAGCCTAATAAGCTGTAAATGAATATAATAAAATGCAATGAAATGTGAAGTAATATATTGTAAAATAATAAAATCTGAAGTAATGAAAAGTAAAGTAACAAAATGTATTGTAATAAATTGTAAAGTAATAAAATGTAGAATGATGAAATGTATAGTAATAAAATGTAAAGTTACAGAATGCAAAGTGGCAGAATGTGAGGTGATAAAATGTAAAGTGAATGCATACGTGGCATATTCGTCCTTGATGCAGAAATGTCATATTCACATTAGTCTACTTTTTACTCTGCCAATATCTTCTGGAATACTGATCACGTTTTCTGGATTTTCGAAAATTTCCACCGATCGATCCAACTTATCGATCGCTTGCGAATCCTGGTTGGATTCTCGCAAACGATAATCATACAAACTTTTCAGTAACGTGCTGTGTCTGTAGTCGTAATTTGGCACAAAATCGAAATTATCAGCGCCGATGTTTCTTTTTTTACGAATAGGAAAAATGACGTGTTCGGTTGTTGCGTGAGATGATTCTGGCGAATATTCTGAATAGCTTTGGAAGCGCCAATCTCTTTTTTTGCAAAGCTCTGGTCGTTCGGGAGGCGGAAAATTTACTAGCCCGATCGTGCAAATTGAATACGTCGATAACCGCATTGACGATTCGTTGCTCGGCGACTTTGCAGTAATAATGAATTATGTTTTTCTAAAATTAGGACGAAATTATGGTGTTTTTAGAAACAAAATCTGGATGTCATAGACAAAGAATTGAGAAGTTGATTGATCATTCAATGAATTATTTTTTTCGTCTGATTATTAATCGACGTAAAAAACGTATTTCTCAGATTTGAAAATTTCAACTAGGTATCTAAGTTGAAAAAAGACCTTGGGGCTTTTGCCAAATTTTAGAAAAGCGAGAACGGACGATTGCTCCGTTTAATTTACAGTTGGAGTTTGGAGAATTTCATAAAACTGGAGATAGGACAATTTAAAAAAAAGTCAGCTTTTCGAAGTGTTTTAGTTCATATTTTGGTGAGACGCATATATTAACACGTCTACTAAATTATACGGGGGGAAACACGGACTTTTTTTCAAGTTTTATTTTACACGCAAAAATCAGTCGAGGACGATTGTATAACGGAAAAATTATTGTTGAATAGGTCAGAACAAATACTTTCGATGGTAGTTTAATTTCTCTACATGGTTATGGCCAGACCAAAAAAATCAATCAGAAATCAAGAACTTTTCATAAATTTGAACAAAACAGAATCGTACCAGTTTTGAGCTGAAAACATACCTACAACAAAAAATTCAAAAATCAGATTAACAGCCAAAAATTTTGATTCATCAACAGGCAAGATATTCTGTCACTGACCAGTACTGAGACAGCACAGAAAGGCAAGCTATGTATCTCACTTTCTCATGATTAATCAAACCGCCCCTTGTTTTGAAAAATGAACGACAAGTTGGACACGTGTAGCAGGATTTTTCATCCATTGTCGATGACGGCCGACTACGATTTTTTTTTGACGATTTCTTGGCGCTCTTGACTGTCTTTTGCGAGATTTCGCCACCATTTTCATTATCTTCGTGTTCCGCCTCGACGTGCAAAATCAATTCGTATTGATTATCTGTCGTAAAATCGCAACTGACGCATGCCAAAGTTTCGTCAGCCGGCGCTTGTAATTCGCTCGATAAATCAAGAGTCGATGAAATGTCCTCGCAAATCTTGGGCGTAAACATCGGAATCGTGAAATATGACGATTTACGGTTTCGTGAGACATAAAGACAATTGTGTTTCGAACGTTTGGCTGAAAATGTTGTTTCTTCATAGAATAAACGCGATTATATAAGACTTTTTTAGTCATTTTAGAGGCCTCTACCCCTAAAAATTTGGAAAAATCAATAATTTTAGGATAACATTTCTGTGATAACGGCTGAAGATTTATGGGTCTCAATATGTTTATTTTTAGGTTGTCGTCGATAATATTAGCTGATCTATGGAACGAAAGCATTCAGGGCAGAGCGCCCCATGGGGAGGGGTATGAGGGGGGTATTACCCCTACCTAAAGTCCTTAAAATCGATCACTGGCTGCCAAATTTCGAGACAAAATGACGTGTTTAATGGACATTTAGCTACGCTACCCTCGCAAATTTCCAATTTTACCCATAACTGAAAAATCTGATCTTGGGGACCTCTAATTCAGGGCATAATCGAGAAATGAAATTAAACTTTTTTAAAGCGCGGTTCAGCTTAACTGAAAAGCCTGGTGTCAAAACTTGGAAAATTACTCACGTGTAGACGTTGAACGTTTTTCTCGCTTCACGGCGGGACTAGAAGCGCTTGAACTCGTCAGCTCAACTTCAGTACATCTTACACCCGGAGAGAAGAACTTTCGGTAATCAATAATATTAAGGGGCCGCAATGAATAACACAAATTCGGACTGCGCAATCTGCCTCGACAACCTGAACGATCAGAAGCCTGACCTCCAGACGCGACCATAGTAATTAATAATTCGTGGAAGATGGATTGAAAAATTCGGTTTCTAAAACATAAGCTACAATAATCGATATAAGCAGATCAAGAATACATGAAATACTGGGAAATTTCAGCTTTTTTACCTTTTTGATATTTTGAAATTGATCTTGATCCAAACTCAAACTTTGAGCAAGCATTGTGAACATGGCGAGCGCGAAGCACCAGAAATTTTGAGAGTTTAAGCGTCCTGATGCACAAAAATTTAACTTTTTGGTCTCACTCTTAACAAGGGGGAATTTCCTCATTCAGTTCCTTTTTCAACGTGAGAGCCATAAACAAATTTTTTCCGTCATTCTTCAATAAATTTTCTTATTTTTTAAAACGTTAATATTGTCCACGCAGACGCTTTGTTTATGAGCTTACTCAAACAACTTGATGTTCCCACGGTCAGTAATTCAAAAAATGAAAAAATATGAAAATTTTAGTCAGGTCAGATTTGTGCATATAAATAACACAATTGGTGTAATACAACGGTTGAGAGCATAGTAAAGATGGACTTCAGTGGTATTTGGGTGAAAAATATAATTTTTCAAAATACACGTTTTATACAGTTTACACGATAAATAAATGTACTTGCACAAAAAATTACTAAAGTTTAATACATACAGTACGGAAAGTCTGTTAAAGTTCATCTTTAAATTCATCATAATTCAAGCTGATTTTGTTATTCTAAAACACAACAGAATGAACTTTTTTGGCGTGGACGGGCCGAATTGGCTCATCAAATTCGTGGGAAGAACCTACAATTTTCCTTCCACATTCTGGACGTTTTTCTATATTATAATACAAATATTGAAAACCAGTTTTTCATCAAAATACCCCATTTCAGGAAAAGACGCTGCTCTGTTGAGGTGGGCTCAGGTGCACGTGTTCAGCTTCCGGCGTCGGTGCGCAGGCGGTTGGACGCGGCGAAAAGTGGCCGGAAAGAATGATATATTTGCATAGGTTTATGCTGCCACTGTTTCGCGTGTTTTCTGTCTTTTTATCATTATTGGAAAAGACTTATTTTATGGAGCGTCGCCGCCATCGTCTTTCTTATAATATTTTTGTTTATTATTTGTTATTGGCGTCGCCCATCGTCACCCAATACAACTTGGACCTGTAAGTTGTTTTGTTTTGTGAGCGTAGTGGAGGGAGTTCATAAGTATAGGAGTGGAGACTTGGGTAGGAGCTCCTGAGGTACGAGCCAAGGTGTTCTGCCCGAGGTTTAGTGAAAGTTCTGGTGTATATCTGGTGAAACGTCTGGGAGAGTTTGGTGTTTGTTGTTGTTGTTAGCCTGTGGTTAGAACTGTTGCTTGATTGTGAACCCACAGCAGCCTAACAAGTGGTGGACTCTTAACGCCTCTCACGACGGATAACCGGAGAACCACCAGAAAAATAACTAAACCTCCTGGGTTTTATTTGCAGTCACATACCGGAAAAGTGAAGAAGATGAGTATTCCGGTAGGAAAAATGTTGAGGACTCCTCCTAGGTCACATGAACCTAGTGTTTCGAATCTGGACTCTGCTGAAGAACACGCAGCGGTAGAAAAGGTTCAAGCACAGGCGCCTGAGACTGAAGGAAGGAGAGAGAGTGGAATTGCCGAAATGGCAAGAGTTGAAGAGGAGTTGAGGAGAAGTGGTTTTGAGATGGCTAGGAGAGCCGAGATTGAAACTACTGTAAGTGGTAGTGTCAGAGGTCAGCAGACCTTTGAGAAGGAGAGACTGACGTCGCCCTCGAAGTTGATCCATCCGATGGCCGAGACGCTGGAGGAGATTAGACGGAAATCGAAACCGGCGTGGAGGTCAAACATGGTGGACATGAATTACGACGAATATTACGAGGACGCGCCGGCCGATTTATACGACGACAAATATTCGAGGCGATACGACCCCGAAATGGCGAATTTTATTCAGCGAGAGGAGCAGAGGGATCGAGTCGATCCCAAGGACGTACGAATTAACGCGCTGGAGAAGAAGGTCGAGTTATTGATCAAAGTAATCGAAAGCGCGCAGGTCAAGGAAAAGGAGTCGGAGGATGATCAACGGAGGAAGATATGTGAGTCTTCTTACCTTGAGAATAGAGTTGAGAGAGTTAGTGAACCTAAGAGAGAGGTTCATTCAGAAGTTTATGTCAGGTCTCAAGAGGACAGAGACAAACATTCGGCTAGAGATAGAGGTTGGACTGAGGAGCCGCAGAGTTCGAGGAATGCTGAACAAGCACAATCGAATGCCTACGGCTACTCAGAGAATAGGAGGTCGAGGGAAGGGAAGGTGACTATTTGCGATGAATCGTCCCAGGGAGAGGATAGGTTTTCTCGTCCTACTCCTTGGAGAGATACCGCAAATAGAGCTGACCTTAGCCCTGAGAGGAGAAGAAAGAGAAAGTCAAAGAGTCGAAAGAGATCTCACAGATCTAGAGCTAGAAGTAGACATTACTCGGATAGTGATAATAGCAGTTCATCTACTTCGAACTCTAGCTCAAGTGTTGAAGTTGATGTGAGAGATGTGGTAAAGGCCTTGAAACATAGACCTTTGCATGATAGTATAAAGCCAACGGAGGCTTTGAAGTTTTTTACTGATCTGGAAAGTGAGTTTCTGGAGAATACGGCTGATAAAGTGAAAAAGGAGTGTTTGAGAAGGTTGTCTCAGAACACGGCGAGGAGGATAGCGAGAACATCCTCAAGTTATATAGAAGCGCGGAGGAATATTTTAAAGTATCTCGCGCCGACTTATGATTTGACGATGCTCAAAAGAGAGTTGTTTAATATGAAACAGGAAGAAGGCGAGTCAGCCTTGGAGTTTTTAAAGAGATTGAGTAATCATGTGGATCTGGTCTATGCAGATCAGAGTGATCAAGTAAGGCAAGAGAATATTATTAATGCCTTTATTTATAAAAGTAGTCCGTTGTATCAGACGGAGTTGCAGGACCTATTGCCATCGATGAAAACTTGGCAAGACCTTGCATACGCCGTAACTCAGATTGATAAAAAGTATAAGAATGTATTTACTACTTTTGGAGCCAAAGATAAACCGATTGTAGTGAATCAAGTTGTAGCGGAGGAGATGTGCCCGGAAATTGCTTTTGTCGGGAATGCTCCGTATGGAAGTACTAAAAAGTATAACCAGACGAAGTCAAGACCACAAAATCAGTTGCAAAAGGCAGTAGAAGAGGAGAGAAGTGAGGAGAATGCGGAAGAGATGCTACCTGGTCCGTCGCCTCGTGATGTCAAAAAGTCTAACGAGGAGCAGGCCAAGGAGTCTTTTCTAGCTATTCTCTCAAAGGAGTGGCTACAATTGGTTCAGAAAGTAGATAAATTACAAGTTACTCAGAGTGAAGCCTTAAAAGAGTTGACTACTGTGAAGGCTGCGTCTGCTGAAAAGCAGAAGCAGTTGAAGCAGCAGAGACCCTATTGCATTTATCATAAGAATAATACGCATGCTACGGAGGAGTGTAAGACATTAGCATACCGGCGTCAGCAACAGCAACGCGGTGGATTTAACCGTGGCATGCCTAATCAGTATTATGGTGGTGATAGGAATGCTTCATATAGAGGAAGTTTTAGAGGTAGAGGTGGACCTCAGTTTGGATTTAGAGGAAGAGGAAGAGGTGCCTATTATGTAGGATTCCCCGAAGAAGATCAAATGTACGGGTATGACCCAGAGTTTGAGAGATACAGGGAATTCTGCAGACTTAGGGAACAAGGCATCCAGTTGCAGAGACAGCCTCAGTTGATGTTACCTGCACCAACTAGTCAACCTGCTATTCAGGGTAGTACCGTCCAGGATCAGTCTGGATCATTTGTTCCGAACCAGTCGCAACCTAGTTCGCATAACGTAATGGTGACAAGCCGTACGGATGTGGATGATGAAAGCGAAAAGAGTAGAAACAAATCTTCTAGTTTGGTTCTCGGAAGTATTATTCACCTGGATAAGGTGACACCGCTAGAGAAAGTGAAAGAAAGAGATCTGGCTCATGTGAAATATGGAAGAAAAGCAACGGACGTAGAGAGAAGGTTGTTGGAAAATTATCCGAAAACGGTTCCGTTCTATATAAATGTGGTTATTAAAGAAACGGCTACCAGAGCTTTAATCGATACAGGAGCTCAGTGTACGGTCATGTCTTCTAAGCTCCTGAAAAGGGCATTAGACGTTGATTATACAGTGTACCCTCGTATCCTTAAAGTGACTGTAGCTGACGGAAAAGTTGTGCATGCCTATGGGTATGTACCAGTTTGTATGAAGACTGAATTCGGAAGTTTTCCAGTCAATGCTATAGTGTTGCCAGATGCAGGTGAGGACCTGATCTTGGGCACAGATTTTTTAGCACACCCAGATTTAGGTGTGGTGATTGATTTCAAAAGAAATGCCATGACGATACAAGGCATTGAGAGAAAGATTGACGTAGTTCAAGTTCCTTCTGTAACTACTGTGCAAACGGTAATGGAAGAAGTAACTAAAGTCAGTGTGGCGTCGACTGATTGCATAAATCAAATTGTTTATCCAAAAGTTTGTCTACTAAAGACAACTGTTGCAATTGTTGCATGTAGTAAAACCTACATTCCATATGGAACAGATGTTTTGATGAAGGCAAAACTTTGGGATCAACATGGAGATGCCACGTTGAACAGAATTATTGTCGAATCTAAAGATTCTGAAAGGAAGTTCAGAATGGAGAAAGCGGTTGTAGACGGGTCACAAGAAGAGTTTGTAGTACTAATCTCCAATACCACAGGTTCTGGATGTCGGTTTGAGAGAGATCAAATCATTGGCTATACAGAATCTATGCTTATTGAAGATGATGATACGTACAAGAAGGTTAAGGAAATGAAAAAGATAAAGGAGGAAAAGGAATATCAGACCTGCATGGTAAAGGAAGGAATGCCTGCATTATCAAAAGCTGATTCTGTAGAGTTCTATACTTCACTATGCAAGATGCTATCAAAGGCAAAAATATCGGAAGAGAAGAAAACGGAAGCTATAGAGTCTTTGTTGAAGTACAGAGATGTCTTTAGCTTGCCTGGTGATCCGGCTACTACAACCCCAGCTCTGACATGCAAGATAGATACAGGAGATGCAAGACCTGTAGCAAAGAGATATTACAGAGCTTCAATTAATAGTCGGCCAGGAGTGAGGCGACACATAAAGGAGATGTTGGATCAAGGAGTGATCGAGCCCTCGAAGTCACCGTGGGCTGCACCCTTGTTCCTGGTTGGAAAGAAAGATGGAACTACGAGACCAGTAGTTGATTTTAGAGGTATAAACGAAGTGACCAAGGATGATAAATATCCCATCCCGAGAATGGATGACTATTTAGATTGCCTTGGAAGAGCGAAGTTTTATACGACTCTAGATTTGAAGTCGGGATATTGGCAGGTCCCGATGGAGGAGGAGAGCAAGGAGAAAACGGCTTTTATATGCCAAGAGGGCTTGTTCCAGTTTAAAGTGATGCCGTTTGGATTGAAGAATGCACCTGCTGAATTCCAAAGGATGATGGAGAGAGTCCTTGGGGATTTGGTATGGAAAATTTGCCTGGTGTACATAGATGATATTATCATCTTCTCGAATACGTTCGAGGAACACTTAGAGAATTTGAAAATGGTGCTAGAAGCGTTGAGGAAGGCGAAGTTGACTCTTAAGCCAGAGAAATGTGAATTTCTTCCCGAGAAGGTGCACTTTTTAGGACACATCTTGGACGCGAACGGAATTTCTCCGGATCCTAAGAAGGTCAAGGCGATAACGGAATTCCCATTCCCGGATTCTGTTAAGAAAATGCAAAGATTCCTAGGTATGCTACAATGGTGTAAGAAATTTATACCAGACCTAGCAGCACTAGCTGAACCTTTGTACAAATTAACAGGTAAGAAGGGAACATGGAATGTAACGGAGTTACATTACACAACTTTTGAGAAGCTCAAAGTAGCATTGACCTCAGTACCTTTCTTAAGACATCCAATTCTAGATGGATCTGCGCGATTCATTCTTCAAACGGATGCCAGTGGAATTGCACTGGGAGCAGTGTTATGTCAAGAGACTGACTCGGAACGTTGGGTAGTTGCCTACAATAGTCGGATATTGCGGGCAGAAGAAAGGAAATGGTGCGCCACCGAAAGGGAATGCTTAGCTGTGGTTTACGGCCTTAAAATTTATAAACATTATCTTTTGGGCCAAAAGGTCAGGATTCAAACTGACCACAAACCATTATTATCAATGAGGGTGAATACACAAACTAATGACAAACTCAAGAGGTGGTACGCATTCATTTGCCAGTTTAATCACAAGTTGGAGTATGTGCCTGGCAGACAAAATGCCATGGCAGATTTCCTCTCCAGGAAGGAGGAACCGGATGAGCAGAAAGAGAAGTTGCCACCAAAATGGGAGCTTATCTTTCAGAAAGAAGAAGTGAAATCTCTTACTGAAGACGAAGTCCTTAACCAAAACCACAAAGTTTTAGTGAAACAACTTCGGGAACTCAGAGGAGATGAAGTGGATGAGGCTGTAGGAGTCTTCACTCCGGTGAAGATGGCCACAGCTTCAGTGGCTTCAAACTATGGTGTTAGTGATGAAACTCAACTTAATATTTCTCCAGAATTTGATAATTATCGAACGCCTGAGAAATATGAAATTGAGGCGGTAGTCACTAGACAAATGGCAAAAAACTTGCAGCAGGAGGAAAAAGGACATCCTCCTGGGCAAGCAAAACCTAAAGAAGAGGTGAAGAGAATTTTTGAACCAAAGGAGAAGGAGTTTGAAGAAGCCCCAGAGATTGAAGATGATAGACCGAAAGGGCTTATCTCAAACGCCTTGATGTCAAAGTTGCAAGGAAAGGATAAAGATCTAAAAGTGATCTTCGAGAAACTAGGTGCTAGTAGTAGCACTAAGTCTCAAAGTAACTTTTATATCGATCAAGGGATACTATATAGAGAGACTTTTGGCGAGGCAGAGGATCAAGTTGTTGTCCCCTCTGTTCTCAAAAAAGTTGTCCTGCATCAGTATCATGGAGCAGTGATGATGACGCATCAAGGGTTTAAGAGAACCCTTGCTATTATTAAAAAGCGGTTCTGGTGGCCGAGCATCGAGAAGGATGTTCGGAGCTGGATCAGCTTTTGTCCGATATGTCAAATTGCGACTCCAGGAAAGGCTACAATTCCGCCATTGAATCCTATTATTCCTAGAGGACCATTTGACATAGTTTCTGTAGACATTGTGGGAATATCTCCCATGAGCGAGAAAAGACCGTATGTGATAGTATTTCAAGATTACTTTACAAAATGGGTGGAAGCAGAAATGATCCCGGATCAATCTGCTGTAACCATTGTGGACAGTTTTCTTCGGAATATTGTGTTCAGGCATGGAACCCCGGTGAAATTGTTGAGTGATAACGGTTCATGCTTTACAGCTGATTTGATGACGTCAGTCTGTAAATTGTTGGAGTGTCAGAAGATTTTCACAACTGCCTACCATCCACAAGGAAATGGAATGGTTGAAAGGTTTAATCAAACCTTGATCAAGCAGTTGCGAAAGGTTGCTATAGAGGATTCAGATAAGTGGGACAGATATTTGCAATCTGTCGTTTTTGCATACAATGCCACACCTCATACCTCAACAAAATGTTCTCCATTTGCCTTATTGAGAGGCCATGAGGCAAATTTTGGCATTAGTATTGGTGTTGCCAGAAACATAGTTCTGCCAATGAACTATGAGGCTTATAAGCATATACTAACCGAAAGTTTAGTAGAAACTTATGAAGTCATTTCAGAGAATATCAGGAAGGCTGCGGAGAGCAGTAAAAAGTTTTTTGACCGTAAAGCAAGAGCTCATGATTATTCCGTCAATGATTGGGTTTTGCTGAAAGTCGATAAACAGAAAAAACTGGGTCTGCCGTGGCAAGGACCGTATGTTGTTACTGATAATAGGAGATTATCAGAGAATGTGCTTGAAATCGCTCACTGGAGAGAGCCGCTGAAAAAGCAGGTGGTATCCGTGAGCAGGTTAAAGCACTTTCGCTACGAGACCGGCAGATGGCTGCAGTCTAACGACGTGTCATTTAAGGACACGCAGTTTACTGTAGATTCAAAAATTAGTAATTACAAACTGCCGTGGCGCGTAGCGCTGGCTTTTCGTGTGTGTGTGTGCGTATGAATACCCCCCCCCCCCATATTTTTTGTCCCAAATTGTGTATTTAGGTACAAATTGTATTTAATTGTAATTATTTATGTATTTATCGCATATTTATCGTGTATTTTTAATTTTCCCTCGCGTAAATCTTAAAATTTCTCAAAATTTTTGGTAAAAAACCACTCTTCGCAAAAAACCTAAATTTCTAAAATTTTTTCGCGGCCCTAAATTTTAAATTTCCCCGAGTCCGATTAATTTCGGAGGAAATAGCTAATTGTTGCCCCCCAATTCTGTGAATATTGGAAGAATTGGGAAAACCGCTGAGTTTTAGAGTGAAAATAGACAAAAAGTAGCGAAAGCGAAAAATTTGTCGATTTTTCAGCTCATATTAAACAATTTTAAAAAATTTTGCAAAAATTGATAGCGCCGAATTAGTAGAATTCGAGAAAGAAGCGGAAGGAATGTCCAGGCCCCCCAATGGACGCCGGACGAAACAATACCTGGTCACGGACCCCCACGTGACCTACGGACAGCCGCAGGTGCGGCAAAACAATCGGTATTTTTTAGTCGATGGTAAGTGACCTAAGTTTTAAACTTAGTTAATTTAAAAATTAATTGGGCAAAGCAGGATGTTATAGCCCACGGGTGTCTAGACGAAGGCCTAGACAATTGTAAAAGTTTAGTGGGAACATAATTGTTCTGTCAGCTTGAAAAAGTGTGGCAAAGCTGCCCGTAGCGCAAAATTTGGACTTTTTGCGAAACTACATTATTCCTCTACACACATAGCGAGTTGAATAAATTCGTCTATGTGATGGGGAAGAAGTGGAGTGTAGCAACTAGTCGACTAGGGGTAGATAATTTCAAAACTATTTAAATTTTCAAATTCCATCTTTACTTAATTTTCTACGAATTTCCTCATTTTGGTTAAATTGTAAATATATTCTCAAATTTCTTCTTGGAAATTCTTAATTTATTGATTGGATAGGCCGTTTTGGGCGTTGGATTGAGACGGCTAGCAGTCGATTGATGGAAGACGCAGGTGGTCTGTGCGTGTACTCCCGTATAAGGTAGAAGTCGGGGCCGCACTTGTGTTTAACTATCTGCCAACACTAACCCAATATATGTGTGGTACCTTATTTTCCCCTGCTTGCAATTTTCTTTTTCCTTTTTCCTATTTGTGCTTACTATCTGTGGTGAAGGTAGAATTTAACTGATGTTTGTCCGCTTTGGGAAAAATTTTCATTAAAAAGTTGTAAACATTTCGCCTGAATTTTTTAGACTACAATGTTAAACGCATTGTCAGAGTCGGCGAATTAGAACGATGGTTTGCCACGACGTTCGGGAGATTTCCGTTGGAATTGACGGAACCGAAATTGGTTGAGGTAGGTAAGGTGGCTGAGATGGTCGAAACCTTGAAAGACAGTAGGTTTCGAGGACAGCCAGTCATCGGTTTTGATACCGAAAAAGTTACTCAAGAGTATGTCAGTAAGGTTTTCGCGACTTCTGGGGTTGATAACCCAAAAGGGAAGGAGTTCGCGAGAGTCATTAGCTTCTCGACGGTGACTGGAGACACCTTTGTTGTAGATACTACGACAATCATGCCGAAGGAATGGACGCTCATTCATGAGCTCTTAGATTCGGACATGCTTCTCGTTGGATACAACTTGGTTACAGATCTGGTTGCCGTCTGGAATGTTAATGGCGCAGGCAGAAATCACCAGGATGTTGATCTGACAGCAGAGATCAAGTATAGAATTGCATCTTCGTATGGCCGTTACTATGACGTAGCCAAGGTAGGGGATCAATTGAACGGAAGATTTTTGGCAATGTCCAGGAAGTTGGGACTTTGCCCAGAAACATTTAAGCTGAAAGGGTTGTTCACGGAGCTGTATCTGGCGGACGTTGGTTATTTCCAAATCGATTTCCGTCAGAGAGCGCAACGTGAACGATTTTGTAGGCACACGTTGACGCAGTTTGAAATCAGGTATTCAGCACTGGACGCCTACTACTCATTGTTGGTTTTCCTAGCATTTTTCCACTATGAGTTAGCTATGGAAGTCGAGGTCGGATTCCAGTATTTTCCGCATGATTTGATGAAAGCGGATCAAATCCAGATAATGTCGTACAGGTTTTACAGGTTTTTTAATATGATACATGGAGAGAATTTTCCGCAGACTTTTTGTGGAAGTCCGGAAGTAGAGGAGCCGCAGTCGTCGGCTATTTACCACGTAATGAGACAGGAAGCGTATGCCCGTATGGCTGCCCAAATGGACACCTCATTTGGAGGCTATGTGGAGTACAGCTTCCCTCATTACGAGGCAAATCTGAAGAGAGGGAGAGACGTAAGTATACCTAAAGGTATTCATCCTGATTATACCGTTAAAGAGAAAAGTAAGAATGTAGACGGTAATGATACGGTAAGTGAGGATGAAGAGTTCGAAGAAGCTTTGTCGGAAAAGCAGATTAGAACTCGAATAATGAACAAGGTGATAGATATGGTTAATCGAGGGAAGAGTTTCAGTAGACTCGATGAACCAGTATCTATGGTTTTGTACGAGAATTACCTAAGGTATAGGAAAGAAACGAAGCAGTTATTGGAGATACCATCTCTGGAAGTTGATTACCACGAGTATGAACCGGTCAGAGTTTCGAACGGTAAAGACTCGTATGTAAGACAACACTGGAGTATGGATATCGCTCCTTATTCTGAAATATTGATCGAGGACAATTTTAAGAATTTGGAGTCAGTGTGTAATAAAGTTCCTCTGACGTTTCATTTGTTTTGGCCAGCGTGTAGAGAGGAAGCAGAAGAGTACCTTACCTCTCTCCTTGACAACAACTATTTGAGATCCTTTAGCCCTGAGGGAAAGGAACAACTCTTGAAGATGTTGTGGAGGGGAGATAGGTACGGTCAGTACTTATCATTTTTGAATAGTCTTCCAGTAACAGAGGTACATACGCCAACCAAGGGCGATTCTATTACATGTTGGGGAAATCGTTTCGGATTTCTGCCGATCCGATTTTGGCCCAAGACAAAGTCATGGGAGCAAAGACCGGAAGATAAAAGGAAGCATTTGGTGGAGTGTCCGCAGTACAAAGATATTCACTGCGCTAGATAAGAATCGTATCAGTAGCATTGTTGCTGCAGCATTTTTGAGCTCGGAGACTGAATATCTAGTGACATCTTGTTTCGAACAGTTTAAAATCAGTAATCAGGATGGCGTAGACAAACTAAAATTGTTGTTTTGAACAAAGATTTTGAGTCCGTTAAGGCGGCTCAGAATACTTTCCAGAGGGCAAGTCTAATTTGACTTTACAGAATATCAAAGAACGTGCATTGACGTTGCTGAAAAGACTATTACACGCAAGAAAGTTTGACGTCTTTGATGACAGTTGGACTGAGCTCCTGAATGATAAATTAATCCCAGGTCATTTCAAAGAAATTTTCACATCTAACTGGATGAGTTGTAAGGAAATGTGGGCTTGTGTCTTTCGGAAAAATCTCACAACTTTTGGAATTAGTGATACTAATCAGATTGAAGCACAAAATAAACATATCAAAGACGTAATAAGTCCGTATTCGCGGATGTTGCTATGCGTCGAAAATCTGATGAAATTTATTTCTATGCATACGTTCAATGTAAAGCGTCGGGAATACGTGGAAAAATGTAAAAAACAAAATTATTTCCAACATTCCTTCATTTGAACAAAAAGAATTTCTGATTCAAACATTTCATCGATTTTGCTGCTTCTAAGCTCAGTGCAGAATATAATTTGTTTCAGAGAGACCTTCGAAAATTTCAGATCATCAACAATGATGGAGCGACTAGTGTTTCCAAAACGGATTTTGACTCCAAATATACCATTATACAGGATCGCAAATGTTCTTGCGAAATTTTCTGCCATTTTGAGTTGCCTTATCGTCACATTATGGCTGTTAGAAATTCGAAAAATTTAGAAATATTTGATTTCAACCTTATTTCACGACGTTTCCAACAGTTTAAATTCGTTACGTCTGTTCCTGATAACTTCAGTCATGATCCATTGTTGGAAAAAATTCCCGAAAATTCTATTGCATGCAATAGGTAGTTCAAAAAATAGAATTTTGTCTGTAAATGAAAAATACAACAAAATGTTGAATCTAGCCAAGCGAGTTTGTGACGTCTGCAGCAAATTAAGTTTCACATGATTTGAAAAGCAATATGAACAGTTAAAAAAATTTTTCAATAGCCTGAATACATCTGAGCCTATGTCGCTGGTTATTTCAAAAACTGATGAACTGGTGGAAAAAAGCTTCGATTTGGAAACAGCAAATGCTGAAACTGATGTTAGCATGTCGAAAACTGGAAGCATCGTGAGCGATCTTTTACCATCAGTGTCAAACCACGATGTTGAGACGAGATCTGATGATTTTAGTGAGGCTTCCGAGTTCAAAAATGATCAAGACTCACCAGATCAGTTACTTTCTTTTAGAAAACAGCGTAAGATCATGGGTAATGTAAAGGGTCTGACAGAGAGGCAAAGGTTTTTTCGGATTTGATCCGACTATTTTTCAACAGCGATTATCCATCTCCACCAACCCAACGTTTGAAAAAACAGAATGGCCGTTTTGTGCAAATTATGAAGTTCAATGGCTTGTACCATACCTGTAAGACCTCCGACCAGTTGGGGGGGGGGGTTAATCCGAAATTTTGGGGAGGGAGGAAAAAGTCGAAATTTTTCCCAAAAAAGGCCAAAAAACATACACTTTTTTGAAATTTTTTTTTTCCAAACTGGGGGGGGGGGAAATGATTTTGGTTACAGGGTTGGCCAAGTTGGGGGGGGATCCCCCCCCCCAACCCCCCCAAGTACAGGTATGGCTTGTACATAACAATCTATCCTGAAAATCATCAAAAAATTAAGCTATATTGTGCACAAAAGTTTCCTCATATATTGATATCGACCAGTTTATCATGTAAATCGAATGAATTTTAATAAATTTGTACACAAATCAGGATAATTATGAAAAAATAAACTGTATGCAATGTGCCAGGCTGAATAGGTAACAGCTGACAAATGTGCAATCTGATCCGCAAGATGGAAATATCAATAAAAAATTAGTGAGATGAGATATACTGTACTTTTCGTACGGCTAATAGTAGGTCTTATATAGCAGGCACTATTAACAGTATACTGCAAATATAAAATGTTATATTCGCCGTATCCGGCTAATAGACACTGCCCCGAAAACTGATAGAATTCGACTGATAAACAGTAAATATTGATCACGTGCATTTATAGTGTTTTTCAATGTATACTTGCACATTATCTATTGAAACGCATGAAACCTTGAAAAAACCCCAAAAAGTTTTTCCTCATGAGGAAAAATCAAAGGAAAAAAAAAGAAAAATCAAAGTTATACTCAAGTAAGTTTATCCCTGAGGGGATTCCTTGTCTCAGCTAGGAGACTGCGGAGCTCTCTAGTGAGGCCCCGCATCTAAGTTAAAGTAATCTTTGTTGTTGTAGGTCGGGGATAATCGGACTGTTGCACTATCACCGAGGCTTAGCCAAGGGATTAGTTCTAACAGGTCAGTTCAGACCAGAAGCCTCTATCTTTTCTTATGCCTCTTAAGAAAAGACCTGCACAACAGCATGACAACAGATTTGAGGTGAGATCACACAACACAACAAACAAATCAAATGCATCCTATCGTAAATTTTCAATTCAGGAGACTTTTTAGCGTTATTCAATTGGGTTCCTATGACTGTTCTGTTGAGTTGAGTTATTCTAATCGAAAAGCTAAAGATACATATTCAATAAATTTAAATTGTTCTTTGGCTGAAGTTGATTTGATTGGATAGTTTATCTAAATATTAGGCAGATTTTACTGCTGATGAGTCATGAACACCTGTGAGCAGTGCTAGTGAGCAATACGCAGCATTACTGGTAACTGCTAAAGCTTTTGTTATACCTACTGCTCACAGCCATCAGCAGTTCGTGAGCTGACTTGAGCAGCCGTAGAGTTTTGAGGGAGACAGCAGACCCACTAGAGGCAGTTGATGGCTTTTTTAGTTCAAAAATGGGCTGAACTGAAAATGGACCACCAAGTATGCTTTTTGAATGGCTGTAAGGTGTTTGAATGTTGAAGAAAGAAGCATCAAACTTTTTTCAGCCTGCAAAGTCACAATTTACAAACAACTCACTGAATATATATATATATATATGATCTCGGCAAGTGGAGATGATGAAATTGCTGAAGAGCAGCCAAAAATCTGCTATGCAATATTGCTTAACAGAATGCAAAACGTGGCCGTCGTTTCAAAAAATTGCCTTGAGAGTACGTTTTTAAGACTAATAATGGCAGACGAGCGAAATTTATTTTGTCATGTTATAATCAAGTTTTCTCCATTTTGGAGTCAACTGGGTCATCAGAGCGTAATTTTTGAACATTTGGCTTTTTTTCACACCAAGTTGCATAAACGATTGTCATCTGCAGTGATCAAGAAACTAGTCTTCATGAAATTCAATGCTAAAAATTTTTTGATGGTGCAGAAGTATATGATTTTATTTGTTATGATAAGGAATTTGTCTATTTTTGCTTAAACTCAGGAAAAATGATATGAAAATGTTTTGCTTTATTAAGAATAAAACTTTAGTGATATTGCATTTGCTTTTCTTTTACTTAATTCAGATTTACGATTGTGAAATAAAAAAAACCCTGATTAAACCCAGAAAAACCTTAAAAAACTCAAATTCGAAATTTTGAAAATGAGTTTTTCCCAACCCTGCTACTGAAATTCTTAGCATTTCTCTTCTTTTGGTTAATGCGGGAAAATTATGTTAATTTTTGTGAAGTGGCCATAATTTGTGGTATAACTAGGGGAATAATTCAAGTTTACGGTTTTTTCTCATTTTTCAAGATAAATCCGTTTTTGGGATTTTCCGTGTTGCTGGACAGATTCTGAACCCGAAACAAGTGGCGCTCATGAACTCCAGTGGTCAAAAAATCGGAAAAACACAAATTATGCAAATGAGCACAAGTAGACAATTGTCACTACTAAAATTGCATTAACTGGAAATTTAATCTCTACATGCCTAAGCCTAAGCCATAGACTAAGCCTGCCTGAACCTAAACCTAACCTTGAACCTAAGCCTAAGCCAGAACCTAAGCCTAAGGGCAAGCATATGCCTAAATCTAAGCCCAAGCCTAAGTGTGAACCTAAGCCTAAGCCTGAACTTAAGTCTAAGCGTGAACCAAAGTCTAAGCCTGAACCTAAGCCTAACTCTAGGTCTGATCCTAAGCCTAGTGTTTTTCCGACTTTTTTACCACTGGAGTTCATGAGCACCACTTATTTCGAGCTCAGAATCGTGTCCAGCATCATGGAAAACCACAAAATCAGGGTTTGCGCGAAACATGAGAAAATAACTCCACAATATCGCTTCAAGGAAGCATTAAAAATATCCATTTCCCCCCTTATTTGACCCCCCCCCCCCATAAATCGGTGACTGATGTTTGCCGCCATCTAACCTAAAGTTTTCCTGATGTTTCAGGCCTCCCTCGACATGGCAAGACTGCTAGCATCACTCCGTGGGCGCGATATCGGAAACTTGAATATACCCAAACTAGGTAATAAGAGAGCAATGCAATCATTGTTGCAAGATAATAAAACATTAAGAGATTTTCTGGAAAAATAATCAGGGCCAATAATCTGACGCAGTGTTTTTTTTGTGCCAAAACATGGTTTTTGGCACAAAAAAAATTTAGGCGTTTGTGCCAGATGGCACAAATTTTTTTACGTAGTCAAGTGCAGATTTGTCAACAAATTTTCAGCAGCATGAATTGAGTAATGGTGAGACTGTTGTAAAAAATTGATAATTTCCTAGTTAGCTGACTGCAGGCACAGGCAGCAGCGCAGCACCTAAAGTTTGACTTGCTGCTCCGAAGTTCGAATTCTCATTTCCCAACCAAGTTTAATATTTTCTGTTTTCTTTAGTCGTAATTTCATTATTGTAGAATTATTAATTAATTGTTGAATTCTTAGATTTGTATTCATTGATCTTGTGTCATATGAATGCAAAATTGCCAATAAACCATGGTGACAAGAATAACAGATTTTTTTAGAAGGCCATCATCTGAAAAATGTCAAGAACTGCATCAACCAACTGGAGAAATAATTATTAATGAAAATAATGTGGAGAATGATTGCGAAATCAGTCAAAAAGTATCAGGTAAACTACTTTTTCAAACCGAATAGACTCGACTCACTTCAGATTTTTCCTCACAAGCCAATTTACCTCAATTTAGATACAATGGAAATAGTTAGTGATGACGAAAATGAAAAAAAGAAATCAACATATCGAGTGTTCCAAACACAATGGTCGACCCAATTTCCATGGTTGATTAAATTATCGAAAAATTGTGCCAAATGCTCAACATGTGAGAAAAATAAAACTGATACCCACAATGATTGGGCAACAGGTAAAACGTTTTCATAATGGCGAAAAAGCATTTTGAAAGAACATCAAAGAAGTAAAAAGCATCGTGAAAATGTCCTTATAAAACCCCAACACCAAGCTTTGATTGTAACTATGGAAAATGCATTTTCAAAGGCTGAATTACAAACTGTTGGTCTTATGGTGAATGTTCATGCAGCTATTCAACAATAATTGAGCCTTAATTTTGTTGATTTTTTAAACAATCTCAGTGATCTCCATATTAAACGAACCATGGATGCTTTAGAAACTGCTTAAAATATAAATGTGAATCTACCAAACAAACATCGATTATTCTACATACAAAATAATGTGGAATTAAATAAAAGTGTGATTAGTTCTGAAAATTATAGATTTCAGAACGCTCTTGATGAATCTACCAACGTTTGTGCTGCAAAAAATTTATTTATTTATTTGAAGATTTGTAGCAAAGATGCTCAAAACAATGGTCAATTTTATGGAACTTTATTAGAACTTGAAAATGAGTGTGATGCTACTACTTCCGCCCAAAAAGTTAATTTGTGGATCACTGAAACAGGCATTAAGAAAGAAGCTTTGGTAATGTTTACCTTAGACAGAGCAGCTGTAATGCTAGGATGTTTTAATGGTGTAGCTGAAAAGCTTCGCAAGGAGTATGGCTATTTTCATTTACTCGATTTTCACTGCATTTGTCATGGAGAAAATTTGGCCTTGAAAGATGCCTATCAAGTAATTAAGCAACTGAGAGAGAGAGAAGAGAGAGAGAGTGATATTTATGAAGGATGACCACTGGATCAAAAAAGGTGATTCATTCAGGAAAAATGACTGTTCATATTTGATCGTCATTTTTTTGTGAATCTTAGCTGATCTAATCAAGCTTACTTTGTTGTAAAAAACTGCATTTTATTTTTCAGAAATGTTCCGATTATTTGTATTTGGAAACCACTATTCATCAAGTTATTGCCTACTTATCTGGTCACTCAAATATGGTGAAATTGTTCGAATTGTCTCGAGTTCTTGGTGAGACATTCTTTTATCAAGTCAATCGTAGTAATCGTGGAATTTTTGGAAAATGAAAAAAGTGAGGATTCTGTTGCAGCGATTCTTTTCCAACATTTGAGCAACACAGGAAATCTCATGCGTCTTCATCACTTGTATATTCTTAGTCCAATGAAAAAGCTTATGACACAATTACAAGCTGACAGCCTGCACCCATTTGATGCTGAGGTAAAATAATGCATTAATCAATTCATCTACTGGTTTATATCTATACTTTAATTCAATTTCAGAAGAAGTCAAAGCTATTGATCACACAATTAGAACAGATTTGCCTCTCAGAAGCTCTCCTGTCTGATGCCTCATCCATATCCTTATGTAACAATGTTGAACAAGAAAAAAATTCGTACTTCTGATGTTTGGACAAGAGCTATTAGTGAAGAATGTGATACTAAAATTTTGACTACAGGCCTTAAAGCTATATGTGCAGAGTATAACATACTCAATTAGAGTGGACCTTCCAAATAAACATCACTTGCATGCATACATGCACAGCATAGAAATTCTGCTGGGGGTCAGCCAGGACAGGGGGTGGAATACAAATTTTTTTTTGTTCCTGATAATGAAAAAAAGGTCCTAGAAATGTCTTCTAACGTCCAAACAGCATATTTTCACAACTATATGTGTCAGATATGAGAAATAATTTGCTTAGACAGCCCTTTTTGAATTTTTAATGTTACTCCTCTTATGCTTTGCTTAGAAAAATTGTTAAAATGCAGCATCATTTCCATTTTTATGACGACTTTCTCTTCTCTCTTGCTCATTTTCCTTCGTCAACTTCTCAATCATAGCTAGTTGAGTCAAATCTGCTGGGGGTCAGCAAGAATCTGCTGGGGGTCAAAACCCCCCCCCCCCCCAAACCCCCCACATTAATGTATGCTTGCAAGATTTAAATAATGAAATGAAATGAAAAATATTTATTGCTGTTACACAAAACAAAAGGAAAATGTAAAGTGAAGTACATAATATAATGTCATATAAAGAATAAGATTAGTAAATCGACTCGCAAGAAATGTAAATATTTTAAGAAATAGAAAAATCATGCAGCAATAGGGTGCAAAGGTTACTTGAAAAGTAACAACTTACATGCACCCCCCAATTCGATTATCAAAGGTTAGAAGTTTAATTTTTTCTTTGAAAGTGTGCAAACTGGGAGAATTAACGACATTGAAAGATAAAGAGTTCCAGACATTAATATAATGGTAAAAAAATCAAACTGGCAAGTAGTGGTATGAACTGACTTAGTGACTTTATCATCAATCTTAGATCATGATTACGGTTATTTATACAGAAAAAGTCATCAGGATTTAGAACTGTTTTTTGTGGATTATGTTGTACATGGTATAGAGGACAGATTTTAATCTACGAATATCAAGCTTAGCCTTTGAAGTCTATCTTCATTGGACAAACTAGATTTATAACAAAAAATCTCTCTGGTAAATCTACGTTGAACATTTTCGATGTAACGTACATCCGCCAAAACATGTGGATTCCATACTGAACTACAGTATTCTAATATTGGATGTACATAAGTATAGAGTATTTTTCTCACGAGAGACAGAAGACTTGAAAACTAAAGTAGACCTATTATAGGCATTTTTTACAATGTATCCATAGTGTTCCTTAAACTTCACATTAGTAGATATAAGAATTCCAATATCTTTAACATAACTTGGGTTTGATGGGAGATGTTGGTAACAAAGTGTATATTGACACGATGGGTTTTTTGCACCCAAATACAAGACATAACTTTTTGTAGTAGATATAAGTAATTGCCAAGTGGTAGACCAATTCGAAAGAGTATCAAGGTCTTGTTGAAGACTCATAAAATTTGTCGATACATTGAAAATTTTTAGATCATATGCAAGAAGAAAAATTTCACTTTTGATATTTTCAATAATGTCATTTATGTACAAAAGAAACAAAGTTGGACCTAATACACTACGTTGGGGCACACCACTAGACACTTTGAACTGAGATGATAGGGAGTTTAAAATTTTGACCCTTTGAGATCTATTCTCAAAAAATTTGATATCCAGCTTAAAAGGGGACCAGAGAGACCATATTTAGAAACTTTGAAAAGGAGCTTAGAATGGGAAACTGAGTCAAAAGCCTTGGCAAAGTCAATGTACACTATGTCTAAGGAGTGTCCTTTGTTCAACTGATTTAACCATGAGTTTTTACACTTGAGTAACTGTAGTTCGCAGGATCTATGTTTTAGGAAACCAAACTGTTGATCTGCTGAAAGGTTATGTTGATGAAGGAAACTTAAAATTTCATAATTAATAATTTTTTCCATAATTTTGCATGGGACTGAACACAGGGAAAGATGACGATAATTTTCAACCAGGGCTGGGTCGCCTTTTTTGAAAATAGGAACAACAGTTGCTAAATTCCATAACTTATGAAGGTGGCTTGTCTGGAAAGAAACTTCGAAAATTGATGAGAGTGGTTGAGCCAAATGTGTAGCAAGTTTTTTGATCAAAAAAGCACAAAGATTGTCGGGTCCCAGTGCTGTGGATGGCTTGATGCTTTTTATGGCTGCTAAAACGATTGGAAGATACTGATGACAGATCAACGTTTGGAAGATTTAAATCACCAAGAATTATATTTTCATGACGTTGATTTGAAATCCAAGTAATAAGATTACAAAGCTTTAAATCAGAGTCAGGATTAGAATTTGGTGGACGGTAAACTAACAGTAACTAACAGTGGACTTGTCTGAAATAAGATTTACCAAAAGTAATTCTGGTGAAAAAAGTCTGTTGGTAGTGGGAGTACATCTAAACTTTAAATGTTTTATAGCGAAAATTCCTACGCCAACTCTGATTCTACCTTCTCGATTCTCAAAAATAATAGTCAAGTTCTGTGGTATTTGTTTTCACAATATTTATTTTTTATCATTTAGATGATGATCAAGAAGAGAATCTCGATGATGGAGCTTATAACTGTTTTATTGAAATTGCTGAAAAAGGTTTCTAATTTTTTTGTATTAAAACATTTGAATGGCCTTTTTCGTTTTGTTTAACATTGATTGGATGGACGCCACATACTTTTTTCAGAAATTGAAGCATTTTCGGATCGATTTTAGCCCCAAAAAGTTTTTGTGCCACTGGCACAAATTTTTTCGACCCTCTGTGCTAATTGGCACAAAGGTCTGTGCACAAAAAAACGCTGATTTGACATGAAAGTATGAATTTGGCTATCAAAAAAATTTTCCCCTAAGTGATGCCTAAGCAACAAAAAATTTTCAATATCAAAAAAAAATCCTCAAAAATAGTTGATTGAGGAAAAAAGACTGTGGCGGAGCATCGGAAAATTATTTTCGAGACTTTGACATTCAAAATTTTTATCCTCTTTTCCAATTTTTCTCTCAAAAGACCTCATTCCAGGGTTCTTTTGCACAGGCCAGGTTGCAATGTGCAACTTGGAGAAAATTTTGGTAGCACAGATAAATTTTTGGTTGCTCACTCTAAAATCAATAAATTTGCTTGAATTTAGCGGAAAAACCATCACAAATTAGTTTTCTTACATTTCATTCGATCCGCGTCGGTTGTAGGCATTTAAAACCCAATTTTTTTTAATTTTGGAGAAAAAATGACAAGATTAATATGACTAGACTAGAGTAGTTTTCGGCGCGCAGTCGAAAAAATTTCGAAAATTTTCTTAAGAGGCCTACTTTCTCTTAGTTTTTACGAGATGGGGGAGGGTTCCGACACTTGGGTATAGGGTTCGACGAAGTTGGGGGGTTCCCCCCCTCCCCAACCCGTCCCCCAATTACGGACATGACCGTATCTAGGATTTCCAAAAAATAGGGGGGTGGGGAATTTTCCTAGATTTTTTTAGAATTTACTGAATAAAAAGAAAATCGAAATCATTTAAAGACGACTTATTTTCAGCCAGTTTATGTGTGCTTGGATTCATATCTGAAAGAGGTCCGCCCAGTTGGGGGGGGGGGGGGGTAAATCCGAAATTTTGGGGGAGGGGATCGAAAAAAGTCGAAATTTTCCCTAAAACTAGGCCAACAAAAGGCACTTTTTTGCCAATTTTTTCTCATTTTTTTCAAACTGGGGGGTGGGTATATGGTTGGCCAAGTTGGCGGGGGGGTCCCTACCCCAACCCCCCCTCCCCAATTACAGGTATGCTTGGATTAGTGTCTAAATTCTATGTTTGACGAACACTGTTTTTTTCCACATTTGCATTATAATGAGGAAAAAAATCTGGAATGTGGAAAAAATTTTTGAGGTCTTTCCATAAACGTGGAAAAAAATTTGGGGTTTTCATATTGAAAAGATGCATTTTGGTGCATTTTAGGAGGTCCAAATCTAAAAAAAAACTTTAATAATCATCATTATTCATTGAGTAGCTCAGGCGCGGCTTTTATCATGTCTACCTTAGTTTATCACTTAATCTATAATAGTTTTCATCATCTTAAACGTATTATCTCATGTTTTAATTGGTAATCTTCAATATTTTATCGTAAGATTCGCATTTTTTCCTTTGAGAAAGATCAAACGTCAAGTTTGTATGCTTTTTGATGCGATTATTTCTTTGCTAACGTAAAATCAATTCAAAAGCTTCACGGAAATATCTTTCGGAAATTTATACTCTTCTTCCTCATATATTTTCGACCAAGTTCATGAGAGTTGACAAATAAATTACAGATTTTAAAATTTTGTCAAGTAAAATTCTAGAAATTAAGACTTTTGAACACAAAATTGGAATCTAAAGGGTCATTTATACTTGCCTTTTTCGGCGGAACGGAACAGAATGCAATCGACGGAACGTAACGGAACCGAAATTTCCGTTCTGTTCAGTTCGGTTGGAGCTTGCCATCGGTTGTCCTACCCAAAATCGCACTTATACTTTCCGATCGAAAGTGGAAATTGAAACTCAAACAAAAATTGCACAATTTTATTAATTTCTTTGTGAAAAAATGTTTCTTGCTTCCACCTTTAAATTTCATTTGAAATGGATATATCGACAGCCCCAAAAAAAAAATGGATTTTCATTTTCGGACTGATTTTTCTCGATTCTAACCATTGTTTTTGCCCAAGTCTTGCTTTTTGAGGGGAAAAATTTGGAAGAAATTTTGGCTAAAATGCTGAGTGCGGTGGCGGCCTTCGGCCGGCAGTGGCTAAACAGCCGCGCGGCTGCTGATCCAAATCATACCCTTTTGGATAAACAGCCGCGCGGCTGCTGATCCAAAACACACCTTTTTGGATAAACAGCCGCGCGGCTGCTGATCCAAATCATACCCTTTTGGATAAACAGCCGCGCGGCTGCTGATCCAAAACACACCTTTTTGGATAAACAGCCGCGCGGCTGCTGATCCAAAACATACCTTTTCGGATAAACAGCCGCGCGGCTGCTGAGCCAAAACATACCCTTTCGGATAAACAGCCGCTAAAATGAATGATTACAGTAAACAGCCCCTATTGTCGATAATTTGACAAAAAGTAAATACCTGTAAACACAAGTTGTAAAACTGCACGCAATTTTTGGAATACTTGCTCAATTTACTCTCAAGCAAGTCAAATTCTCCTGGCCTCTCGTTTTATTTTTAAATTGTATTCATGGTTCGTATATTTTTTCAGGATGGCAGTTAAAGTGAATGTCCTGGACGGTCGATTATGGTGATAATTGTGACACTAATGCTGAAAATTGTAAACATTATAAATTATCATAATCATTATGTATAGTTTGTATAGATCTCAATCTTTGTTAATTATCATTGCCATAAAAAATATTTCATTAAATAAATAAAAAATATAAAATGCACAAAACACAATGTAATACGGTGATAGGTTTAAACTAACGTCTGAAATTCAGTGCATTCTGCTTGGCGATTCTAGCCTCAAAAATTTGTGAGTATGGAGTCACTTTTCTGTAAGCCAGAACGATCTCTCACTTTTTACGAAAAAGATCTGATCAAACGATATGAGGCCGGCGAACTAATCATCTATTGCGGAAAATCATCGGTGTTGTCGCATTTTTTCCAGTTTTCACTCATGCACAACGGTGCTGCATATTCCTCAGTGGAGCATGCCTATCAACTTTTTAAAGCCTTTTTTTACAATGATACGGCCATACAACGAGGTAATGGTTAAACGACACACGATTATTGTTAATCAACAAAAATTGTTGATGAGCAACCTATAGTCCGTTTTTATAAAATGCTTCCAAATAGAAAAGTGACACGAATCAGTACTGCCATCAAAATCGTTTACATAAAGTTTTTTTTGTAAAATTTTTCACTCTAAAAATTGCTAAAGGTCGGGTCAGTATGCTCACAAATTTCCAGTCCTACATGATATTTTGTTCATCAGAAAATCGCAAAAATCTGAAATACTACTTGCTTTTCACTTTCATTATTTGGAAGCATTTTAAGAAAAACAGACTATACAATAGAATTTTCTTTATCGTGAATTACTGAATTTACTTAACGAAGAAATATTTTATGCTGACATTCGGTGATCGGGAGTGTGGCTCATTTTTGATACTTTAAACTCTCTTAAAATCTGTAATGTACAGTAACTTACAGCAAATGTTAAATCAAAAGATAGCCTATTCTCCCCTGTGTAAAATGAATACTGATTTATAGAATAAGATCATTCCAAGTCTCAAAGCTACAAATTCTCACTTTTATCATAAAAATTCACACAGTGGGAATGTGCCCATGAGATTCAACACTGTAAATAAATACCCATTTCCCAGAATATTTCAAAAATCAATGATATTACCAGGAAATTATTTTTCTCCAAAAAAATTAGGGGCAGAGCCGGGGGCATCCCTAATGGTAGACCTCCTGTTATAACTCATATGGATCACTAAATCTGTTTCAATAGAAAAATTATTTTTTTGAACCTTAATGAAGGCGATTTTTTCAAACTTTAGTCATTCATATAATTTGACCAAATCAATATTTTCAAAAAATAAAAACATTTCTCATTTGCATATCAAGTCACAATGATCTTTGTCATCCTGATGTTTGCCCATACGGTTGACACTGTGCAAGAACCTCATGTCTCTATCTTTAACCAGTTTCGCTCTAGGGGGGGGGGTTAATCAGATTTTAGGAGGCCAAGTATCACACGTTTCATAGAAATGAAATGTATGGGAGCAGCGTTTTTTCCGTACCAGATGGATTTTTTTGGGCTGGCATGGAAAACTTATACCGAGTTTTCCGTACTGTACAGATTTTTTGACGCACAGTGCAACCTAAAGCCTGATGATTCTTTTGATTATGTTAAAGGATTTCCTGTCGGGAAAGTCATTTTCATGCATTTTAAAACAAAAAATCCTGAAAATTTTCTGATGCTTCGTGCCAGATTCAAATGATTTATAATTTTGAATGTTAGTTCTGGTTCACGGTTGAAAAATGTCATCCTATCTCGTGGATGATGTTCAATCTTGTATTGTTTCTTGACATAGTTGAAAAAAATGATGATTACGATCCATATTTTTTTAGCATTTTACAAGCCATTGCTTGTTGGACTGACAAAATGGCTTGTAGAATTTTTGTCCAACAAGCCGAAATGGCTTGTCAGAATTTTTTGAGTCATGTGTTTGATCACATCAGATACAGAAAAGATGCATTTTGGTGCATTTTAGAAGGTCATAATCTCAAAATTCAAAATCATAACTTAAATAAGCATTATTATTTATTTCCTTGCTCAGGCGCCGCTTCTAACATGTCTACCTTCACTTATCATTCAATCTTTAATAGTTTTGATCATCTCATGTTTTAATTGATAATCTTCAATATTCCATCTTGATATTTAATGAGGATTCACATTTTTTCCTTTTGAGAAAGATCAATACGTCAAGTCTCTATGCTTTATGATACGATTATTTCTTTGTTAACGTAAAATCAATTCAAAAGCTTTTGGAAGTAATTTTCGGAAATTCTACTCTTCTTACTCATATCTTTTCGGCCAAGTTTATGAGAGTGTGAGAATAAATTAATGGGTTTTAAAATTTTTCAAACATAAAATTCTAGAAATTACGACTTTTGAACACAAAATTCGAATCTAATTCTTCAAATAAGTGTTCGGAAAATTGATTTTCCAACATCGCAGAATGTCAATACCCAAGAAATTTTCCGGCGTTTCAGGCAGGAAAGATTAATAGCTTTTTTGGGCTCTCACTTGTCATCATAGAGGATTTAACCGCCGATTTCTCATGTAATTCAAAGTCGTTATGTTCTTGGATAGTTTGCTCGAAAATTTGTTCCACAATGCTTGTAGATTCAACTTCGATCAAACTCAAAAATTTCAAAAGTTTCCTGAATTTTAATGAATTAATGGGTCTAAAATGTTATTGAATAAATGTTGAATGACATCTCCTTTCTGATCGATGCTCAATATATACATTTCTTTAAAAAATAACCTAGCAATAGAATTGATTCACGTATACTGATATTATCAAATTGGCTTGTAAAAATTTGGAATGGCTTGTAAAATTTTAGGTCAACAAGCCACTTGGCTTGTGACTCGTAGGTCAAAAAAAACCTGTTACGATCGATAACCTATGGAATAAGAATAAACTAAAAATGCATTTTCCAACATTTTACAAGCCTTGAAATGAAAATTTATTGGTAGTTTTCCTAAACTTTTAATCATTTTCCTCCAAAAATCATGAAATCCAATTGCAAAAGTTTAGGATTGCCGCAATTTGAATGAAGTTCGAAAAAATTGTTGTTCAATCGTTTTTCTGATGAAAGTGAAGTAAATTTATCAAATCTAGAGTGAGCAAGCATGTTCCTACTTTTACGACCAATGTATTTTTTGAACTATTATGAAGCAAGTGGAACATAATGATTGTACGGAAATGGATAAGATGATACAGAAATTTTTTCACTAGATTTCCGTACGGTACAGATCGACCGGTACAGAAAAAAAACCCTGTATGGGAGTAAACTTGACCCTATAGCACAATACAAGTCTATCTACATTCTCACTTTGATATCTTTCATGTTGTGTGATAACATTTGCAGCGATTCAAGCAACAACCAACCCTGCCAAACAGAAACGATTAGGAGGCAGCCTGAAGAATCCACTAGTCGATCACCAATGGAATCGGATCAAATCTTTGATAATTTTCGCATTGGATAAGTCTAAAGTACTACTTTTATTGGTGGCCCCATGAAAAAAGCAATAAACTTTACACTTGCTGTGAATCAAACATAGACTACCCCATAGGGAGGGGTATGATGGGGTATTAATCCTGCCTGAAGTTCAAAAAATTGATCACTAGATGCTTAATTTTGAGACAAAATGAAGTGTTTTGCTGCAAATTTTAAACTTTACCCCTACTTGAAGAATCTGACCTTGAGGACCTTTGATCAAACATTCACAGCAAGAATTTTCCAGGAGAGGTCTTCTGACTTTTCATTGAAGAGTAGACATGGGTGGGAAAAAAACAAAAAAGATAGCTACACAATTTTTTACAGGCCTGGGAGGTGTTCAGGGTGTGAATTAGGAGGGTTTGCCTTCTAAACCCGTATGTGCATGTATGTTGTGAACTCATATAGCCTTGAATCAAAAATGTTCATATTTCAGTTCGGACAGTTGCCAGGAATTTTCTCTTGGCTGAAAAAGACTGGCGAAATACCAATCATCGAATTTGTTCGATGTGACTATTGGGGATTAGGTATACACTGCTTCAATTTTACCTTATTTGAAGAAATATACATCTATTGGAAAGAACTAAATCGGAAATAACACATTTTTTTGATGAAACACTGATGTTGTAGATTGATGATTCAAACTTTCCAAACTTTCCATTCAAACATTTCCAGGGCGTAAAGGTTTTGGTGGTTCCAATACTGCTGGTAACATACTTTCGATGACAAGAAGTGAAAATTTTCCGCCCTACATTCTACTCGGCGATTCTATTGTTGAAAACGTTCGATCTGACGATTGTGGCATTTTTTCCATGCCTGATGCAAAATTAGAAGAAATAGGATGTGTCGCCACTTTTATCGCAAATTTACCTTCTAAAGCTTTGATCCTATTTGGCGGAACTCATAACATCACAGATGAAAATGGTCGTTACAACATGAAATATAGGCCTCCACAAGTATAACATTTGAACACAGTGATTTAAAATTATTCTGTTCTCAGCAAGGAACAAAGAAGTTATTTAAATTGAGTCCAGCTAATTAAATTCATCATACTAGAAAATAAATCAGATTAATTCTTTCAATGTGTTTCTATATTTATAGATGCTGGATCTGGTGAAGAAGATAATTATCGAAATTCACAATCATTCGCCTGGCTTAAAGATTATCGTCAGTACAATCTTGCCACGACCAAAATCTTGCAGAAAAATCAATAGGTGCCCTACCATTTCATTATAGCAATTACCCAGATAAGAATATCGCAGAATGGAATAGATACTTAGTTATTTTCACAAACTAATAACTAGAGATTTCCATTTTTCCATTTTTTTCATTTCCATTTTCCATTTCTTCCATTTCAATTTTTTCATTTCCATTTTCTTATAGCTCCTATCTCTGAGTCAACCATTGAATATATAGGGTCCATTTTACTTTTTAAGCTCTTGCTATCTGATACATGAAAGTCAATCAGCAGGCTTTTTTTGGTTTGAAAGTCACGAGCTAAATGGCTCCTAAGCACGGTTTTTTTCTGCACAGTGCTGACTTCTTTTGGGCTGTGCGGAAAATTTTTTGGTAATTTTTTGCACAGAACGGAAATTTTTTGGACTTTTCTACTGCTGGCATTGATGAAAAGGTGCATTTTGGTGCAATTTAGGTGGTCAAAATATCAAGTTTTTCCGGCCCTCCTTCTTCGGGCTCTGCTAGAGTGAGTAAAATTCATCACTTTGTAGTATGAATTGGAATAAGCCTTTAGAATAAGAATAGAATAGCCTTTAAAGACTGAAAAATCAAACACATTTCAGCCTTTCCTCATCTCAGTGAAGATTGAAAATATATAAACTTATCAAATTAAAAAATGTTGGATTAGAGTTCTTTCTCGCTCATAGATTAACAGTATATATTCACAGCTAACATTAATAGGAAAATTACCACATATAACGAAAAGCTCGTCCAATATTTCGCAGAAGTAGATAACGTTGCCATATGGTCTGTGCATAAAAATTTCTTTTCATCCGACGGATCATTCGGAACTGATTTCTTCGATCGTAATTGTGAAACTCGATTGTCGATAAAAGGTTCGGCCCTGCTTTCTAATACAATCAAGAAATGCATTGAATTGTAATGTGTGAACATTGGCCAATAAAGTGATTGTTTACACAAAAAAAATCTGTACAAACATTACTGAACAATGGCGAGAATATATTACCATTTACCATATATTACCATTTACCATATATTACCTTAAGCCGTATATCCACAATAAATTAATTAATACGTAGAAATAGAAATAGAAGGAAGCCATTTGGCACAGATATGTCCAGCATAAGGTCCAACATGATAATTCTACAAAAATTAAATTCACTGCAGGACCCTATGCATGAAACATCTGGCGTGAAGGCACGAGATCAAAATTTATCGGACGAATTCCTAAAAAAATAACTTAATGTTGAAAAAATTCTGCATCAGTGCATAAAAAACATACAATTACCATTTACCATATATTACCATTTACCATATATTACCTTAAGCCGTATATCCACAATAAATTAATTAATACGTAGAAATAGAAATAGAAGGAAGCCATTTGGCACAGATATGTCCAGCATAAGGTCCAACATGATAATTCTACAAAAATTAAATTCACTGCAGGACCCTATGCATGAAACATCTGGCGCGAAGGCACGAGATCAAAATTTATCGGACGAATTCCTAAAAAAATAACTTAATGTTGAAAAAATTCTGCATCAGTGCATAAAAAACATACATGTACCAGAACCCCAAGGTATGAGAGGGGAATTTTTCGGAACCAGGGAGGGGGGTTACTGACAGCGTTTTTGACTTTTTTTGTTCAAAAACATACATGTAATTGGGGGGGGGGGGAAGTGCTATGGGAACCCCCCCCCCCAGAAATCGTCGACCATATGGCTAGCCATTGGGCGACCGCCCCCCCAGGATTTTCCAATCCTATGGCTAGCCATATGGTAGCCCTAGAGACCCCCATAGTTTTAGTCGGAAAAATACTGAAAAATGTCATTTTTTCTATGAAAAATGTCAATTTTTGAACAAAAAATGGTCAAAAACGTCAATTTTCTCGGCGCTTCGCGCCATAAGTACATATTTTATCATTTTTCAGACAAAAATTAATACTTTTCAAACCGTTTTCGGACATTTTTCATGGAAAAAATCGATTTTTTTTTCCTTCAGGGACCCCTCTCCCCAAAATTTTGGGAATTACTGACCCCCGGCCCCAAAAAAGTGCTCCAACCCCCCCCCCCAGACCTCGGAGCTCCGTTACATGTATGTTCAAAAATAAACGTTTTTCCGACCAGAAGGTCCCAGTAACCATACCTGAAATTGGGGGGGGGGACCCCACCCCTAACTTGGTCAACCCTATACCTTACACCCCCCCCAAACTCGGAAAAATTGGAAAAAATTCGGGAAAAAGTGATTTTTTTGACAAAATTTTCGAAATTTTTTCGACTTTTTGGGGGTTTTCAAAAATTCCCCAAAATTTTCCACAAAAAAATTCCCCAAAATTTTGGAAACGTTGTACCCTTTCCCCCCAACTGGTCAGACCTCCTACAGGTATGACTACTATATGCACTCCCCCCTCAATTACATGTATTATCAAAACAAAATATGCAAGAAGTCTAAAAAGTCTGCACAGTGCAGAAAAACGCTAACATTCAATAAAATTTTTTAGTCGAAATTATAAGCAAAATAAATTATAGTCTGACTCACCTACATGGAAATTGGCAAATCATTTTTTTCGTCGAATCCGTTTAGTCGGCAGAGCTCTGTTAGTAGTAACAGCACACGCCACGTGAAGGCCAGAGTTGCCTCAACTGAACAGAGGCTATATCTTGCGCATGATCAGTCTTTGTGTGCCCTGGTCAACTGCCGGCTAACCACCGACAGCATCATCCCAGACGAAAAAACATAACGTGTCAAAAAATGTCTAATGAACAATATAACATATGAAAACACAAACTATGACGTGTAATAGTTCAACTTATCAAGAAATTCATTTTTACTCACACTGATGGAAGCCCCGACTAGAATTGGGCAAATGCTGCATCCACCAATGTAGTTACAAGTACAGCACAAAAAATTTACTAACTGTATTACTGTTACACGCCATAATAAAAGGAGCTTCCATATCTTTAGATTTACTTCTACTCGATTGCCTATTAATCATCGATAAGATGATAAATAGCAATCGATATCCGAGCATCCCAAGGAATCCTGCTCAAATTTTTGTGAATAAGATCGTCATAATAAAAAAATTCGTTTTTATACTTGAAGGATGCTTTGAAATGATTTGTGTAGTGATACACTGAACCAATATGTTCATATTTTGAACCGAAGAAAGTTAAAATGGTAGGCATATTTTGATCAATTTGTCTGACATCACCAACAGGAAAGAACAAAAACGGAGGAGCGCTGCCAACGATTTCCCGACAGAAAAATTGACGCAAACCATCACACTGATTTTCGAGATCAACAAATTCGAGATTACTTTTTTGTAAAGATGGGGAAAAATGACAACAATTCAGTTCGGAAGGATCACACCATTCATCGACAGCATCTTGAAGAGAAAAAATAATATCCCGATCAAGCAATCGATTAAAGCATACACCGAACTCAATATGCTCAAAATTTTTGATGGAACAGTTCGAATTACTGCAAACACTCTTTAAACGAGTCTGACAAGAATCCTTGAAAAAGAAATAAAACTTTTCGCCTAATCCACCATAGAAATCGAAAACATTTTGAGAACATGGTATTTTCGTGAAAGTTGCCCACAATAATTTGGCCTCTGCAAAGCTTGATTTCCTCAAAAGTGACAATACGTTACTCAAGCAGCTAATAGCCGGCGATTCATGTACAGCAAATTTTTTTTCAAGATCACCACTTTTTTCCAAATTTTTAGCATGAAAACACATCAAGCAAGAATCAATGGTGCAAGTGTCCACCAACCCAAGTCTCATTCCGTTCGACTCAACAAAGCCACCGGCAGGAATAGTGGGAATATTTGGAAATGGTTGGTTTAAATTTTTCTTTTTTGTACAAGTTTCGAAAATACTATTATTTTTGGAGTCATTATCATGTTCCAAACACATTCTTTTAGGCGATGGAGGTTTTAAATTGCTTCTGCATGAGTAACAGATCCATTTGATACTGTCATCACACCAAACTGAGTCTGAAGTAGGCGGTGCATTTCCAGGACAATCTTTATGATACCATTCCTCGCATTCACTACAACATATCATTTTAACAGATCCATCATCGGGCATTCTACATGAGCAGTATAGTTCAACATGGAATTTCTGCAAAGGTTCTACTTTTGTAACTCTTTGAGATGCATCAAAGCTTGTGAAACGGCCTAATTCGAAACATTTGATCAGATGGGAAGAGAGAAAATCACCTAGTTTGTACGACTTTTGACTGGGGTCACGGTCATTGCAGAGATCAACAGCATAAGCGATTGAGAGAATGCCTTGCTCTCGAATAGATCCCGATGAAGTGGTCGGCCAGACCACGAAATTTAAACCAGTGCCAGATTTTTTAGGTAATGAAATTATAGAGGCGATCTGTGAATAGAAATCAATCAAGATCTCGTTTTTTTCAGAAGTAAATGAAAAATTAAATTTTAATGGTGCATAAATGTGAACAATACCATTTCCAACATGATGGACAGTTACATATGACATCAGAAAAGGAAGTATCTGAACAAAGGCACCTTCCCGTTTTTGGAACTTCATTTCAATTGCATAAGATGGATCTTGAGGTGCATTCTTGCTACTACGAGATAAAAGTATGGCTACTTTCATCATAATTTTTGGGCAAAATTCGTTACCAAATTTGATTTTATCATTTTCCAAATCAAGTAACTTGACTTTACCGAGCAACTTTTTAGAAAAAATACGTTGAGGAGAATTTAGTCCACTAACTTTGCCAACAATTTTCCGTTTTTCGCGAAAATGTAATTTTTGGTATTCAAAATTATCATTGAAAGAACTTTGCGTACATTTTTTGTCACCACAAGCAGTTAACTGCATGACTGTCTCATCAGTGGATGATTCAATGATACCATTCCTCTCTTCGAGAAAGTTGGGAATCGGTATGGGAGGCGTATCCAAGCAAAGTCCAATCAATTCAACATCAATGATTCTGCCAGTACTGTCTACAACATCACTTCCCGAGGCAATTCTATCGCGAAAATGAGACAAAAACTTCAGAAAATGTTCGTATTTTTCAAATCCTATTTTACTAATATCGTCCATGAACTCTTTACAAATTGTCATACCTTTGCAGTATTTATCTTTAACGGGTAAGATTTTACAACGCTTTTTTTCACTGATAATTTTCGGTGAACCTTCAACATTTTTGGTGACTTTTTGAGTTGTCTCTTTAACAAAATTACTCTCTGAAAAATGAGATTTTAGATACGTAGAAAATGCAGTTTTCAGATCAGTAAATGGACTCTGAAGATAGTCACGAACTGCGAAAATATGCTTACAAGGCAAGATAAAATGACAATAAGCTTCACAATCGCACACAGATGATTTCATGACGAGGTGCTCAGCAGAATTTGGAAAAGCAACAAGAAAATTTTCACCAGACTGCTCAATTTTGAAATCATTTCGTTTCTGGCAGAATTTTCGGAATTCCATAATCATTTGATCAGATGCTTGTTTCGTAAAATTTTCTCGGAAAAAAATAATATGGCTGTCATCAAGAGGAGAAGGGATAGACGTCTTGCATTTATTTAAAAAATCACGATAATTGGAGTTGGTAAATTGCAAGGAGAAAAATTTGAATAGTTGTTTAACACAAACAGACATTTTTGAGTGCTTTAGAACAATATCTTTTACATGCTTATTTTGGGCTTCTATACGATTGGTATCGTTAACGTTGAAAGTTTTCAATTTTTTTCGGAAAACATAGGCCCACATTTCGCGACATTCGTACCAATTCGCCCGAAAACAGTCTTTAAAAGATGACGGAACACAATCATCATTCAAGAACGTATGCCAGTGATCATTAAAAATATCTAAATCACGAGCGAAAAGCATTGCTTTAAAGATTTTTTTCACATGATTTTTGACACTTTCGACGTCCCTGTTTTTCTGAATTAGAACTTTCATTTCTTCCGTAGAAAATTTCAAACTTTTGACAAGAGCTTCAAAATTGCGTTGAGTGTGGACCTGGCATAGCAAAACAGAAGCCGAAGTAAAAGTTTCATGGGCTCGCTTAACTGATTTTAGATCTTTATCAACGACAACAGTCACTGTTTTGGATATAATTCCCTCGTTTGCCAGTTGAAAATGTTTGAAACAAAGATCCACATGATAAGAAGTTTCTCGAGCCAAGAATGCACATGCGACAATCCTGCCAACATGCATATCGTCAAGGGCAAGAAAAAGATACAAAACATAACCAGAATCGTTAAGACTATATGTGCCATCAATTTCGATCAATTCAGGAAACGTTTCATAACTTTTGTGCATAGCACTGCTTTGATAAAATATCAATTCGATAGTCTGCGTTTCGGGGTCACTAACGAATTTAAGATACGATCCTGGATCAGCAGTATTTTGACCATTAAGAAATTCGACAGTTTTTTCTACTTCTGATTTCTGATCATTTTTATTATAACGTCGCTTAGCATTTGTGATATCTCGTGCAGTTACATTTATACCATATTTATTTCCAATGTGGTCGCGGAGCAACCGCGTGTTGGCCTGCAAGTCTGATGCAGTCAAAATTTCAGTTAAAACCTCTTCCGGAATTTTTCGCTGTCTCGGATAAAAGGAATACAAAATGTCAGAAATTTCGTGATTATGCTTGAAATTTGCTTCTTTGATTTCGAGAACTTTTCTTTTTTTGTCAAACTTCAATCGAAAACTACTTTTGCAACACATACCGAAAACTTTTTCATGAGTTCGTAAGCCTTTTCCGCCCTTGCTTTGTTGACGGATTCCGTTTTTACACACAAAGGAGATTCGATCGTAGAGGAAAACGTTCTCAGCCAAAGGGAATTTGTGACAGTCATCGATTGAAAAACACTGCTTTGTCGCGTCACACATTTTTTTGAAAATTGTGTCAAAAGCTTCAAACGATTCAAATATACTGCCTACTTTAATGAATTCTGAAGTGATGCCGCTTAGATCTAACTCGGAGGAGGAACACTCGGATTGTTCGCTCATCTTAAAAGAGATTGAAGATTTCAAATGGGGAAGACAAAGCAAAAAAGGAAGCTCCTTCTGATGAAATACAATAAACGATACAAGAACCGCGATAACAAAAACGCGAAAGATTATAATTCAATAACACACGCGAAAAAAACAACCAAAAAACAAAACAAAATCGAGGTTTGCCCACCACACTTTCGGAATTGGTCGGAAAATTATTTAACTTCACGACAATATTTACCTGATGACTATATTTGATTTCATACATGAGGATCGATCACGATTTTCGATGTGCGAACAGGAACAAAATGCGGAGAAACATTATGAGCGAGCTGATCAAGGATCATTCATATCCAAAAGTACGTTCGCTCAAAAACTGTAACTCGATATACACATCTTTACTGTAATCAATCATTTTAGCGGCTGTTTATCCGAAAAGGTATGTTTTGGCTCAGCAGCCGCGCGGCTGTTTATCCGAAAAGGTATGTTTTGGATCAGCAGCTGCGCGGCTGTTTATCCAAAAAGGTGTGTTTTGGATCAGCAGCCGCGCGGCTGTTTATCCAAAAGGGTATGATTTGGATCAGCAGCCGCGCGGCTGTTTAGCCACTGCCCCTTCGGCCGCCACCGCACTCAGCATTTTACCTACAACGGAACCGCCACATTCATAATTTTTTTACTTTAGGGGGCGCTCGTCACTACCGATGGCTGCAGACGAAGCGAAGCCGTGCGCAAAAACGAGCAGCGGCGGCTGGGGCCAATGCGAAGAACAGTGATTTTTTTATACCCTACAGTAAACTGCGTCCTTTGTTGTATAAGTACGTACCTGCAGAATAAAATAGACGTAGTCACTGTTGACAAAGGTAATGCTGTAGCAGTCGCTATAGTAATTGATGTAGCTGATGCTAGACGCGTGTGATCATATTTAGGTTACAATGTGTAGGTTTAAGCTGCCGATAGAAGGATGGAAGCAAATTTAAGCTAATGTACTGTGGCAGCTGTTTTTCCGGCATCTGGCATCAATTTTGTGGTCGGCTGTCAACAATAATATTACGTGAGGATGTCCAAAGAAAAGCAAGTAAAGGTGAGTGGGAAATGTTTAGAGGCAGTTTTATTGTGGGGCGTTTGTTTTGATTAGGAATTTTTTCAGATCAATTTATGGAAGATCGAGGCACCTTTACCAAAGAAACCGACTTTGTAAGGTGAGTCAACAATTTTGGGGGTAAACTGCAGATGACGGTGGCCACCGAATTTACCCTACCTTTAAAATTTTCTTTAGGCTTAGGCTTAGGGTACAGCAGCTGCGCCCAAAGGGCGCAGCGCTGGAGAGGCTCTTCCAAATGTTTCGGCGTGGCCACGGCCAAATGGTTCGGCGTGGCCACCGCCAATTTCGGCGTGGCCACCACCAATTTCGGCGTGGCGACCGTCATCTGTAAAAACTCCAATTTTGGTGGCCCTGGCACTTGCAAAGTGGAGTTTGGGGGTTTTTATGGGGCTATGGCTATACTAACAGCAATCATAATACCAGGTGCCAAAAATGCAACTTCTGCTTTCCAAAAACTCCATATTTTTGCCCATTTTACTTAATTTGCATATGAATTATGCAAATTAGTCTATCTGCCTCCCTGTCCTTGAGCACCTGGTTTTTTTGGTTGCAGTTTGTTGCGGGTACCATAAAAACACCGAAAATCCACTTTGCAAGTGCTAGGACCACCGCCACCGTACTTCGCAAAAATTCCGAAATTTTGGCGCTTGGATCAGATACACACTGCAAGAATTTTCCAGGGGTGTCCGTCCTCGGACTTTTCATCGAGGAGAGATAATGGGTAGGTGAGCAAAGAAACAAAAGAAAGCTCTGCAAGTATGTTTTTTTTCTACAAAATATGCATAAAAATCATCAAAAAGAGCTATACCAACCAACACAACACTGGTTTTTTAGCGACAGGAAGAGGATAACTGTTGGGGATGTGCTTACGGCAGTAGCAATCCCACATCTATGCAAAATTGGTGAATCCACAAAGTTACAATTCCACCAAAAAAGAAGAAAACATTCATTCGTGTTTACCTTTGCAATTTTGGTGTGTTTCGGGCGAGTCGCGTCCATTATAAAATTGTATTGTATTGTTTTGTCTAGTAAAGGCAAACGTCGACAGCCCCACACCAGATTTGCATATTAGTAATATAATAGTTATTTATTATTTACATTATTATTATTTCTCGCGCATTGAGCGGTTGGAGGGAGTCGTCTTACACGGGAGCCAAGCCAATGTGAAGCCCCAGTCCTTTTGGATATTATTGAAGTGAGTTCTGTGTATTTGTGTGAACCTTTAGGAGGCATCTGGGGAGACCCTGAGTGCCCTTCGATTGCAAGAGTTAGAGTTTCCAGTTGCTGATTAGTGACTGAAGGTTGTGTTTATTTCTGCTTAAGGACTGTTGCATTGTGTTCAGTCGATTGCTAATAGGAAGCTCCTTTGAGTGACCTACAGTAGTCGATTGAGTACAAGCCAATAGGACTTGAGTCATATTGCTGACATCTTCGGATCTAAGCAGAGATATAAACATAACATAACGTCCCTACAGTAAACTCGATTTTCTGGAGACGTCAAGCTCAAAACTAATAACATACGATCTGTTTTGACAGAGACTTTCATTTTTGGTACACGTATGTTTGTACTGGTATGTTTCAAGATGGTGATCACCCAGATGGTCAATGCAGCTTCCTCCAAACAAGACTAAGCACGTGGAACGAATGAAGTGAGGTCATCTGAGGAACTCAAGCGTCCAGTGGTCAATCACGTGACATTTCCACCAGAAATTTTGCAAATGTTAGTCGAAAAATATGTATGATCATTTGGCGTCACCCCTGTGACTTCTAAGTCTAAGCAAAGTTGTTTTTGAGGGCTGGGTTCGGTATGGTGTCTATACTCGTGTTGAATTTACTTTTATAGCACCGTTGCATCTATCATTTCAAAATAAACAGACTTCATTCAATTGTTCAGGACTGCGAATCATACAGAATTATAGTCAATCTGGGTTAAGATGTCCGCTTCACTAAAGGCCCCGGGCAGACAAAGTGTGATTGATCATTTGTTTCAAGGCACGTAATACCTGACCAATCAATTTTAACACCCCCTTTCGTGACACAATCTGATTGGTTACGTCGGCCGTCTGAAGAGTAAACGGTCCTCAAAACAGGCGCTAGCAGTTTTTGAAATGATCTGTATAACTAGCAATCGGCATTGACTTCTTTATGAATATCTAATCACGAAAATTCCACCAGGAACTACCACGATGGAAGCATTTCTTTCAAACTTCATTTCAAGCTGTGAGTTTGAACAGAGTCAGAAGCGAAATAACAAGCCGTGGCCATAGATTTTCACCAGCTGATCTCTGGATACATTTTTCTATATTTTGGACGCGAGCTTTAGGAAAATTTACATTCTGAAATTTTTATCCCACCTTTGCTACCTCCTTTTATTCTGACCATTATATTTTGAATCATAAAATTTCGATAGTAGAATATATGGCTTCGTTTCACGCTAATAATCTTTTTTCTTGATCGCAGGTATACGGTTGCGGAATCTGCGCGATTCTTCCTGGCACGATCGCGATGCTAGAAATCGAATGGATGGAACAATTCACAAGATTAAATCACGCCAAATACATCTTTAAGCTAAAGTTCGTTTATTTTGGAATAGCAGGTGTGAAAATGCAGCGAAAGTTATATTTTCAAACAGAAGGAACACTATAATCCATTTTGAAACCATCGATGCAGCTCTGTTCGGAAAAACTATACTTGCTACTGTAATCAATGAAAAATTTTTTCGTTTGTGAGTGGAAAAAGAACGGATGAAATTTTCCTTCAATAAACTAGTTAGTGGTCAAAATTTGTCGAGTAGCATCCAGGCCGGTATCGAGTTTTGTCCAAATCGATAGTTTGTTGATTTTATTGTTATGTTGTTCTGGCCTGCTTTCGTGACTAACGCCCAGGGGCCAACCGGTACAATACACTCAACACATATTTTGTTTCCGTATCTCAATGTGTGAAATCTAAGATTCCGCAAATTCGGAGTTTAAACCCCTCTTATAATCCAAATCCTGCTTAAACAATTCTTGATTTCAAAATCAATATATTTTTGGTGGGATCACCAAACGAGAGTCTCAATTTATTTACAGGGTGAGCCAAAAAAGGCGACCAGTGCTGACTTTCATAGCTTTCGGATGAATGAAGCTTTTTTAAAGCAAATTGCTGGATTAGAATCCCCGGTTGGTCTTTGTTACAAAAGTCAAATTTTGTGCTCCCAGTGCTCATGGTTACTGTATGAACAGAAATTTCGTTGAAGTAGTCATTTTTCAAAAAGTAAAAGTTGTGAAATTAAAGTTGTGCTATCGGGAAAAAAGTTTTATAGGGCTGTTTACACAAAATAATACTTTAAAAATCACCCAGATTTGTAATTTACCCGTAATTCAAAGTCATCAACTTCTTGTTTCAACATGGGCAAAATTTTGTTATTGAAATGGAAAAAAAGAAAAATCAAAGCGAAATCAATTCTGTCGTTAACCAGATCGAAAAACGACTAAAATTATTGGTGAAACAGAAAGTAAGACACAACTCACTAAAACGACTCTCTCGTAGTTTCCAGCCGTTATATGGCTCTTATGATCGGACCTATTTTACTTTTTCTGTTATAAAACATGTTTATTTTTGTCAATTTTTGCTTGCTATTTACAAAAAAATCGACGTTTAGTTTTTTTAATTTTGGTCAGTCAATATTCGAACAATCTGGCTGAAACTTAGCTGTTTTTATGCCAGATGTTTTATCTTTCGACGGCAGCACCCCGCACTAAAAAAGCTTGACCATTTGGAAGCTATGAAAGTTAGTACCGGTTGCCTTTTTTTGGCTCATCCTGTAACTTCCTCATCCTCTTAAAGAAGCCAAGAGTTTTTTCCATAGTGCAACATTTTTCGCAAAGTAGACATTTCGTATCAAATTGAATCTACTGTTTTGATTTTCGCTGTGTATTATGGGCTATAACTGTTAGTATTTGAGAAAAGCTTCTATCATGATTTTTCTTTGATAACGATTATTTTCCTAAAGCAAGTGTACAGTGATGATTCACCGGTCATCAATGAGTCTGCGAATTCAAAATTTACTCTCACGAATTGTGAAATTTCAAAACGGACGAAAACTAGTTCGACGGAATCTTGGCTTTGTACACTAAGGTTGCAGTCATTTTTTAGTTTTCAGGTGGTATGACGATTATTTCCCATATTTCAACATTGTTGCAAGTCTAATCAGGCGATGAAAATTCTTCCTGGAAAACGCATCCTGAATCGCATCAAACAATAACAGGCTAATTTCGGCATGATTGAAGCGATGCCATGACGTGCATGAATTTCGAAGAAATTTTTAGGATAGCATCGTGCAAAATGTACACACAAAAATTAATCTTCAGTAGACCGTAGATCCAAGGGGCAGAGTACCTGAGTTTTCTCGGAATTCTTTTTCTGATGGGAATTTTCCAAAAGAGAATTCGTCATCTTCAACAGCATATTTTTCTGCTGGCCGTACTTTTTAAAAACTTTAAAAATTACAAATATTTACTTGGCAAGGTCGCCTTGCATACGAATCCCGCAGGGCATTGTTCATTGTACAAGCACACATCACCCGGTCCAACCTTTTGCACGCATGATTGAATTTCCTCAATATATACTTGACCGTCTGGGCAATCCTGAGCCACGACAAACTCAATACACAACGATAATAAAATCAATTTGAACATGATCATGGATTGAACTTTCGCGGATTATCTGCTAATTATAGCATCTGCTGGAACAGAGTGATAAGGCTGTCATACGCCACTACGTCATTTGATGACAAGGTGGGAAAGGACGGACATACGTACACAGTGCCATCAAAATCGTTCCTTGAAATCTTGCTGCTTAAAGAAATGCAAAATTTTTAAGGCTCAGGTAACCCTAATGTTTCTCGGATCACATCAAATACGTCAGTTACCGAAACTCGACAAGAGAAGCCTCCATTGTGCTAACACATTGGGCGAAGAAAGACATACAGTGGCAGCAAGAAAAGTATAATCAACCATAATTTCGTCAAAAAAGACGACAATTGACCATCACGTTTACGAGTAGATCTCAATGACGAGATCTATCGACTGGTACCAAATTCGTCGAGTTTTGAAAGAAAAGTACTCTTGCTCGTCTTGAAGAGGTTGGGATCAAACCCATATCAAACCCAGCTTAAGATCATCAAGGGGTGACATAAAATACGTGCTCAACGGGTAGATGATTCAAACCCGCAGAATCATCGATCCACTCAGCACACTGATCAAGAAAAAGATGTGTCCGGGTAAGCCTGTGCGAAAAAATCGCCTAGCAGAGAGTTCAAGCCCCCACACGCCCGTGTAGCCCCTACCGATACTCACTTTGGACAACCGTTTTCAGGGTGGGACAATAGTTTCCAATTCAAATACGGTTTTTGCAACATGTGGGTGCACACTGCTTAAGAATATCGCATGATTTGACCAACTGCTGGACTCAACTTGAGAAAAAAAGGAGTTGAGTCAATTTCTGAAGAGGGGCTGATTGTCACGAGAGCATTCGGTTTCCCTTACCTTCAGATGATCCCTCACAAGGCTCGAGAACTGTTAGGGATGAGCTATGGTTCATCTGTATCTCCAGGTTACGTAAAATAGCCAATCACGCTATGAAAAACGCGTCTGACTATTTGTTGGATAAAAAACAATGAATAGAAGTTTGTAAAATGAGCAGAAAGTTCGTCTTTTTAATTCTGAAGCGCACACGTCTAAGCATACTCAACCAACCTTCAACAATCTTTCTAGTACATTTTTATGAAAACGCTCTGCGTAAAGGTTTTGATGACAATACTAATTTTTTTTATTTTTGACCGCAGCGTATAGTAGTCAATCCAGTAATAGCTACAGCTTAGTCGAGCGGGGTAAAATTAATTCATTAAAATAAAATCAAAATCCCCATTTGATGCGTTGATGAAATGAAGAGAAAAAAGGCCATTGCTCCGTCGTGATCCGGTGAAGACATCCATTGACGTAATCATCTGATTGTTAGTTTTGGCATGTACTTGTAGCTGAAAAAAAATCGTTAAAGACGTTATAAAAGAGAACGAAAAAAATGATGTGCTGCAGGAGGATGATCCCGCAAAAATTGCAGTGAATGGAAAGAAACCAAAGAGGCTGAAGTCCTTACGAATTTACATTACTAAGTATGATTGAAAATAGGTGCATTCATTCACAGTTTGTACTTCATGACCCTCCTTTATTTGCTGCAGCAGTCTATCTTGTTGGTATGCTCGTATAGTTCGATTTAAAAGAAAATCTGAAACTGGAAAAGAAATAATGTTCCTTTTTCATATTTCATTCGAATCACATGTCATATGTGACTGAAAATTGACAATACTCACTCGTATTTACCATGTTTGATTTACAATCATTTAAAAAACTGTCGGTACTTATCACTTTTGAGTGTACAGTAAACTACGGTTTTCGAAAACCTGCACATTTTATAATCCTTGGTATTGAAGGATTTTCCGCATTTTGAGTCATGAGCATAAGTTGCATTAGTTCGCTATCTGTTGTTTTTATGAATAATGTTCTGAGAGATAGATTTCAGACATTTATTTCTGAAATTGATCAATGTTCGCTGACGGCTTCAATAGCAGGTAAGAGTGTGAAAATCACAGTAAGAGATGTCTTTCATCAAAATCTTGTGTCCAGTGCTCTCAATAATGTATACTTACTTCTGAAATGTTTTACTTATCTGAAAGTTGTTTTTTTGCTCTCTAATTATGCACAGATTTGAGCGAAAATATGCTTGTGGGTCTTACTGGACAGAAGCGGTTTGCACGATGAACCTGGGGGGCATTGTGGTGTATAGTGGCACATATCGCCGAGGCCGACCTTATTCACGCATGCTTCGATTTCATCAATATACACTTGATTGGAAGGACAATCGTTCGCATACGCCAGGTAAAAGAAGGCGGTCGCAAGAATGATGAAACCCAAATAATTTGACATGGCTTTCATTTTCTCTTTCTTGAGTTAGTTCGTGAGAGGCTCAAAAATTTAAAATAAATATGTAACTTTTATCTATCAATACGTCATGTTCATTTATGTTTATCTGTGCGTTCGCACAATTTTCCTGATAAGAACTTTTTGTTTGAAAGCAAGTTGAGACAAAATAATTCATGATCGACAGGTGTCGTCCGAAAAAAGTTCTCAACGTCGACCGAGAAGAAAATCTTTTCATGCAGAGTCTATGGGTTAGCTGAATGTGGGTGTCGCAAAATCGGATCACAGTTGGCCCAATAGCGTCTACAATATACTCGGATCCACAATGTTCCCCCCTTCTAGAGGTAAAATGGTAAGGATTTTCTTCATAATTGCGAGCCAAGGGAAAAACTAGGGGGGTGCATGTGATCATTCAGCTTCTATCGGAAAATGGCAAATGGTACAATGTGGAGCCCCAAAAACGTTCAAAAAACGGCCTTTTTTGTGGCCACTAGTTCCAACATGCCGCACACTAGGTATGGCATCCCCGAGCTTAATACTATTAGCCTGTTTTCTATAAAATGCTTCCAAATAGAAAAGTGACACAAATAAGTACTGTCGTCAAAATCGCTTACATAGGGCTCTTGCTATAAAATTTTTCACTCTAAAAATTGTTAAAGGTTTGATAAGTATGCCCACAAATCTCTAGTCCTACATGATATATTATACATTTACATCAAAGTTTGGTGCCTTAACTGTGTGGGACGTTCGCAAGCATTGTTTTCAGGACACATTTTTCACTGCTTGGGGACAGATTTTTTTCAAAAAGCATAGACATGCCCCCAAACAGTGAAAAACGTGTCCTAAAAACAATACTTAAGCATAGGGAATCATCAAAAATAGTGTCGCAAATATATAAAAATTGTGTCTCAAACAGTGTTTTTTTGCCAAAAATTTTTTGCCCCATTTGAGTAAAACCCCAAAAAATTTTCCATTCTAATGAAAGATCAACTTTTTAAGTTTCTTTGCTTAAAAATCGTTCAAAATGATTTCTGATGTGTTCTTTTGTAATATTTCTCATTAACTAGCATCTTGTTAAGCAAAAAACTGAATCTTTCTTGCAAAAAGTTTCGAGCTATGATCTGCTTTTAAATTAAATATTCAAGTGAGTTTAAAAGAGCCAAGCGAGAATATTTCATCTGTTTTGTTTGCAGATTGTACATTTGACTTCTCTATTCGATAACTTTTCTAGCCAAGTCCATTCAGATTGCCAATGGATTCGAAACGACCATTTTTTTGTTGTGTTGTAGTCTTTTTGTGCATCAGCCAGCAGCATTTCTTCATCATTACTGTGATAACTCAACTGTTCGGCATCTGAATTAATTCCAGAATTATGTAAAGCTCAAGCATCTACATCATCAACTGTTTTGGCAAATTCATTGTCATGCATTTTGAATTCAGCTTGAGCAGATGTTCTGAATTCTATTTGTTCGTCAAAATGGTCGCAATGTACATTTTGTCATTTTCATGACTACTGAGATTTTTGTCATTTCTCTTCTTCTGGTTAATGCAGAAAAAGGCTCTTAATTTTTGTGAAGCTTCTGTAATCTGTGACGTCGAACTATTAAATAAGGGGTCAATGCAATCATTGTTGGAAAATAATAAAACAATAAGGGATTTTCTGGAAAACTGATCTGAATCTAAGGGATTTTCTCGAAAAAAAATCACAGCTGACATAAAAGTATGAACTTGACCATACAAAAATTTCCCCCAAAGTGATGCCTAAACACAAAAAATTTTCCTCAATTTCAAAAAAAAACTTCGAAAATGGCTGACTCAGGAAAAAAATTGCAATATCAATCAAAAATTTTTGCGAAATTTTGTAAAAAAAAGAAAATGAGTAAAACCATTAGATCATTAGACTCTGGGTCCCTTAGGCGTTTTTTTAATTGAATCTGAATCTGGAAAACAATTACTGTTTTTTTCTGATTTAATACTAACCCCATGTCACATAGGACTGAAAATTTACAATATAACTCGTATTTACCATTTCTGATTTAAAATCGGTTTTTAAAAAAGTCGGTAGTGTTTTCAGTTTTGAGTGTATAGTATTCTACTAGTTTCGAAAACCTGCACATTTTCCAATTATTGTGATTGAAGGATTATCGGCATCTTGAATTATGAGCAAAGATTACTTATTCATGTAGTACACTATTCGCTGTTTCTACGAACATTGTTCTGGGACAGATGAGACCTATATTTCTGAAACTGATCAATTTTTGCTGATAGCTTCTACTGCAGGTAAGGATGAAAAATTCTCACGAAAATTTAGTGCGCAGTACTCTCAATGACATTGATTTTTGGAATGTTTCAATTAACCGAAAGTTGCTTTTTGCCCTCTATGCAAAAAGTTGAGCGAAAATATGCTTGGTGGTCTTACTGGACCGGAGCGTTTTGCACGATGAACCTGGCGGGCATTGTAGTGTATAGTGGCACCTATCACCGAGGCCGACCTTGGTAACGCATGCGTCAATTTCATAAATGTACGCTTCATTGGAAGGACAAACGCTCGCGTACGCTAGGTTAGAGAATGCGATCGCAAGAATGATAAAACCCAAATATTTCGACATGGATTTTATTGTCTCTTTCTAAAGTTAGATTGCGAAGCACCAAGACTTGATATAAATATGTAACTTTAACCTATCAAAGCGTCATGTTTGTTGACGTTCGCATGATTTTCCTGACAAGAATTTTTTGTTCGGAAGCCAGACAAGACAAAATAATAGATTCGGCAGGTTTCATCCAAAAAAGTTGTTAACATCGACCAAGCTGATAATGTTCTCATGCATAGTCTATAGGTTGTCTTAATGTGAGGGTCGCAAAATCAAGTAAAAAGACACTGGCCCCGATTCGATTGGCCATCCGTCCCCGTCACAGATGTACGGTACTATTTTGGTATAGGGTGAGGTCAAAATATTTAAATGCACTTTTTCGTTGAGCTTTGTAGCTAATGCAGTTTTCTTCATACTCGATGAAAACTTATTTTAAGCGGCAAAAAGAAATGAACGTCGTTTAAAGAGTTGTGCTGCTAATTCCGTCACTAAATTCCTCTCTGTGAATGTGAATCCATGTCACAATATCTCTGTCAATACAGTCTTTTGTGGCGAGATGCGGAAGTTTTATAATTCCTTTTCTTTGGACCTGCTCACTATCCTTATCGAATGATTTTATTTTTTATATACTCTCAGAGTAGACTACAGCATCACTATAGATGAGAACCTCTGGGTATTCAATGATCTGGCTTTGAGTGCCGTTTTGAATAATTTGGGCGAAACATATAAAATTGGTATAGCCCGAATCAATTTTTTAAAACAGCTTGTTACCTGTATTAGGCCACTGCTACAGTAAATCGTACCATACATACTGACCACGTTTAAATCAATTAAACAGCTATTCAGAGCAAAAGCAAGTTTTTCTGGGCAACGGAAAATCACGGTTCGATAAAATTTAATGGTATATTTATCGTGAGTGGCCAAAACCCCTGTTACACATTATATTATTTGGAAACTGTATCAAGTGGCTGAATTAATCACAGGAAAGCTGTGTGCTCTTCGGACGATGTGACACTTGTCTTGTTCTGCACTACTCTAGCAGGATTTAGGAAATCGAGCATTTGGATACGGTAAGTCCGTTACGATGCCCTATAGATTTTCCACGTTGAGATCAACTGCAATCTCGAAAAACATACAGCGAACAGCCCCAGGCACTGAATTTTCGGATGATGCTCATGGGCAGTTTCTAGTACGGCAACTGCATTTTTTACATGGTTATATCCTATTTTTTTCCAAATGACCCTTTGGCGCACAGAAAGATATTCATGGAAATAATAAAGAGCCTGCGTATACGGACACCTTTTTTCTCAAGTTGACTGTAGCAGTTAGGCGACCACATTAAGAAAAAAGATTTTGGGCAGGTGCAGGTTTGTTGTCAACTCACAGATTTCCATAGACTATTTGACCTTCTGAGGCTCATTTGAGAATGAACGAACTGTATAAGACTTAAACTCGTTTTCTATGGGCTTGTTTAATTGAACAGAAACATATCGTTCAGATAAAAGACGTGGGCATATGTTTGCAGCTAGGTATGATAGTTTGATTGCGTCCTTATTCCCCGAACGTCCTCTTTCCCCGAACGTCCCGATTCCCCGAAAGTTCCTATTCCCCGAAGATTTCGATTCCCCGAATAATGAATAAAACCCCCAACAATGCATTAGTACCTATACCCCGAACGTCCCAATTCCCCGAATAGGACGGATCCACTTTTTTTGACTAAATCGAATCCGGATCTTAAAAAATTGTTTCGTCAAATCATGATCCAAATCCAGATCCAGATAGCTGCAGTCGTCGGATCTGTATCAAGATCCTGGATAGCAGATCCGACCGCATCCCGATCATGTACAGGGAGCCAAAAAAGGCGACCGGTGCTGACTTTCATAACTTTTGAACGGATGGAGCTTTTATAATGCGGATTGCTGCATTAGAATACCCTGCTTGTCTTCGTTACAAGGGTCAAATTTTATGCCCCTAGCATTTATGATTACTATAGAAACAGAAATTCAGTAAAAGTGGTCATTTTTCAAAAAGTAAAAGTTGTGAAACAAAGTAGAAGTTGTGAAATCAAGGTAAAAGTTGTGAAATCAAAATAATAGTTGCGAAATCAAAGTAAAAGTTGTCTTATTGTGAAAAAAGTTTTGTAAAGCTGTTTACACAAAATAATACTTTAAAAATCTCCCAGATTTGTAAGCTGCACGTAATCTAAAGTCAGTAACTTTTAATTTTAATTTTTTATACCTGCAATTTACAATGTTTTCTACGGAAAAATTTTCAATTTACAAAGTGCAATCTAAAAATAGCCTTCTTCTGTTTTCGAGAAAACGGGATTCGACACTTTCGGGGAATAGGGACGTTCGGGGAAAAAGGAAAGTCAGTGTTTGATTTATAGCGTTCTACGGGGAAACGGGATTTTCGGGGATAAGGGACATTCGGGGAATGGGGATACACCCGATAGTTTTGATACGTAGGTAAATGCAAATGACGTTTGAAAACCTATCGAATAGTTAGGCCTACGGAATGCATACGCCTAAACGTGTGAAACTCATATTGTACCAGATATATTATAGTACTAAAGCACAAATAATCATGAACTTTTGTGATCTCCCACAAATATTACTGAAGCTACCTAATATGGTGTTGTTGAATATGTTTATTAACGCATAATTTACAAATGAGATGAGCAATTATGCCGCGTGCGTCATAAATATATCACTTTCTCCATTTGAGAAAACTTCACACAATTTACACTATAGTCCGTTTTTCATAAAAGGCTTGTAAATTGAAAAATAATCGTTTACGCAAGGCTATTACAACAAATTTTTTTGCCCATAAAATTATTTCAAGCTTAGTTAAGTACGCTCACAAAATTCCACTCCTATATTATGACAAACGGTTTTTAGCAGAAAATAGTTCTCATATGAAGAACAGACTACACAAAATATCGCCGAACTATTGCCAAACCTACAAACGTCATTCTTCATTTTCAACCTGATTACATTTTTCCTTTGCAGATTGAGTTATTGTGTTGACGTTAACGCTTGTCGGTTTGTTCATCGTCGAGCTGACTTGATTCTTTTTCCCAAAAAAAGTTTCGGCGAAATCGATGCGTAATTGTCTGTAAAAGAAAAGGAATATTACTTGAAACAATTTGATTTTGCGGTAGGGCTTTGCACAGCCTAAATATCACTCTGATGAATAAAATATATTTCATTTTCACTCATCGTGTTTGAATTTTCGAACATTGCGTTTCAACACTAGAGTTCAGGGCAACAGGTGCATGCGATAATAATGGTGAATTACGCATCTATTCCGCTTTGGGTCATTCCACGCCAAGTGTTCGAGGGATCCCCGCCCCGACTGTATCAGGTTTTGATCAAATTTATTGTTTATGCCATTCGCAGTTAAAAAATAACTTTGGCAAAATTGCTATGGGGTTTTTGGAGGACCCTACTTTTCTTGAAGGATTTCCAACTTTCTAAATTGCCTATTTTCATTGCCTCGTTTTTTGGAAAAAATGGTGTGAAGTGGTAATAAAATCGAATAGTTCATAATTCACGCATGACTAGGATTCCCTTGAGTTAGTGGGAATTTACGATACTTCGGTCTGGCAATATTAACAATATTAACACTAGCTCACCTCATGCCTTTAAATTTTGGATTTCGTCATTAAGTTGTCAATGTACCGCATACAGTCCGTTTTTTATGAAATGCTTCTAAATTGAAGAATGACAAAAATCAGTACTATCTTCAAATTCGTTCACACAAAGCTTTTGCAATGAGATTTTTTCCTCAAAAAATTGCCAACGGTTGATTGAGCAAGGTCGCGACTTTTCAGTTCGTTGTGACATATGGTTCAGCGAAAAAAATATGGAATAGTACTTGCTTTCCACTTTTATTATTTAGAGACATTTCAGGAAAAACAGATTATAGATTTGAATTTGTGACCAAATAAATATACAAATGTCTGAACTTTTGAAACGCAAATGGAAAAAATAGATGATTGTCAATTTTTTCAATTTCCATTTGGTTCAAAAGAGCGCTTTTTAGGGGCTGGTAACCATCAATTAGAGGTCATAACTACGCAATGAGGAATTAACTACGAAATGAGGAACGAAATAACTACACAATGAGGAATTTTCTAAACAAGATATCTGTAATATGAGCAAAAACTTGTTCATGGATGCAAATTTTCGAATCCCAAACTAGACTTTGAGAGTGACAGTGTGGCCCGAAAGTAGGCAGTTTATCAAGTTGAAAATTCTACGAAAACACTAAGGTTCACCAAAAACCCTCTAGCTCCCGCAATTCTGGGAATTGGATGAAATAATTTTGCCGAAGTTAGTTTTAGACTTGGGATCACATCTAAACAAAATTTGATTAAAATCTTAGATGTTCGAAGCATATAGATTTAGATGTATAGACTGGCCTTATTGCAGGTGGATTTGTATAAATAAAATTGACGGAAAATCCCACGACGTATCGATCAGCCCTTTTATGTATAAGATTAGGGATTTATTTTCAGAAGAGAATATTAGAGATGGCGAGTTCTTTAAAATATTGCGCTTCTCAGAAAGTTTGGTCGGTATTAAGCGTTTGTATGCTCTACGCTAGTTTGATTGCTGAGATCAGTGGACCATTTCTGAACAGTGTTTAGGGAAATCTTTTCAGATGCAAATGATGCGTCTTGGAACATAACAATGCCTCTTTTTAGCAATGTTTTAGGAATCTTTTTATCAGATAAATCAATGCTTGAAAATTACTCACTTATTAATCATGAAATAGATCACGGGATTGGCGCAATGATGCATCATCCATACGAGGCTCATAGTCAAATAGAGCGTCAAACTGTCTATGCCACCCAGAGCAGTATTCAACGACGTGAAAAGAAGGAAAGCACCGGCGAACAAACAACAGTTGATGAAACACTGGGCGAATAGTTTGGTCTCGCGTCGGCGATTTTTGGTTTGGTCGACGGACAACACGGTGTTGCGGGTTTTACGTAGCCAGTACAAAGTGGAACAATTGAAAATAATCTGCACGATTATGCAGGTCATGCTGTTGGCGACGTTCTGCCAGCCCAAAATGTAGCCGAAATAGGATTCGCTGCTGTTGAAATCCCACGAAACTTTGTCTTCCTCCCATCTACAAAGGATTTCAATTTTGACAAAGTCAGTACAGGCAACGCTTTCTAAAATCCTTTGACTAGGAATAGATTCCCTATTGCGGGTTTTCGCACATTATACCTCAAAGTTTGCATGTACAGTGGATCTGCGAACGATCGTGATTCGTGATTCATCATAACTCGTTATGAGTTTCCAAGCAAAATTTGCTGGATGTGATCATTTTTTTTAAACTTACATTAAAGAACGCTGGGGTAGCACACTTTGACTGTATTGAGTCCGAGTCCATAAAAATTTTTATGCGGCATCTCTGTCTCAATCCGGTTCCAAAAAATACAACATGAAATAGCGGATGCGAATCCGAATCCCCAACTAATACCTATTACTTATTAGCAATGTTCAAAAAAGATTGAATGCACAGGATTTTGATCCTACGAATATGAAGTTGGCCCAATTCAAAAATACTACTGATGACCGTAATAATAAAACTAGGAAGCGAACATAAAGTCATGTTTTTACAATTTCTTGCTGAACCAATGAAAAATTCTAAGATGAAAACTTCTTCACGATGATTGTGTGCCACTAGGTAGACTGTCCCAGTAAGTCGATCGTCCTAATAAATTGACCATCCCAGTAAGTCGACCGTTCCAGAAGGTCGACTGCACAGCGATTTGGCGTATATTTCCTACAAAGTCCCACGGAAGGTGCACTATAATGCGATTTTTATGTATTTATCCTGTGAAAAATTTATCTGTAATATCGTATGTAATCAGCAAACTTTCAACGTCAACTTGATCTCTGAGATAACAGATGGCATTATGTCTCGCTTTCGGGTCAATGGAAATTCGATTGTTAAGAACCGCAACATGTTTTCTTTCGGCTCTTAATTTTTAACAATTCAAGAATTCGTGGATTCAGCACTATCCACTAATCTTTTGCTTTTATTTTTTTTTTGTATAACCAGAAACATCCAGGATTGGTAAGACTTCCGCATCTTAAAATAGACAAATTTCGCTTAACAGACAATTCAAAATTCGCAGTTCCAAAATTGTTAGCTATTATAGCAGAATGTAAGAGAAACCCTCAAATCTTTGATGTTTCGATATGTGTTTTGTAAACTGTAGCAAAGAGCGCTTTTAATTCGATTTTCGGGGACAGTCTACCTACTGGGTATTTATATGTTTAAAAAAATGATGCTTATAATTGGCCGATCTACTGGGATGGTCGACCTACTGGGACGGTTGACTTACTGGGATGGTCGACTTACAGGCACGATAAAAATTTCTCTACGAGAACAAGAAAGAGTCAGTGTTGTTTCTCTATGATAATTCTTACTACGGAATTCGAGAAGGTCCACTTAACAAAATGTTACTACTTTGAAAAAATTATCACTACATGAAAAATTAATTACCATTTGTATCATGACAACTTCAAAAATGTTTACCTTCGAATGGTATATGATTGATCCTTGGATACTATTGCAGTTTCTAAGTTAACATTAGTTATCATTTTCTGTGCTTATCCCGTTCCTGAAACGACCCACACGCCAACTGACCACGGTTGTCTAGCTCCGTTTCTAATCTATAGCCTGGCTTTCATAAAGCGCTTGTAAACCGGAAAGCCGTAAAATTACCCGTTTACGCAAAATTCATGGTAGAATGTTGTTCTTAAAAAACTCAAAGTTTACGTGAGTATGTCCAAAAGTTTTCAGTCCTAATGTGACTGATGGTTTGGCAGAAAACTGTGCGCAAGAAAAACAAACTATGGTGAACGTGTACATAGATCATGAGGAGCTAGTTACAGAGTAACTTGCACAGTTCGTTGTAGCACATGCAATGCATGCCATTTTTCTCAAACTTCACACTGAAGATTTTATAGTCAGTCGCATTGTAACTAGTCACAGAGTTATTCAAGTTCAACGTTTTTTCCAATTCCGAGTTATCTGTTAGTAGTCTTTTTAAAATCATAGTTCAAAACGTTTTCAGCTTTTCTGTTTAGCGTTCATGGACAATAAATTTGTTTTATTCATTAAGATTTACCAGCTTTTCTATATTAAAATTGCTTTCATGGAATCGTTGCATCGATCATTTCGAAATAAATGGAGCAGATGTTTTAATCAATTGATTATATGACGTTTACAATCTATTTATTGTCATTAAAATCACTGCTTATTGAGCTGAACATGCTCAATTCACTCTAACAGTTGTCTGCCTTTGAAACTATTGCACTTTTGAGTGTCTCAGGGAGGCTGAAAACGTTGTAATTTATGTCATCGTAGCTTACTTCACCAAGAGCACTCCCGGATACCACAAAAAGGACGAATAATAAGCGAAGCATAGCGCCCATGGAAAAATGATCAAGATAGTTTTGATCTTAGGCGAGAAATAAACGGCCACTTTTTCGTTTCTGGTTATAGAAATGTAACGGCTGAACGCCACGAAACATAAGAACAAACTGCCGACGTACCAACCGTACAACGAAAAGAAGCCAAAAATACGTTGAACGGGCCGAAAATTGAGTTGTGGGAAAAAAAGCAGCAACGAACCGCACAAAGCGTTAGCCGAAAGGACAAAATTATCGGCGGCGGCCAACTGGATCATGAAAACGTAGGTTATATTGGAATAGTGTTTTTTATATTTAGTCTTGATGTACATGACGACGGTGTTGGCAGTGAATCCGGCTATTCCTACGATCAAATACAGTATGGCGACATTGATGTGTGCCGAACGATCAGACATCTTAAAATAATGATCACACGAGTGACAAGTGTTGATTTGTTACAGTAGATGCACTGAAATTTTCGTCAAATTTGCTCCAGATGTCCTATTCTGGTTGATATGTTCTGGTATATGGATTTAGCCCATAATAATCAGTGCTTGATTAGGTTCCGAGTGGTGGATCCGCTTTCGAAATAACTCTGAGTTCTAATTAAACATTGATGGATTTGGCAGGCTCTGGTTTCAGATTCTACACAGGCCTAGTTCCAGACCTGTATCAGGAGTTGGTTCTGGTTCGAAGCTATCAAAACTGAATTGAAATTCCTTTTAGTGAATGAGTAAGAGATTTAAAAAGTGTCGTACTTGAAAAACAACCTGAAGTTGCAAATACGTGACGGAGCAATAGAGTTAGCGAAAAACTAACATCACAAACTGCTAATAAAGAAGATATATCCTTAATATTACCAAAATATTGATGTCGAACCGTTGATTTCTAATTGAACAATGGAAGAATGTGAATGGGATGTACAAGCGCCATGCATGATACAAACGTCATCGCCGTACAGTATGATGTAATTGATGACTTGCTTTCAACACTTTTTAGAAGGATCGAAACTTATCCAAACGATTTTTACACAATCAGATTGTAAAGAAACGTTAATCATGACTTAAAAGAAGAATTAATTCAAAGTCATTCAAGCAAGGAGTCACACGAGAAGTTGACGTTGTTTGCTGATTTGCCACTAGTTCGATTTTCCACATTGTTCGAAACAAAACGATAAAATTTAAGGAGTTTTATGGTAATGTAATGGACTTGATAACATGTAATGAATTTTATATCGTACCTTCGAAAGATTTCACATTGCACTGATCATAAGTTCCCAGTCTCTTCTTGCACAGTGATGTTATTTTTTCAAGATGGATTGTGCAGTACATGACATTTGTGTATTATATGACGCTTGTGCCCTAGAGGCAGGTTGAAATTATAATTATTAGAATATATTACAAGGTCATTTTTATTAGGTCCCCGTACTCAACTATTTCATGCCGTGGGGTTACCTGATCTACGTGATGCAGAGAGTTATTCTTGGAATGATTGAAAGCTTATTTCGAAAATAAGTGTACGTCAGCAAATGTTGACGTGCAATGAATCCATTCACCTCAAGGAAAGAGCCTGGTAGCAGTGAAAAGCAGATTGAAAATTTGGATGATCAATGCTTCTTAAATTCTATTCATGATAAAATTCTGTTATACTGTCTTTGTCGGAAAGGTCCTAGTATTGTCTTAAAATATTCTGTATGCTCGACTCCATAATTACACGAAGGGAAAAAATTTCATGGTCTAAAAATGCACCATCGATAAGAAGATCGATCTTTCATTCTACAATGCTCCGATAACATTAAGAATAAGTAATCTTCAAAATGCTAGCTTGCAGGATGGTGCCTTTCCGAATTCATTTTTTGATAGTAAAACTGCATAAAAAAATGAAAAAAACTAAATTTTTTTCTGATCGGTTTCCTCAGGTATCATATTATATACATAGAATTTAATGAAACATTATTTTTACTGGTTCAACAGATTTAGGGCCGAGCAACAAAAGAGCAACAAAAGAAGTGTCAGGGGCAAATGGTGGGCTAAAATTCATACAAAAAACGTAGGCTAACGTGAGGTGCAAATCACAGGACAAATCGACAGGCAAATCGTAGACTATTTGGCGGACTAAACTTGGGGCAAAATGCGAACTAAATCTTGGGACAAATCTTGAGCTAAATGACGGACTAAAGTAAGGGCAAAATCGCGGGCTAAAAGGCGGCGTAAACTAGGACTAAATGGCAGGCTAAACAAAGGATAGCTCGCCGCCGTATGACGAAAGGTGGCTAGGCCAAATTGTGGCATTTTTCGGAGGAACTTTAGCCCACGAAATAGCCCCGCATGGTGGAGGGCTAATATGCAAAGAAAATATTGTTTCAAGAACAAAACGATGGATTTACTGGAATACCTAGATTTTCTAGACAAGGAGGTGGATGAAAATTGGGAAGAAGGTCAAGTTGATAGACTTTTAACTGGAAATAGAGAAGATTTTTTAAAAACAAATGTTGGAGTTTTAGTCTGGCATCTGAAATCACAGTAATAAATAATCAAATTTAGCAAATAACTTCGGACAATGCTATCTATCATGTAACTCTCGCGCAAAATACCATCTGCAGTACTGTACCTTATTACGATCAATCTACGGAAGCATATGTTCGTATATAAGTACGTTGATGTATATAACACAAATTGAAACATGAACAAGATGTCTGAAGTACTATAAAATCCATTTTAACTCCGTGATTTTATAAAATTTTGAAACAATACTCATCAATTTTTTGTACACATGGTTAGGTTCAGAACATCATTTATTTATTTGTCATAATGATTGAAAATTAATATTAATGATTGTTTCAAACTACCATTCCCACGTATAAATGACTAAATTTGTCTCAACAAGGCTGGGAAAATTGTGGACGTATCCAGAACTCAGAAACGAAAAAACTTATTTACAACACTAACCGAGATATATGGTTGCAGGTTCAAAGAATCAAAGATAGTGCCGAATTTAAATCATGAGCTGATGGAACCATTTGATGTCATGCTAGAGAAATAACTCATGGAAACAAAACCATCAACTCTGTCTTGAAGATATGATTAAACTAGTCAAATTATCCAGTGAACGACGTACTGAATACCAACGAAAATGGTCTTTTTAGATATTAGTCTCGGTGGTTAGGTCATGCAAATAGCCTCAGCGATACATTGAATAATGATCACAATCAAAGTAACATAGTTAGTTTTCCTATAGAATGCTTGTAAATTGAAGTGACAAAAATTGATACTGTCGTCAAAATCATTTACACTTTTTAACCAAAAAACATAACGATCAGTTGAGTATGCTCAAAAATTTCCAGTTCCTCATGTGACGTATATTCCAGTAGAAAACCACGAAAATACGAAACACCGATAGTACTCACTGTCCAGTTTTATTATATAGAAGCATTTCAAGAAAGAGCGAATTCAGATCTTTTAGACCGATCAGTGTTTTAGCAAAAAATCTTGCAGATTTTGCTAGTAAAACCAGATTCCTTTTTATATTCTACCACTAACACTGATCTGTTCGTAGTAAAGTGTACGGATCATAATTGGACGTCCTGGTGAGGCAATAAAATCTAATCTGCTACGACGTCATTTTCCATTAAAAATTCTGTTTAAAATATGATTACTGTAGTTAAGGAAGTTTTCTCATGACGTAAACATATTATATTAATTAATCTCATAATTTGTACTCAGAAAAATTCAGAAGACATAAAACGTATCATTTATAGTCTAATCATGAAATCTAATCTAATTACGTCTGCTAGTTGAATTTTAACAGATTACAACGAATTATAGGGACGACAAAAATGAAGAACACCACAAGATTATATCGCTGCATGACTTTGCATATTGCAGATTATACTGTAGAAAAATTTATCCAATTTTAAATCAATCATTTTTTCCTTAGTGTCACGTCAATCTGGCGAATGTTACAATGATTGTCTACCTCATGCACTCTGTTTAGATTGAAATCTGAACAATATGGGTATAATAATCGGAACTTTCCTGTACATATATTCAGAATTAAAAATTAAGCCGGAAAGTAAGTACTATTTCATATTTTTTATAATTTTCTACTAAACAATTCGTCATGTAGAAGCTGAAATATTGTAATCTAATTCATCTAACTTCTAATAATAATTTTTGCTTCATTGAACACAAGTATTTATTTTTGTCATTTTTTTATTCAGGAAATCTTTAAGAAAAACAAACTGTAGGATCGAATTACAGAAGGCCGATTAAACGAATCTCTAATCAAATGTAATCAACGTTTGTTGAAGTCGAATAAGTGTAATCGATGGAATTCTTACATTTAACGTCATAGAGAAAACATTTCTATCGAATTCGATTCCAATGTTTGAAAATACGTAGTTGACGATCTATAATCTATTATTTCCAAATGAGTCTCGGCGCGCAAAAAGATGCTCAAAAAAATCTACATATATATGGACACCTTTTTTCCCGAGTTGACTGTAGCGTTAATCGAACAAAGTGAGAGAAAAATATGTTGGCCTACGATGCAGGTTAAATGTCTGCTTACCGATTTAAATGGATTATTTGAAATGAATAGACTATTGGAAACTATGTGTGCCATAGATTTTAAATTCAAGGATTTATGGCATGGCAAATCAGTACCTCATTCCATAGTTTGCCATAGCTATCACAATTGTTTATATAAACCTCTAATACAAATAAAATAAACAGATTCAAATCTTTACATGTTCATTTTCTAACCAGTGGCACTACGATACTGCTTCTTTGATTCATATATTTGCTGCAAAATCCGGAACTGACCCCTTTGATAAAATCCATTCGTAGTTGCCTGAAAAGTGTATTAAGATAAACTAGGGTGGGCAGTGTTTCGCCTAAAATTCTTGTGATTAATGTGGTGAAGGTACATAGAGAATTAATTTGCATGAAAGACTATCTAAAAAGCTTAATGATCAAATGGAAAAAATTTACTATTTTATATTTTCATATTTTATCTTATAAACCCCCCCCCCCCCATACGAAACTGACAATTTGTGAATCGATCAGTCTTATCTATAGTCTGTTTTTTATAAAATGCTTCCAAATATAAAAGTGATACAAATCTGTATCGTTGTCAATATCGTTTACATAGAGTCCTTATTATAAAATTTTTCACTCGAAAAATTGTAAAGGGTTAGGTCAGTATGCTCGCCAATTTCCATTCCTATATGATATATTGTTCATCAGAAAATCGTGAAAATCTGAGATACTACTTGCTTTCCACTTTCATTATTTAGAAGCATTTCAAGAAAAACAGACTATAGATTTCTTAATGAAAAATTCTTCAGAATCTTGCATAAACGAACAAGACGCCACTCCAATACTAATCTAAATTTAAATCATTTGTATCGAACCGTTACAAACTGGAAATATTTAATCTAAGCGACGTTTGTCCGATTACATACTCAATTTCTCACTTCTGTCGGATCAAATTGATCTAAATTATATAAAAAATTGATCATCAAATAGAGTCTGTTTTTTCATAAAATGCTTGTAAATTGAAAAATGACAAAGATAAGTGCCTCATTCAATGTCCTTTACACAAAAGTGCTTACGATAAAATTTTTTATTCAAAAAAAGATAAGGGTTAGTGGGGCCGAAAATTTCAAGCACAAGGCAACATTTGATCTGGCAGGAAATGATGAAAATTTGAAATGGTAACTGCTTTCTGCCTTGAACATTCGCTGGGTGAATCATAAAGTTATCTATTCTAAATAAATTATTCTGGATTAGAGTATTCGATTCCAGCAGTACATGAATAAACTAATTTCTCTACCTGCATAAAGATACAGAAAACTGATCATGAAATGAACAGATCTGCACCAATAAATAAAGGAAATAGACTGCGAAAACACATCGTACAAAAAGTTAGTAGCTAAACTGGACTTGGTCTATCGTTAAAAAGAATTGAACTGAACCAAATTCAACTTAAAAAGGCATTACAAGTGTCAGTTCTGAAACTTACCGATTGATAACAAAATAGATGATCGGGTTAGCCGAATGATGTAAAATCCATGCTAGACTCATCACAAAATACAGTGCGAAATTTTCGATACCGAATTCGAGAAGAAAATTTAACGATTGAAACAACAGAAACGTGACTGAGTAAAGGCAACTATTGACTAAACATTGGACGAACAATTTAGTTTCGCGTCGGCGATTTTTTTTCTGATCTATTGTCAGGATGGTTTTACGGCTTTTTTGTAACCAACGTAGTGTCATAGCGTTGAAAATGATTTGAGTCAACATGCAGATCGTATTGATGACCACGTTTTGCCAAATGACTATGGTGACGAAGGACGATGCTTGATCGACGTTGAATTCCCATGATACTTTCTCAGATATCCATCTGCAAAAAAATTGGTGAGTGGAGATTCATGTGTCACTTTCAGATACTTTAAGATCAGTTCCGATTAATCCCCGGGAGGATTCGGGTGCTGAACTCATTTCGTTCTAATAATATCAACCAAACTTTTTGAGCAGGACTAATGAATGTTAAACCACTGGCGCATTTTCGATTTTTTAAGTCAAGTAATGAACGCGATCCGAATAATTTGATACACATATGCGAGCAATAGTCCTGAGTGTAAATCCTGAATACATGTTACAGAGACCTTCCCCACGATGCTGGTAAATTAAAAAAAATACAAAAATACAAGAACTACCGTGAACATTATTTACACATTAGTTTTGCCGTAGATTTTTCACCCAAAAATTTTCCAAAGGTTTGTCGATTAAACTCGAAAGTTTCCAGGTCACGTGTGTCAGAGAGTCAATCCCTCGGACCTTTGGTCCTCTATCATTATTTATTTTATTTTTAAAGTTCCTTGTTGTTAAAGTATGTCCACTTATTATTAGATAAACAAATATGTCAAAACGGTTCGTGTTATACTAATTTTTGGTTCAAAAACAAATGGATGGTAAATTTTGCATAGTTTTGGAATTATCGTGTGGCGTAGTTTTTGTTTATTATTCATTCGTGTTTTTATTTTTTTGATTGGAGATAGACGCTTCGGCCGCTGGTGACTGTGCGGTGTGCCTTGCCGATAACGTTATTCTTTCAAAGTTCACTACTCTTCTGAGTCTCTATATCCTTGGCCAGTATTCCCGGTAATAGTAGGTTTGTGGCTGGACACTTTTGAGTTTCTTTTAGTGTACGGCACGGTTGCATTTGTACTCTCACGGTGTTGTGTTATTTCGTATTTCTACTTTGTGTTTATTGTCGTTTGCCTCAATAATAACCTTCATATTTCATCGCTGATCGGTAATCTCCTCCTTAACTCTAACTCATAAGGTCCAGTTAGCATTAGGACAACAACCACGTTCGAAGTCTCCCACAAACCGCAGAAGGGTAGCCAGGATATACGAGCCACATAATTCCACACGTGACCCAGCAGAAAATTATGACATGAGGTAGTACTAACGTTTCCTGACACTCTTGATTCAAAAGAGTAGATTAATGAGAAGAAAGTCAGACCTAAAGTTATTGGAAAATTTATTGAGTCTTTTAATAAACAATTTAGCGAGAATTCTAATTTAATCGAATTATTGAATCGGTGCAGATTTTGAATACTGACGTAGATGATCTTATGACATATAACGGCAAGTACAACATTCTTAAAAGTTCTACTCGTTGATGTAAAAAATTTTAAATGACATTGCACCAAGCACCACTGACTGAACTCATGAGCCAATAGAAAGGTTCAGGGGTAAAGATCTTTAGAAATGATTATGAAAATCTAAAAAGGTTTTGAGGCTCAGCGGACAATTTCACTTGCATCAAATGTTGAAGTAGGTAGTGGCTTGACTCCCATCACTAAACAATGTCTGATTAACAGGATCTGATTAGAAATACGCGGACTGAAAGAAACATCAGTTTTAAAGTTGGGATGTGTATGCGAGGTTAAAACATTCCTCCCCTTTGGGTCAACGGCGCTCTTGGTGGCCACCAGTGTTGAATGGACCTCTGACCTTTTGTATGGTTGCCTAAGAATTCTGCAAAAGCTTTTGCCAGCATGAAAATCTGGAGGTTCATGAGTTTATAGTTTTGTGCACAGCCTATTCATTTTAAGGAATTGTGTCATATTTTTGCATCAACAAAAGCGTAGTGATCAATCCTTAGATCGCGACTTACTTGAACAGTAATTGCGGATACCATAAGAGGCACGAATAATAGCCGCCACAGAAAAGCCAAGCTCCAACGATCATCGCCCATTTGATTTTAGGAGCGAAATAAAGGTCCACTTTTGCCGGTTTAGTAATGGAAACGAAACGGCTAAAAGCTACGAAACACAAGAAAAAACTAGCAGCGTACCACGCTCCCAAAGCAAAGAAGCCGAATAGACGGTTCAAAATTGGGCACTGGAATTGAGGGAAGGTTAGGAAAAGTGAACCGCAAAACGAAGTGGCCGAAAGAGCGAAATTGTCGGCCACGGACACTTGAACCATAAATGTGTAGGTTATGTTCGAGTAGGTCTTTTTGTGAGTGGATTTTACGTAAATGACTATCAGATTGGCTATAAAACCGATCAGACCGATCGTTAGATAAATTACGGCGATCAATGTATCATTCATAATACCTAAAAACTGCGAGATCCTTTATTCTCGTGCACATAATACATCCAATATTATAAAATATGCGCATTCCAATATAATATTCATGATCAATTTGAAAATCCTCAAAATTTGAACATTAGCGACATAAAAATTTCACGTGAATTGAATCAGAACAATAATCATCTATATTTTTTCAGTATGAATAATGATTCTTGTAGCACACGAAAACTATTTTATTTCCATAGCGAAATTATACTCATTCACGTACCAACAGAACTCGAAGATTCAATTAATAGGTGGATTAAAATTTTCAGCTCTTGATACAGGAATTTTTTTACATCGATATTTACCGGTGATTAACAAGTGAGAATCAGTTTATGCAGGGTGTCCGATGAGAAAGGATCGCACGCGTGCCACAGTAAGGAGCCAACTATACTTCGCCGTACGGTGCCGTAGGTCGCCGTACAGGGCCGTACGGCGCGTAAGTATAGCAGCTGCTTATCATTTTCATTTACTTATTATCATTTACCACCGTACGGCGCCGTACGTCTTGAAGTTTAGCAGCCACTCATCAGGCACCGTACGGCACCGCACGGCGCGTGCGGCGAAGTATAGCAGCTCAATGTGGAGGGCGTACGGCACCGTACGGCGAAGTATAGTTGGCCCCTAACTCTCCAATAGAAAGTGGTTGTTAATAAAAGCCCAATTTTTGGAATTCAACGGAAAATTCTACTCTTTCCAGCATATCAGACTTTCAGCTATGTTTAATATCTATAGACTGATTAATGTGCTCTGTTTGACATTGATTCAAAACGCTTTTCGCGCATCATTGTTTGATTGATCTCAAAAACAAAATAATTTGCACTAGAACCTGAATAGTATAATATTAAATAAAAAATTACTGAGACGTTTCTTATCAGCAGCTCAATATTTACGTATTGCTGCTACAGTTTTATTTTTGAATTATTAGTAGCTTTCTTCCATTGTAGAAATTTAAATTTCAAAAACGACAAGTAATGAGCAAATGTGGCCGATGAAAAAGAACTTTTACTGTTCTTTTGTTGCTGTATGGTTTACCAAGAGTAAGCATAGATCATATCTGCTGTATTAAAATGAATTTTCAGACGACAGTATAAAGGTTATCTGATGAAAGCAAATTTCGAGGACAAGCTGGACTCTCCGTATTACTAAATACAAGACTTTCAGGTTATCAGTTCAGGTTCTTTTAGCCACTCATGAGGTGATTTTTGTATTAATCAAGCAAATTTGAACCATAGATATGGTGACACTTCATCTTCGCGGTATAAAAAACACAATGGGGATTCAAAATAGTGTAACAAAATTTCGTATTATTTATATGAACAATATCGAATAGCCGGAATGTAAGACAAGTACAAATCACTCTATCAACACTATCGAAAGAACCTCAATTGTGAGCAACTGCTCATTTACCCAGTTGGCCAAATTAATTTTAGGATATCGTCGTTCCACTGCTTGTGATCTCAGCAGGGATCTAGGTATTGCGTCAAATGTCGGGAGGATAAACGTTTTTTGAGGTACGACAGTGATTCCAAAATAAATGCTCGCCTCAATATTTCCACGTATTTTCATTGCTGAAATTAATCGAAAAATGGAAGCAGAGTATTGTTCGATATTTTTTTGAGTCTTGACGATCTCACAAGCCAGTCATTTACTTTTTTTCGTGCTCAATTGTTATTTAAAAATAGACTTCTCAAGATTCCAAATTATGCACGAAGTGTTGTTCATATTATGCAAGCCTCCGCTTTTCGACGTGCAATGCTAGTCGATGATTTTATCGACAAAGTAAATGACTTCCTTCTTCAAAGGGTGTTAGCACAAAAAAATTCTGCCGTCAAGTTATGATTTGCAGTATAACCCTGAACTAATGAGACAATATTTGTATAGCAGATTTTGATAATAAACACCAGGGGCCTATTGCATAAAGGTTCACAGGTCTATAAGTCTATAAGTACTTATGAATTCATAAGCATTTCATAAGTCTTATGAAAATGTGTTGCATAGAACTCTTATGAAAATGACTTATGGATTCATGAGGGTTTCATAAGTGTATCGATTTTCTTCGTCATTAACGTGTTGCTTGTTGGGATGTCCTTAGTTTGCTAATTCCAGTAATAATCATAGTTATCCCGGATTGATAATTGTTCACGGGATTTCGGGTTTTAGATATTTCTGAATTTTAGATCTTCTTTCGATTTTTCAAGTAAGCGGTTATCAACATCGGTTTTACCAATTGACTTATGCATTAAACGTGTGAATTTTTCGCGATCATTCGGGCTTTCCATAGTTAAATTTTCTTCATTTTTTCAGTCAATTATTTTAATTTAAAAACAAAGAATTTGTACCTATTATGGAAAAAAGTGTATTCTGTTTGGTTCTTTTTCAAATAGTCTGACAAAAGAGGACAAATCAGCAGCTTGGCAGACTATTGTCAAGAATTGTATTGAGTTGCACAATTTCAATCCGGCATCCGAAAAAGGTGCGAAATATCTGCGAGACACTGTGTGGCCAAATAATAAGCAAAACAAACCCCGCAAACAAGCATATAGTTGACCGAAAGTACACCGTGGAGATTGACATATTGATTTTCGTTATTTATTGGTCGAATAATTTCAGAATGACTGCAGTCCACACATCCGATCAGGCATAGTAAATTAGCAATGTAAAAATCGTTGCTGATTTTTCGGAAACTGTCCAGCCATTTAATCATTTTATTTACCAAATTACCCTTCACAACATCAACAAATTTGAGTAATGTGTGACAAATGGTTGATTTATGTATGCCATGAGCATCGCCAATCAGATCAAAATTTCCGTTTGTGACTAAATACTGCAAGGATAGACGTATCTATTGTTCTGGGGACAAAGCGAAATTCCGAAAATGTAGATGCTTAAACTCTCAATCAGCATTGATACGTGTTCATCAGTTAAGTGGAGCCCTGAAATGTTCCCGTCGAAATTTCTGTCAAAATTAATTCTCGGTCTGAATACACGGCATCACCGAAGAGCAACATCACTTGACGAATCAAACATAGCAGAACAAGCCGTCCAAGAAAAAGAAAAACACCACTTATAATATTGCTTATACGTCATGCGAGGTTATTGAAAATCTCACCAATTTTTCATAAATAAATGGACTAATAACTTATGAACTTGTTTTATGCAACATAATGTAAAAATCACTTATGAAAATCCACCTATGAAACACTCATGAATTTTTACTTATTATTTATAGTTTTATGCAACAGAATTTAGGCCTGTAACTTATGAATTCATAACTTCTTACATATGAAAACGTTTTATGCGACAGGACCCTGGCCAAATTGAAAAATTCTCACTCAAAAAAATGCGTCACAAGACAACTCGAAGGAATGTGTCATGAAAAATCACCCATGTAAATTAAGGATACGGTTGTTGTTCCTTGTAGGTCATCTGAGTGAGCACCGACTGATCAATCACGGACGAAGGTTTCTCAGGTGCAAATTTCCAATGTTAGGCATATAGACGTGTGATTAATTTTTACTAATCTTTTTTGCATATAGATGCCATATTTACACTGGAATTTGTAAAGACATTATCCCAGCGCCCGAACTGAAGAAGGAAGCAAAGGAAGAAGATTAAAAGACGCTGAGAATATGCATTAGACAGACAATTTATTATTAACTGTCTATTACAAAAACGTTTTAAATTAATATCCTATAAAATGCACAGTTTTCAATTTTGATGAAGATCAAAAACTCGCAGATCGAAAATGGGGCGAGGTCAGATTATTGCTTCCTTCTAAGAAACTTATGTTATATTAGCCAGCTTTATCGAACGCTTGTTCATATCTGCTATATAGTTCCTGACATCGGAATTTTATGAATAAGCGAAAAATAATTATTTCGATTATTGAAAAAATTTAAATTTTTCGAAAATTATCCGAAAAAAGTTTGTCATCTAAAATTGCAAAGAAACAAGGACTCTAGAATATTTTTGACTCGAAGTTTGTTATTCGACCGAAATAAACCGCTTGAACTAAAAATCGGCAAAGTGTTGAATCAACAGAGAAAAATATTTGAAGCGTCGATCGTTCACCTTTTGTAAGTATCACGCTTGATTTTCCGGGTCCTAATGTTGACGATTTTTGGAATAATCCATTGATTCGTTCGAAATATTTTATTCAAATCTACTTTTGAAACATTAAAATGCACATTGTTCAGTTAATTATTCCAGATGCCTTTGTTATATGCGAAACATCAATAACCAATTAAATGTTATATCCAGCTACTTTAGACGTATCCATGATACGAAACCGCATTATTCAATTAGTTTCACTTAGGTAATTGAACAAATTTTAGGAGCCATGTCTATTCCAGATTATTCAACAATGGTTTACAGTTCGTTTCCATTTTGTACGAAATATATTTTTTTCAATAAACTAATTCTCAGCATTCTTTTCATTATTAGGGTCATCTAAGGAAGTGTGGTATCAAAGCTTTCTTTTACAATATAAGGCATGAATTCATGTTTTATTCAAAACTGTCGTATAGCCAATGGCTATTGATTTAAATCTGGTCAAAAATAATTTTTAATAGTCTGCGCATTTCGACGTTCTTTTTTTCAATCAAATAGTAGAAACGCTTTCGAATGTTAAGTGGCCGTGGAGTATAGTATAGAATATCCTTGACCTTTGGATTAAGACAAGGAAATGTTACAGAAGTTCTTAAAGCACGTTAGCTTACTATACCACAAGACTAAAGCCTCATGCCGACTCCCAGAAAAAATACCAGAAAACTCCTGAACCCAGCACACCTTGATGTCAGCCTATCCACGTCTTTTCGATCTCCAATTGTTCTCTCCAGCTGCGCTCATCACAATACAGATCGCCAGGTCGAACCAAAACCACAATAATAATAATCAATAGGGCCAAATAGCGTCCATGATTCCATCATAATACAAGTCAGGCAAATAACAATGATCAAAAGCATAATGGACAGTACATAACAAGGGTGGTCGCACATGCTAAACATTAAGGCCCATATTCACCATCGCGTGTTAGCGGCGTGTTAGGCTGACACGGTGTTAAATTTTGGCTAACACGGTGGTAACACGGTGCTAAGTTTTATCCCCGTATTCACAATCGCGTGTTAGGGTCGAAAAATGGAAAAGTTAACACGGCGTTCTGTCAGCAGTAGTCTGTTAATTTTTTCAATTGTCATGGATATTATTGACCTATTGGATCATATTGATGAAAATGCAGAAATAGTACATCATATTCGTCACTTTCGGGATAGGGCCAATCCATTTGTGGGCTACGATGACGTTACCTTTAAATCAAGACACAAATTGTCGAAAAATGGTGCCCGAGACTTGATTACGCTTCTCCAGGATCAATTAGAAAATTCTGGTCGAAACCATGCGATTCCTGCAGCACTTCAGGTTAATACAAAATCATAAGTTTTATTCATGAAAATTAACTGCTCATCAAATGACTGTTCAAACTCAAAGATTACATACTGAAAAAAGCTGGCATTGTTGAAAAACCTTGTTGACATTGACCACAATGTTTATTTTCTTCCTGTTATATCCTTTTTCATATTAAAAAACATGCTTGAGCTTATTCTGCCACCCTGTTACAAAAGTAACACGGTGATAATGAAAGTAACACGGTGGTAACACGCTATTTTGAATACGAGGTGATACTTGACATGGTGTTAGCTCGATCGCCGTGTTAGCCAACACATTATAGTCTGTTTTTCTTGAAATGCTTCAAAATAATGAAAGTGGAAAGCAAGTAGTATTTCAGATTTTCACGATTTGCTGATAGACAATATAAAATGTAAGACTAGAAATTTGTGACCACACTGGCCTAACCTCAACCATTTTTTAGGTGAAAAATTTTATTGTAAGAGCTCTATGTAGACGATTTTTACGACAAAACTGATTTATGTCACTTTTCGATTTGGAAGCATTTTATAGTGCTCGTTGGGGCCCCAAAAACAGGTAAAAAACGCACTTTTTAAGGCCCCCCTCCCAGTCCCACCATGCCCAACCTCCATACTTCGGCCTAAGCATCTTGGGGGTGTAGTCTCAAATGCGATTTTTTTTTCTTTGAAATATGGCCTCAATTCAATTACATGGTTGTCCAATGTCCCAGAAAACGCCAAATTCCCCAATTTTGTTATATAATACTTATGGGTTCAAAAAAATTAGTTTTTGCAGCATAATACACTACTAATTTTTTAGCCGTTTCAAATAAACCTGTAGCCTTTTTGGGATTTTTGGGCTGCAAGGGTTTTCGACTATTGGGAATTTGATGGACATGGTCACTTTACACGAAAAATTATCCCGGGTGTAAACAAGCGTATTTCTGTGATTTTTCTGTGGAGGGAGTTTTCGACTGCGGGGAATTCAATAGACGTCCTCACTTTACACAAATAAATTATCTACGGTGTAAACAAGCGTACTGCCGTATGTGATTACTTTACACCAAAAACTATCCCATGTGTAAACAAACGTATTTTCGTGATTTATTGATGGAAGGGGTTTTCGACCACGGGGAATTTAATGAAAGTGATCACTTTACACATCAATTCATATTGAGTGTAAACAAATGTATTTCTGCGATTTTTGAGGGAAGATGTTTCTGACCATGGGAAATTCAATGGACGGAGTCAGTTTACACGAAAAAAGTCATTTGTGTAAACAAAGAAATTTCTGCGATTTTTTGGGTTGAAGGATTCTAAGCCATGAGGAATTCAATAGATATGGTCACCTTTCAGTATCTTTACACCGTTTTTAAGTACTATGCGGTTTACACATTCTTTACTTTTGCCGGAAGTGAGAATTCGTTGCTTGAAGTTTTTTTTTAATTTTTTTTCAAGTGCAGATGACCAAATTTAAGACTTCAATGTGCTTCTAAGAAAGTTTTTGTGCATGGTTGAGGCCCACTAAAAAGAGGTGAACTAGTTTATTAGAAAATGCCCCGATCGGGCAGAAAAAAGGAGAATATACTTGCTTCGACAGTTGCCATGGTAGAAAAAGAAGTGGACTAGATTTTTGAAAACTTCGGTCAAAGTTGGAAAAAATTCACTTCCTTTATATTGGATTTTCATTCTTTCTCAAAAAAATTGTCTATGTCTGTGAAAAAGTATATTCTGTAGCTGAGTGCATCAACACACTTTCCAACTAAGCGTGTGCATCTCTGAAATTTTCAGGAGAGTACAGGCGTAGACCTTGGTGTTTTAGAATTTTGTGAGACAAAAAATTAAAAAAAAATTGACCAAAAAATTTTTTGCATAACAAATTTTCCAGTTTCAAAACCCTTGTGGAAATTTGTACCTTCGTGTCTCCTCTCACACATGTTTGCTTCCAATGGTGTTAAACATTTCACTGAATTTGGTGTCAACAAAAAGAATCAAGTGACATTTTCGCATAATTTTCTTGTCTCTAAAGCAAATAAATATGAAAATTTCTGTGATTCCCAAACTCGAACTTAAACCTCAGTTTTAGTTAATCCTGAAGTGAGTATGATTTGTGCATTGAAAGAAAATAATTTGAACATTGTGAATAGCTTAAACTCAGGATCATCAATTTAATCCCGATGTTGAGATTATCATCATGTTGGGTTAGTGCAATGAACCTCAGGTTCCTTTATCGTTCTGAAAATGACTATAATATGTGTCCCTCACTATTTTTCAGCTAGTGTGAAAGGCAGGAGTTTTGAATTGGTCGGAAGTTAGAATGCTATCGGTTTACCATTTCTTTACACTTGAAGTCAGGTGCATATAATTTTCATATAGAAAAAATTTACTGTAGTTGATGCCAGTTGAAGGACAAAATGCACGATGCTGCAATATACTTTTTCACAGACATGGAAAAATTTTTTGGAGAAAGAATGAAAATCCAATATAAAGAAAGTGAATTTTTTCCAACTTTGACCCAAGTTCTCAAAAATCTAGTCCACTTCTTTTTCTACCATGGCAACTGTCGAAGCAAGTATATTCTCCTTTTTTCTGCCCGATCGGGGCATTTTCTAATAAACTAGTATCAATATATTTACTCTACTCATTTTGAAATGATCGATGGAGCGAGGTCGCAGCCAGCCAAACTTTCATTCAAATTATTAGAAGACTAGTTGGCTCTATTCAGTAAATTTTTCCTTTATGATACAGTGTTCTTGATGATCACTTTTTTCAATGATTTCAAGGATATCGAAATTGACTTCTTGGTCCTTAGTAAGGCTGCGTTAGCCGAAACTCAGCCCACTGTGCCGATCATTTCAAAATGAATGGAGTGCAAACATGAATATTTTCTTTCATGATCGGACTTCTTCGGTGTTGAATGGTCTTGTGACAACAGACGATAATTTCGAATCTTGATTCTCACTATGACTCAATATGGTGGAATTTGTTGAAAAATTATTTTCCTGAGAATCAACACAAAATAAGCTCGTTAACCATATAAAGTTCTCGCAGTTCGAAATTTGTGTGAACATTATGACAGGATACTGTATAGTAGGCGTTTGTAATCCGGCTTCTCTAGCCTATCTTTTCTTGGAATACTAATAAAGAAATGAAATGGAAAAACAAGTACTAGTGAACCATGGAACTATAAATTTTCGAGTCAACTCAACTGATCCTCGAAAATCTTTGGACCAAAAATTCTACACTAAAAGCTTCGTGCAAACAGCTTACTTTCGCCATCTTTTAGTTTATCAGCACTCTGTAAAAACAGACAACATTTTATGTTTTTTTACTTCAGTGAACGGTTTTCCTTATTAGTACTATTACTAAATGTCGTTAGTGATAGAACAAAATACTGCGATAATGATTGCTCGTATAGCTTCCTTATAGTCATAAAATATGCTTATAATAGTAGTAGTGTAGAATTAGATAGTCGAATATCTTTTGGTATGCTAGATTTTTTCATCACTGGCGCAGCACGCCGTTTTCTGTTGACGTTTGATGAGAAGAAATTTGCTCTAATTATCAGCCCTTTGCGTTATCCTAAAAATCAATGTATCCGCCCATAAAAGATCATGGTGCTTTATTTTTCGCGACCTAGATTCCAATTATCAGTCAAAAATAGTGTTTTCTTTTTTAATTTGTTACAACAGACGCTACAGATACATTCATACGAGTATCGCTTAATGAGCTCTTCTTATGTTATCAAACGGATAATTCATATAGGTCATGGCTTTCCTTGTGCAGTCCGAACAGTAACTAATTAGGTCCGTTCGAAATAGAAGCATTATTTTGTATTGTTTCATTAATATGATCATGTTTTTATGACGTATACATAACGAATGCCTTGATTTAACGATTAGTTTTTTCCAGACATCAGAATACAAGGAGGGCCACTTGAAAAATTAGTTAAAAGTTGAAAAAGATCGTTAACTTCGAACATGATACACAAAATGTTTTCAAGATACACCGCGGAGAAATTAAGCTGTGAGTTATTCGATGTTTTCGACTTTATTTTCAAGTGCATCGCATTTTTGCAAGATAATCTTAAAAAAGACCAAGATGGCACTTTGAGCTAATCAACATACCGTCTTAAAAAAGGCAAGATGTCATCTTGAGAAAAATCAAAATGCCATCTTGAAAAAAATCAAGATGAGCGGCACATCGAAGCATGAGAATTTTTGACACTAGCCAATTAAAGGTGTTCCTCCGCCCCCTGTGTTTATATATACCGAGATGCTTCAGAGAATTTTTGAGGCATTGGTCATTGAACTTTTTATTTTTCGAAGTTTTTCGGAAAAACGACAAAAATGCTGGTTTTCATCCAAAATGTAGTAATTTCAAAAAATACTCCAAGTTTTCGTTTCTTTTTCTGGTTCCTAAAATGTGATGTACTTGAAAAAAATTGTGACGCACTTGAAAAGTCGAATATCGAAAAACTATTGCACATTGGCTTTTTGCAATGCCTCTTGAAATTTTTGCGATGCATCTTAGGAAAAAATATTGTGCATCGTGTTCGATAGTAACGATTTGTTTCAAGTGGTAATAAATTTTTTCGAAAGGTAACAGTTTTTTAAAGTGTTAACCATTTTTTCAAGTGGGCCTTCTCGTATTCCTTACCAGACGCCATAGTTTCGGTTCTTGCAAGCTAGCATTGAATCTTTTTTCCTATGATACCATTAAATTTTATGTTGTCGTAATGTGTGTGAATGCGAGAATTGGATGAACGACAGTTGGGTCACCTGAGTGAAAGACAATTGAGCAAATGGGTCGATTGGGTGACAATCATTAAAAAAGCAATAGCACTTGATGAAATGTGTGAAAAACTGTTTGTGTACAAGTAGCCGAGAATGATTTCCGGCCCGCCCAGGATGCCCTACTGGCCCGACACTTTTTTCAAGTTTCTACTCGCATCATGCTGTTGTTTTTCATGATTTTTATTAAATTGTCGCATTCACCCAATTTTCATAGTCACCCAATGCTCTTTCTTCCGACTGTCGTTTACCTAATTGTCGCATTCGCCCAATTGTAGCGTTCACACACTTGTTGGGATCCCGTCGGGAATGAGAAGCTTGGGTGACATCTTGGTTATTACTTTGGCAACAACCTGACTTTTTTCTCGGAACACGCTCGGTTCCTCTCCAAAAAGAATAGGATCCCACATCAGTCTAAGGTGTTTCGGAATTTGGACCCCACCCAGAAAAATGTTTAGCCCGTCTAGAACTTTGCAAGGCGAGCAGGAATTGTTTGCCTAAAACGCAAGAAATTGGGTATGAATCGACCAATGTAATTGAGATCTACTGAAGTGCCTTTATTTTTGACGGAGTTATCATACTCCATTTATTTTGAATTGATCGATGCAGTGGGCGAAGTTTCGGCAAACGCAGCCTTAATAGAGATCAGGAAATCAATTTCGATAGTCTTGAAATGATTGAAAACAGTGATCATCAAGGACTCTGTATCATTAAGAAAAAATTTATTGATTAGAGTCAACGGGCCCTCCATAATGTTTAACATAAATTTGGCTGCGACCTCGCTGCGTCGATCATTTCTTAAATGAATGGAGTATAGTGATTAAAGTTGGGTCGAAATTTGGTTGACCTCCACCAGATTTCTTTTTTTTTAGTTTTTGCGAATACACCTTTACTCATTTTCCTATAGCCGGAAAGACAGGCCTTAAAGAACAATGTGGTCATACCTCCTTGAATACCTTAAATGAGTGGCTCTCTTTGGGTGCTTTTGCCGCCTAGTAGAGGCCATATTCCACAGGCTAGCTTCTGCATGACAAGTCAGACCTTGTTCGGCTAGACACCCATAGATGAAATAGGGCCACCTCCTTATTCGCAGCACCTCACCGCCAAGATGCTAACTGGGCTGAGTGAACCAGGCAAGCAGCTTTCGAAGCTTGCCTACACAATTTATTCACCCTAAAAGAGTGAAAGGCTGTGTCTGCTTAGGCCAGCTACCAGAAAAATTTGGGTTACACTCGAAATCGAACCTGGTTCCCGAAACTATTAAGTGGAGGCGGTTACAACTCCAAAACGGCCCTCCTCCACGATGTTTTTCTAGTTGTCGATGTAATCAGAATTATGTGAATGTTTTGCTCTTAAATTGTTGTATGAATATATCTCTGAAGTCTGGTACTATTCAAAAGTGAAATTTCAATGTCTGATCTGCTTGAAAAGTAGGATTCATAAAAACTTCAGCTATATAAAGACCCAATATTTTTTTAACCGATTTTTTGAGACCATACACTCGAGACGCGTTGATGTTGTATTATGTCATGAGGTTATCTGACTTTGTGCGAGTTCGAAGTTCGAGTAGTTACAGATTCAATGTCAGTACTTCCTGATCACACATGTCCTTTGCGGCATTAAGGTTATGTCATGGCAGATTCTGTTTCAGGCGGCTTGAGTGTTTTTTTCTAGTGGATAGACTTTTCATATTTTATACCAATCAATAGATCTCGTGTGCTGCAACTGCATTTTCTACAGAGCTAAAGGGACTTTAGTCTGCTGTATCGATTTTTGTTCGCGTATCTATTAATCAAATAATTTTTACTCTAATGTAATTTTTTTCCTAGAATAATGACTCAGTCTACCACTACACTCAAAGATTTTTCCAAATTGACGGCGATTTCTTACATCGTCGCAGGTATATTCGGTTTGATGGCTAATTTTCTAGTCGTTTGGATAAAATCGGGTCCTAAAACGCGGAAAAATTACGTCAACGTCACCTATTCACTAATGATACAATTGGCGATATGCGATTCCATCACTTTGGTGGCCAACGCCTTGGCCGGCGCCGTTTTTCTGCTTGTGCCCGACGATTTCGTGACGCGGGAAACGAATTTCGAACCGTTCCATCGCATTTTCGGCTATTTATCATTGGTAGGTTGGTTCGTCGGGAGCGTTTTCTTGTGTTTGATCGCTTTCAGTCGTTACGTTTGCATAGCCGAAAGATCCATGATCGGCGTCTATTTTTCCCGTAGGATGAAACGAGTCTGGATCATCGGACCGTGGTTACTGTACGGCTCGTATTACTCGACGAATTTGTGGTATCCAGATACGATAAATAGGTAAAAATATATTAATTCATCAAGTGACGTATGGTTTTCATGACTCCATACATAATTTTTTTTGCATATTGAACGTTTATTTTCGAATGAGCCTCGTAATGCAAAACAATCTAGAACATCCTGTAGACAGGTGATAACCACACATCGTAAGCATACATGTTCAGCTTAGAAATTTTGGGGAGGGTCAGATACAATTTGTTTTAATGCGCTCAGAACTGGGTCAAAACTAATCAGATTGCTTAAAAACTTCTTTTTTAAATGTTTCTCAGTGTGCTATTTCAGTTCCAACAGGAAAAAGTAAATTTTTCTTTTATAATTTTCATTATTTTTACGCCGTATTTCCTAGTTTTCATACAAAAATCCCGGGATACTGCTGGGGGTCAGCTGGGGTTCTGTCCGAGGTCAGCACTCCGCAAGCCCCCCAAGAACATGTATCATCGTAAGCCAACATTTTCACTTCAAGTTCTGACTGCTACAGTCAATCTGAGAAAAAAGGCGGAATCGTACGCAGATTGTTTATCATCAACATGAACATCTTTTTTCTTCGTTTCCGAAAAATTATCATTCGGAAACAATTTAATATATATGACGAGGGATCTATAGAGTAGTCTCAAATTTTATAGAGCTTGGGTCAAGAGAACTGTACTAATCAGCGTATCCCGTCTTTCGATTTTAATTCTCTGAAATCAGGCATAAGCGAACGTTCTATTTCAAAGACATTTATGCAGATTTTTGTGTAAACAAGAACAGCAGAAACACGAACTGTACTTGAAAGAATAATTTCGCGAGTTGTTAAAAGTTCAGATTATTTCTGTTTTTAAAGATGGGATCTTGATGTTTTTTCAAGATGAGATCTTGATCTTTTTCAAGACGACATCTTGGTTTTTTCGAAATGACATCTTGATTTTTTCAAGATATCATTTTAATTTTTTTTCAAGATACCATCTTGATTTTTTTCGAGATTATCTATAAAAAATTCGATGCACTTGATAAGGAAATCGGAAATGGAAAAACTGTTACACCTTGATTTTTTGTGGTGCGTCCTGAAATTTTGAGTGTATCCCCACACCCGAATGTCCCCTTTCCCCCAACATCCCGATTCCCCGAAACTCCCTCTTCCCCAAAATCCCACTTCCCCGGAGAAGGCTTTAAATCTAACATTGATTTTCCTCTTTCCCCCAAAGTTCCTATTCCCCGAAATTGTCTAATCCCGTTTCTCAGAAAATAGAAGAAGGCTTTTTTTAAATTGCATTCTGTAAATTGCTGATTTTTCCATGGAAACATTGTAAATTGTAAGTTCCCATTGAGCTTTCCAATTGATGCGGTTAGCGTACAGGCGTCAACTCTGACAAGGAATATGATCAAATTGGCCGAAAATGGGATGAGATCGACTCAAGCTTTTAGAGAAGGTCTGGCTTAAATATTCCGCCGAAGTGTCGAACCCGACTTTGCAAACCAAGTAGATCTGACCGTCTTAGCATTCGGGGATTCGAAGCAGTTGAGAAATAGGGACTATACGCATTGTTGAACCGAACGGGAATTTCATTCATTATTGGGGGAATCGGGATATTCGGGGAGCTGGGACTTAAGGAGAATTGGGACATTCGGGACACAATCGCATCTTGAAAAAATGTTGTGCATCATGTTCGAAGGTAACGATTTTTTTATGTGGTAATAAAATTTTCAAGTGGTAACGATTTTTTTCAAGTGGCTCTTCTCGTATTCCGTATGGTGCAGTAATCAGAATGTAATTTTGAAATTTCATTATTGTCGAACCCTCAAATGCATGAAAAGAGATGTATAATATCAGAGATGATGTGTTCTTCAAATAACTCAATGCATTGTGTTATTTTTCGGAGCTGGGCTGCGGAAGAAAACATTCTTACACAACAATTTCTGTCAAGCATTATTTACAGCTCACCAAATCTTATTATATAAACTCTAACAGTCGGTCTCATGCAGTCTTTTTTCATGGCTCTTATCTGGAATTCCTGTAAAGGTACTTCTAGACACTGCTGAAGCAAGGAGAAACCAACAAAAGTCACTGAGTTCATCGACCACAGACCTGTTCAGTTGGGCTGAATTGAATTTCTTGATTGATTTAATACGAAAATCATGCACATAATATTCCGATCTTTTATCTGTGACGTGCAAATTTTGAAATTTCAAATTCAAATTTGGCGGCTTTAAATTTTTTTATATAAATTGACTATAGTTAGACAATAAGTATAAATAAAGCGAAATCTGTTATAGTACTAAAACAATTTTCAATGTCACTATGTTTCAGATGGTATCCGGAGCACTTGTCCTGGAATTTATCGCCCAATACAACATTATCGAAATTTTATAAATATCAATCGTTGACGATCAATTTATCGTCGGTCGTCCTACTGTTGATTTTTAACGTTTTGACGTTCGTTTTCATACTCAAAACTCGTCGTCTGGTGGTCAACTTCGACCACGAAAGGCAAAGCTGGCGCCTCGAAATCAAACTATTCGTGCAGTGCGCGATCAATTGTTTTTTGTATAGTTCGACGATCGTTTTGTTCAATTTGTCGAACGTTTTTCTGCAAAATTGCCTAAATATACGTTTCATCATAGCGCTAAATTTCGTTTGGATTTTGCACCATTGTTGCAATCCTGTTATTTATTTCACTCTCAATAGGTAGGTATTTCGTGTATTACATGAATGTAGTCTACTGAGCGTTAATGCAAATTACTATGAGTCAACTTTAGGTTTGACATCTTTCAGGCTAGTTGGAAGTTTAGTTTTCATTTTCTGTTCCTTCCCTTTTTCCGTTTTTTCAAACTTTTTCAAATTAAGCTTTCTCAAAACACTTTGAACAAACCATGCCTATCCAAAAATATGATTCTGTGCTATTTATATGTTTTCGACAAAGATATATCAGCTCAAGTTCCATAAGAGTCTGGTCTCCACAAGATTTTGCTGATGATGTGTGACGACAACTAAACTTAACATAGAAACTTGACAAATATCTAAAAAATATGAAAAAGTCAAACTTTGAACAAATGTTATGAATTTGGTTTTACGTCAGCTTGCTTGTATCAGTGAGCCGCAGTTGCATTGTTTCATCCGGTAGCGCACTGACTAATTTTAATGGGCTTGCAAAAATACTGTGATCGCCCAACTTTCTAGAGGGACGCACTACTAAATTTTCCGATATACTACTGCCATGCCATGACCACAGGAGATTTTCCCTGTAATGAAAATTTTATCGAAATCCACATGAGGCAGGCATCACAATCCACATGAGGCAGGAATCATGAATGAATTCCACATGAGGCAGGCATCACAAGTTGTGTTCATGATATGATTCGAAGCATTTTTTTATTTCACAATTTAGCAACATTGCACAATTTGTCTGGAAGCAAATTTTGTCTGAAAGAGAACATATATAAGATGTGCGCAATACAAATTAGCAAGTTTCAAAAAAGAATAACTTTTAAAAGCGACAAAGTTCTAATTCAATTCGGTATTATAAAATTTTCTTCATAATAAATGATTATTTGTACTCTAGCATCTGGTAACTAAAACATTGGAAACAAAATAGCAGGATAAAATCTTCAATTGCTTGCAGTAAACACGAGGTTAAATGACAAATGATTACGAAGTTCATCCATTTCTCTTGTTCAGTCATAGTGCCACGTTGAAAAATTAAGATAAAATAGCTGATGGGATCATTTCGGTAGATTATGTTTAAAAAATTTTGGATTCAGATCAAAAGATATAAGGTCTATTTTCACCATTTAACAGTCGAGTCAGCTGAAAAATCGTCAACATAAGCAATCTTATCCCATTTTTCGTAAAATTCTTGACGGTTGCAACGAATTCAGCTTACACAACCGTAGATGCTCATAAGTGGCAGGAGGTAAACTCCGGATACCTCACTGACCCAAAAAAATCGTCAGATAATTCCCCCACTGGATTTCTTTAAGAAAATTTTTTATTACTTTCCGCATATTACGTGGTACTATTGTCACCGACCCCCTCCCCTATCTCGACATAAGGTCAAGAGACCCTTCTTGAAAATTCTGCCCGTGCATGTCTGTATTCAACCGAAAAATTTTCAGCAATCGAAAAAAACAAAGAATCAAAAATTTTTCACATTTCCTCTTGAGAAAATATGGTTTTTTCTAATTATTCAGTAGTAAATCATTTCAAAAAATATGTTTATGAATTTTTGAGCAATTAGAATTTGAACCGCAGCGGGATACGGGTGACAGTAAGGTGTTTTTTTGTTGACATTTCCATTTTTATTTTTCATATTAATTCACTTATTCATTGTCTCATAGTCTTTATATTTTTGATTAAATATTTCGACAAGTGATCAAATTTGCACTATCATAGAAAATGTATCAAAATGAGTTATCGGTACGAGAAATAAGGACATGAATTGTCGGATCACAGTAGAAAAATTAAGCGTTCAATATATGTATTAATGTGAATTTACTCAATGCATCGGCAATAGAAGAAATCTGAGAATGTCAATCAAATATAGAGCCAACTTTAACCAACCGTGATCATCGAAAATAAAATACTTTAAATCATGTTTCTTGAATAGACCTCAGCTAGATTTATTGATTGATGCACAATTGATCAAATTCCTCGGAAAGCACTTTTTGGGTGGAGTCGACTAGCAACTTGGTCGATGTGAGACACTTTCTGGATGAAGTCAAACCCCTCCACACTGATGCATGTTTTAGAATATCACATTTTCTTCGTGATTGTAAATATAGATTCAATTTTGCAGCCAATTTAGAAGCGATTGTTTACGGTTCCTCCTCGGCAATCACTGTGTGTCTATTGTTGAAAGCGAAATAACCGTCGTCGTGGCCAAAAATGCTCGACTTCAACGGTATTGAAAGTGATCAAGAGTGAATACTAGGAGTTATAGAACGAAAGATTTCCGTCTGGAAAATATTTTTTTGAGCAGGAGGTTAAAGATTCACCATTGTGATTTGCTGGTCACTAAACCTAGGTTCATCGTCAGCATTTATCATGAACTTCCCGAGAATTGTTACATAAAATGTGAAGCTGTTACGAGCTTATCAATAAAAGGACTATCATTGGCATGTTGTCCATTTCAGATGCTAAATGGAGGGTAATATTTTGCTGTAACCTTAATATATTCTCATCGGAGATAAAGCCTGTTGTTTTATAACATGCTGGTAAAAGAAAAAGGAAATCAATATGAACTAACCTGAAAATCATTCACGAAATTTTAACAGCAGAATTCTTCGTTAAGAAAACTCATAATATATATATAATCTGTTTTTTATGAAATGCTTCCAAATAGAAAAGTGACACAAATCAGTAAAGGCGATAAAAATCGTTTGCATAAAGCTCTTACCGTAAAAACTTTCACTCTAAAAATCGTTGAAGGTGAGGTCAGTGTGCTCAGAAATTTCCAGTCCTATATGATATATTGTTACTCAGGAAATCGTGAAAATCTGAAATACTACTTATATAGTTTTACTATTTAGAAGCATTTCAAAAAACTATACTTTCTCAAATTTTCAGTCATTATGTAATAAACGCGGGCATAGTCAAACATAGTCTTTCTCTTTATATTTGCAACACACTAATTTTTATGGACAAAATATCTAAGCTAACATTTGATTAATGACAGCGCATGTTTATACTTGAAAGCTTTTAAAAATATTATGATGAAATTCGCCTTATTACAAAAATAATAAATTTATTGTACATTATCGACGTTGAATACAACATTATTTCATATAATCATTTTGAAATGCGAGGATGTTTTTTTATCCTAGAACCATCAAACAAGCTCTGCGTAAACATTCACAACTCAAAATTTCTGCTGTCACTTTTTTTGTTATTCTGGTTCTTCAACTTATCCATTACTACAAAACCTGATTGTCTGCAAGGTTCACAAGGACTATAGAACAACGGGCAAACCATATGGAAGTAACAATCTTATTTTTGAATTGAATGCTGTACTCTAGCCCTATTACTACTTACAAGATCTCCTCGAAGATAATAATCTACATTCTATTTTTTTCTTCAAAGGATTTCAAACTGGAAAGCAGCATCAAGCATGGTTTCATTAAACTATGTCAAACATGACTACAAACTTGCAGTCATGCTCCAACCCTATCTTAGAGTGAAAAATTCTATAGTGAAGCTTTGTGTGAAAGACAATATACTGTCACGTGCCGACGAATTTCGCCCAGTATCATGTGATTCACATCATATTTTTCCGTTATGTTTTTCACCACGTTTTGTTCTACAGTAACTTGCATCAATTTTGCGTTCCATTTGTATAATTTCTACATGCATTTTCTGCGCGTACTTTTTGTGTTTTGTTTCTGTTTTACTTTTGCACTTTCATTTCCATTACGATTTGTTATTTTTCCGTTGCGCACATAGACTATGGTACGTAACCTGCCAGTCAGAATTTCCGTTAAAGATAAGCTCTCTGAGCTCATCGCTGTAATTGGAGCACAATGTGAAACTCTTATCAGTAAAAACTAGCGATGTTTCGCAACCTGAAACGCCTAGTTGGAAATTCTCACTAGATGACGTTCATATGTTTAGCATGGAGAGTGAAACTCGCCCCAATGCTTAACGTAGTGAACTGGAAAATGTCCATGTGACCATAGGTATCTTCTGCAGCAATTTCCGCTGCAGAAGTTAGCTTGGGTGTGTCTTAGCTCCACCCAAGGTATACTGTAGATTACGGGGCCCTTTAAAAGGGCCTGTTTTGTTAATTTTGCACTCATTTTTGGGCCTAAACCATCTTCTGCATTTTTAGCTTACAACTCCCCGTTCATCAATATCGTTTATTATAAATTTGCATATTTTGCCTGCTTCCCCCACCCCTTGTTAATAAATTTATATATTCGCCTTCAGTCTCCCTTGCATTGCCAGTTACTGTAACCCAACCTTAGGAGTTTACCCCATCACCTGTTGATGGAGAACCCCCATAGCCTCCCCGAGGAACGATTTGATATCATCGCCTGCCGACTCGCATTTGCCTACCAACTCGCATTTTCCTACCCTCCACACCGAATCACTTTCAGATTACTGAACCCGCTTCCCGGCCATCTGTAGGACCCACATTTGACCCTTGAACCCATCACCCAGTGCCAAGTATTTTGAGAAGAGGATTTAGTGAGTCTTTTCACGGGTTATTATTGTTGAGGGTATATTTGTGGGAATCCTCCTTAAGCCAGTTTTCCCTTGAGAGTACCCTCAGTTGAGAAAGCCCTTGAACCCTTAAGGTCAGGACCAATTGGAGGATTTAGGTTGATATTTGGGTCCCCTACAGTAAGCCATTCTACGAATGACACAGTCCCTCATTCTCAGTGAATGAAGACTAGGGATTGCCACCCCTGACCCGGCCGCATTGTCCATTGTTCTACAGCTGGACCCTTGGACAAGGCCGAGGTACACCATAGGTTCTCCTGTGATACTATCAGCTGGGTTAGGTTACTGAAGTAGATACATAAGTGAGCCACCCAATGGGGTCACAGCATGCCACTTCCAGTGACATGACTGTATTTTCTATGAATATGGTATGGGTTTCTACTCATCAATGTGATTGTCCTAATTCGTTTAATGTGACATGGCTCCAAATTCTACTTAATATGACATGGCGAGGCTGAAAAATCGACCTTTAAGTCTGGCTTCACAGCTCTTAGGAATGAAACTTTTACCCTTTTGAGTGGAGATACCTCTTTCAATTCAGTAAAATTTTGGTTTGAGTGGGGAAACCTCGCTCAAATCATGAGAATTGCCGCTTGAGTGGGGAACCTCTCTCAGGTCAGCTGATTCGCATTCTGAGTGGGACTACTGACCCTTATGATGATCTTTTGCCCTCATGTAAGTCCGATGCGCCCTTAAGCAGGTACACTGCCCCTTAGGCTGGAAATGGCCCTTATGTTGGAGTTTTGTTACCAACTCAAAATGCGCCGCGTTTGAGTAGAGTTTATTACTGTAAGCAGGGATTAGCCTTTAGGAGTGATCAAATTAAAGACCCTTGTGTGTAATTTATCACCTTATGCATGTAGTACCGCCCGTAAGCTTTCAATAAATTCCCGGTGTTAAGTTTTCCCCAGAGTCGAGTTTAAATAGAGTATTCTGCCTATATCTCCTCTGTATGGCTATCTGATTACAGTACAACTGCGATTTGCATGTACTCTAGCTACAGTATACCTGGGTAGGGGTACTTGAGTATCACAGCCCATGAGGCTTTACAGCCCCTTAGGGTTTCGGGATCTCAGATCACGAGATACGGTACTCCTTCCACTCTTGATTCTGGATGTCAAGTGTGGTTGTGATTTATTATCTGTGTCCTGCTGATGTGGTTCTTTCGGCACCAGCAGCGTTGGGGATATTGGGGCCCGAGGTTGCTCGATGAGCGCTCGAGTTTATCACTGATGAAACTATTTGCTCCACCCCGGTGGACAAGATCCTGTTGGAGGGTAAACCATCATTGCCGGCAGTGGATGCCATCCCCTGCGCTGTGGAACAGGCCAGTCCTAATGCTCAGCCCACAGCAGTTGTTGCCGCACTACAGTCAACAACAATGACAGGAGCCCAAACGCTGGCCGCAATTGCCCAGCAGCAACCAGTGGCCACCACAAGATCGCCGACCTTGGTCGCCAATGCCTTTGGAGAAACGTTGCGGGCCATCAACAACAACGTCAGCATCATTGAGGCGTAACCATTCCTAATGGCAACCGCCCCGCAGTCCCCAAAGATTGGCATTCTTCGCAAAGTCTACCCATGCAGGGGCCTGGTCATCGACTTCCCTGGTGAGGAGCCGATATCGTCCGACAACGACGACAAAGAATGAAACCACCCGATGGGTCGACACTGTACATATTGGTGTATATTTACGAGCACCGTTTGTAAATAGCTTGTACATAATAAATTAGGCCTTCATGACATTACTGTTCTTAGAAATGAGCTCTGCAATACATGCTACTCAGTACCAATTTTGTGGTCTTTCAAGAAGCCGTCATCCACTTGAGCTAGCTCAAAAAGTTGAATGTAAGCCACCAAAATCTTCATGGAGTCCGTGACCCGTGAATATTACAGTGAATGTTCCTAGTTCTGATCCAATCACTACTTTAGTGTGGGAGTGCACTTTGCGTAACTGTAAGGTGTGCACCAACACTGGTTTTGTTAGATCTAGGGGCATTACTGCAGACGCTATTACCACTCAGCATGCGCCTGCAGCTTGTATCCTAGCACATCACACGAAGGTGTTTGGTTTACAAAAGCTTGTGGAAATATGCCCTGGCTTTTACAGCACTAACCAAAGGCTGAACATGATGTACTCATGGTGCTTCAGTGAGGTCTGCAAGACGGTGACTAACCTCTTCATTGAGGAGGGACATGTCGCTTTGTGGGATGGCACTACAGCTCTAAGTACCTTAGGAGATGTAGGTGGATGCAGTCCCACTGCAGGCCAATGCACTACTCTAGACGGGGTAATTGTTTGGCCTGCAGCAAACTTCACAGCACAGTGTCATTATCGTCGTCAGGGCAATTCCACTGCCTCTGTGTCAGGGAACCATATCATCATCAATGATTTGCAAGTCACCCTGAAGATCCCGGGAAACTCTAGCGTCTTCCGGTTGTGTCCCGACCCATGGTTAAACACAGTGTGGATGGATCAGGGTCTTCTTCTATGCATCCACGGAAGATTTAATATGACCCAAAGGTTATTCGGATTGGCAGAGGACTCTCATCCTGACCCCGTCAATGCCAAGCTGAACTACCTGGCTCAGCAGATCAAAGAATCAGAAAATAACAATTTTTCATTCATGTGGCTTAAGCTTTGCTCTCACGCTCAACGCCACCTTGATCTGACTTGGCAGTTGCTTCTTTTGACCCTACAATAGGAGCCTAGGCATTTCTGCAAAGGAATGACCTGATGGCAGAATTCACGGGTGAAGCACTGACAATATGGCCGTGTCAAAAGGTCAACGCCATGTATGTCTACCACTCGTACCAGTTTGGAGACACCTGTTACAAGTATCTACCCATACAGGTTGGGGGTACCATTTACTTTGCCACCCCTGGTGGCCCAGATCTCATTAAATTTAGCCCAAAAGTGCTGTGGGACCATCACCTTACGTGGATTTTCCAAAATCGCTTGGTCTTGTTTACTGAGTCTGGCATGAGTAGTAGGGAGACCCCCCCCCCCTTAGTCGTAAAAAGCTCCCCCGCCCATGCAAAAGATAGGCGCTGGACTTAGAAAAAAAACGACGAGCTCCCCGGCCTGTACAAAAGATAGGCAAGCATTAGCTTGCCCAGATTTTGAACGTTTCAACCAGCTAGCTGCAAAAATATTCATTTTTTCAGCTGGCTAGCTAATAAAGTTTTCAGAACATGACTATCTATCCTGTCATGTACAAAAGATAGGCTAGCTTTTTCTAGCCTAAAGGAATCAACTATAGCTGGCCAGCCAGCTTTTCGTCATCATTTTACTAGTTAAATAAAAAACTTGTTACATACCTGTATAGAATTTATGTGCACCGCCACATTTTTTTTGGCGAATACGCAAAATGAATGCATACGAGCTTTACCAAAAAAAGTAACGAAAAATGAGCTCTAAAACAATTACTGCCAAAAAACACTTACAACAAAAAAAAAATCAATGATTATTCGGATGTTTTTTGCAGGCGCCTCCAATGTAAACTACGCGAACATTGCCATAAAATTCTGTGCAACTGTTCTGCCGCTGTTCCCCTGTGTTGTTGAAAATATGAACATTGGGTCTGGTTGTGGGCAGGCCATAAGTGCATGCACCTCTGAAAAGTTAAGCAATGTTATCAACATAATAAGGAAGAACATGTTTCAGAATAGAACATGTGCAATGGGAATCTTATTCTTTCTAAAGTGGTATTGAAAGTGCTGTTGCTAGTTTTACAGTTTTCCATGTAACATTTATGCAGTACATTTTTTATTACTGCTTACTTAAATGTAATCAAAGGGGACTTTTCTTCAGTAAAGCCTCGTGTTATGGCATCGTTCCATGCGCTGATAATGCTTGGAAATACATGCCCAGACAATTTGACGTTCCTGTAAAATCTGTATTAAATTTAATCCCCATCTTAGATGAATTCTTCTTACGTAAAATCAATTTCTTTCAGACGACTATTCAAGATCAAGTTCCTCACTTGATCTGGCCGAAAAATAACGCAATCAGAAATGTTTAATATTTCCAATGATTGTGGCATTTTTTCCACTGCTTGCAAGAATGGCAAGTGGATATATTTTATGTGGGGCATACCAAAAATTTTTTCACAATTTTTAAAAGCAAAGAAAAATGTGATTTTTTCAAGTGAAAATGGCAATATGCGCCTGATGGTGCAAATAACAGGGCCTGGGCAGGTCATCCCCGCAATTTCCATTGCATAAGGCCGAATTTGACGTAACAAGACATCCAAACGGGTCATAATGTCATTGTTGACTATGTAGTCTGTGATTATTTCAACATATGGACGACGTTGGATAACATTTTGGCCGTACAAATCCACGGATCGTTCCACGGCATCTTTATTCATTCTTCGTACACTGAAGCATGAAATGTTAAAACATAATTATGATGTTTCATGCCTTTAGACCATTAATTTAGAGGAACATTTTTTGGAAAGGATGTCATCTTCAAGTGCAGTTTACAAAATATGGGTATGCATGGACATGCATCTCTGTCAATTATCACCATATGAAAAAATAGAACAAAAAATAAAAATGTCTTATTACCTCAATGGACGATCTAATGGCAGTGAGCCATTGAACGTAATATCCAGTGTTCTATGTGACGATTGCATGACATCATTTCGTAGAAATGTGCAAAAAGATCTGTTTAAATTTTCACACTTGATTCTATCTTCAAGTGATAAAAAATTGAAAATTTTCGAAATAATTTCTGCTGGTAATTTCTCGAAGGCACCTTTATCCGCCATCATGACTTCTTTCTATGGATGTCACTGATGCCTATATTATTTTCATATTGGCATTCTGACAATGTTTTGTTTTTGATCTTATCTGATATTATTTTATCTGATTCTGTTTTAAAATGCCTGCAAATACATGCACGAGTTATTGTTCACAAATTTTCAAAAAAAGATAAATGGAAAATAAGCATGACAACTTGAAATAACATTTTTTTTATTCCATTATATTTATTTTTTTTTTCATTTTTTGTGTTATATTGTCAGTTCTTTACTATCATCTGTTTTCTCATTTTATGGCTTCATCTTCTTCACATTTATTATTTTACATCCTATGTTATAGTTGTGATCCCAGTGACTTGTCAACATTGACTTTTTTCCTTTACAAATTATCAATGGATCTGGTCCTGATTCCCTATATTTTCCAGACTGGACATATTTGCACACTGCATAGTGGGAGTTATGCATGGGAATTTTTCGGCACAACCTGCAAGGCTCCATTTTCACAGAGTGATTAAAATCTTCAGAACCTTGATATTTATACTATCTCATACAGTGTCTCTGACAGTGACTCATCTGCTTGAATTTGAGAACTACATTTGTACTTCTCAACAAGTCTGAGAAAATTTCCAAAAAAGCTTTGCAATTCATCCACTGATCGTGCTCCAGTGATAATAATCTTCCCCTTGTGAAAAACTAAGGCACAAGGTCCAAATTTGTTGATTTCATATTTTAATGCAGGAAACAACTCAGGAGTGTAATCACACTGCCTTTTAAAAGCATTGTAGAAATTTTCAACATTGATGGGGCAATCCATTGTGTGGGAACCAACTACATTGCAAGGTCGAAACTTTCTGGGCCTTGGCATATAGCCAAGCTTTAGAAAGACTTCTGTAGCATACTCTATGCCACTCACTGCCTGATCAACAGTTTTGATGCCAACACAAACCAGTTTTCCATTTTCATACAACAACAGACAGCATTTGGGAGCAGGAATGTGCCAAATTAGGGATTTAAATTTTCCTTCACTCAACCTTGTATTAGCTAATTTTTTCAAAAGTGAGTTCAAGTGTAGTTTACAACCTAGTTCAGCTGTTACAGTCATATTTTGTACATCCATTTTTTAAAATAAACTTCTTTTTCTAAAGTGTAATTTCACAATAGTCTTTCCAGTAACAAACTCGATAGCTTTATCAGTATCAGTCCTGATTGAAATGTCAATCGTTTCTATATCTTTTATCAGAACAGGAATATAATGAGGGGCTATATATATTTTGTCAATTATATCACCAAAATTACCCTCTATATTGACAATACGCAGAAGTGGGGCCAGAATATCACCAGCCATCTGCTGCTCAATGATATTACAACAAACATACATGGTTTCTAGCCCTGCTTTCATGTCTGAGGGGTGCTTAGCTGCAGCCTTTAGCCGATCAGGGTTGGTTGGGTCTTTGATGAGTTGTTCCCTTTCAAAGCCGAGCATGTACAATAAATGATCACTCATATTAAAACTTTTGATCCTTGTTAGATCAATTTTTAAGACAACTACCCTGGCTAGTCTCCTATAAGAAAGATCAATAAATTGTGTATATGGGATCTTTTCCTGATCACTCAATGCTATTAGGGACTGTTGAATTGCTTCAACTAAATCAGTAATCACTTCGTACCGTGTGCATGGTATTTTCAGTTTATGACTCGTATTAGTCTGAATATCATAAAATGTAATTATATGGTCATCTGGTACTATATTGTACCAAGTATTGGGGTAAATAAATTCACACAGTGCACACTCCCATTCACCTTGCAAAATGAGTCTGTATGGTAACCTTACAGTGAAATTAGAGGCAGTATTACTTGCATCACTCTGTGCATTACTTGGTAGGGTTACAAAAAATTATGAACTATCCATTTTTATTTTATTTTTCATGCATTTTACATAGCTCATCTACTTTTATAGTTTCTACATAGCTGATCCAGTATGAAACCTTCATCATGTGACACAGTATTTGTCCTAAAAAGGGCATTGATGAATCCAGTTACATAGTCATCAGCATAACTCTGTTCTAAGCTATTAACAATATCTGTCAAGGGGATACCCCTCACCCTCCACAGGAGGAAATAAATGCATAGTTGACCACAGGTAGATGTTAAGTAGTCTTGTATACATTTTTCATTGTACCTAAATGAATAGCAGTTTTCTTCAATGTATTTTAGCAGAGTTTGACTTGGTTCTAACCCATAACTATCAAAATAATCACATTTATGTTTTTTATCAATGTATAGAGCTACCCAGTGGGATCCAGGTTCATTGTGCCTGTCCAGATTAACAATGAGTGCAGCAGGCACTGTCTCACAAGAAGGTATAGCATTAATAGGGAATACCCCATTGAAAATTTGTCCAAGAGCCTGATCACTCTTTAATAAGCTTAAAATCTGACTGGTATTCATGCAGTATAGTCATTAAAAATATGTCTGTTTTTATCAATCATTATCAGGTTATCAAATTCTGCATAAACTATTACTTCTATACCCGTATCAGGTATTCTATTAGCAAAGGTCAACTCAATACTAGTTGTGCCCTCCTTAATCAAATCCCAATGCCCACTGTCATCTTCATCAGGTGTTAAGTCAAAAGCAAAATAACATTGGCCATATTTAAAGTTGCTTCTAGTTATTCCATTGCCCTTATTGTCTTTGGCAATGTCTAGAGTTTCAAAAAGTTGGTCATAAGCTCGAATGTACTTATCATTTGTAAAATCAAGTTTAAACGGTGTGGCTGGGAATGTGAGCCCACCAGAAATAATTTTTACTTCACTTATACTATAGCATTTAAAATTAAATGGGGATTTTCTCAATTCCCCACGGTAAGCATCTGCATCAACACATGCTATAATCATTCTTCGAGGCAACTGCCCTGTAAACAATGTGTTTAATGGGGTGGACTGTGTGGTACTTGCGATGTGAAGACTCATCATTTGCACTCTTCTGATGGGGTATTTGGCTGGTATTTTCAGAATGGTCTTTTCTAATGCCAAACCAACACTATCAAGGACTTCAACTTTTCTTATTAGGAGCTTTATCTTTGAAACTTCAAGTTTTGCATTATCAGCATCACCAGCTGGACACTGTAAAACAAATGCATTACTATTTCTAATTAATTCTAATTTTAGTTCTGTATTACTCAGTAAATAGCGATCTTGCATGAACAAGTCAATATGTAGTGGAGCTGTTACTTCCACCATTTTCCCATTATCAAAATATTTGACTCTATCTTTGAACCCCTTACACTCTGCAGTGTCAATCTTATCCCCAGCCTCTAGGGTGTAAAGAGAGGACTGTAGATGGCTGTTCTTTGCATCATATCCAAAGTTTAGGTCAGTTTCAATAAAAGCTCTATATGCATACTTGTCACCACTGTCATGAACAAGGCGACCATTCAAGAAGAGCTTAACTTGTCTGAAAAAGGTTTTACCTATCAAATTGATTGGAGCAATTACAGGAGCAGCAGCTCCAGCTCGAGGAGCTGTGTAAGTTAGTTTCAAAACCATATAAAGATAATTTTTACTCAGTTGAATCATATGAGGGTCTGGTGGAATTCGGAATTCATATGGTCCATCATTTGTAACAGGATTTATGGGATTTATTTCATCCCACTGGCCCCGTTTTATAACCACCTGGGTTGGTGGCACAGTGAAAAAGTCCAGTTCAGACTTTGTACTAATGTTTGAAATTGAATCAATGAGAGACATGCTTTTTCTTTTTTCTGGAAAATATGTCTTGCTTTCTAACTTTTATATCCTTTGGTCGACTTCCAAGCCCTTTGCCAGTCTGTTGTTGTAATGCTTCACTAGCTTTATGTGCTAATGATGATAGAGCTGATCGTCCATGTTCTTCCAGAGATTCTCTAACAGGTCTACGTTGGGCTAAGTCACCAGCAGTGTGGGCCCCAGTTGTGAGGGCTTGTTTTCCAATATGACTAGCTGCTGACTTGATGACTGGTACTGCCATTCTGAATAATGACCTGAAAAAGTTACGTAAACCTCCCCCACGCTGGTATGGGGTGCCTTTGAAACCCACCAGTCGTCCATAGCCAGTCTGGTCTGCTTGCTCAGTATAGTACTGGAGCCAAGTTGCATAATTGTCAGGATTAAAATATTGCCTCATTTTTTCTAAATGTATGTATATCTTTTGTTTCTATAAAGAAAATTGATAACTTTTATACTTTTTCATGCTCTTAAATTTAGCCACTTTAGTCTGCCACCACTTCTTGGGGTGCTTCCTTTTTTACTCATAGACTGTGGGGTTTTCAATCCTTCTGGTAGCCCAGTTGGTGAGGCATAAATGTCTTCAGTATCACTGCCCAAATTTAGTCTGGACTTATTTACAAAAAGATCCCTGGGAACATTCTCTTTAACCAGATTTCTCACAAATATATCTGTTCCCAATGCAGGCTGCCTCTTGGAACCCATTCTAACAATATCAGAAATCATGTCAACAATATTAGTCCCTGTTATTTTATTACCACTAATAATCATTTCACCCTTATCAGACCAGCTCATATGTGGATTGTTGGTTGCATAATCATAGAGCATTTTGGCCTGATTATGCCACTTTCTAGGGACAATTTTCATTGTTTTCTGAAACAATACATCTTTCTCAGGTGAATGTTTTTCTTCCACATCCATATCCTTTTCTTGTACTTCTGGAAGGGCAGCTGGTTCGGAAATCCTTAGTTCAAATGGTTTTGTATGTTCTTGCTCAGCTTGCCTGTGCCTATGCAAAACCTGATTATATAAAATAGCTTTGGCATCTGAGGGCAAAGCTCTGTTTTGTAAGATTTCACTCTTTTCTCTATCCAAATTGGACATTACATTGGCTGCCAATTCCTCCCTTCGCCCAATATCATGGGGAACAAGTATCATTTTATTTGTGTGCATCATTTTCTAGTAATTGCATCAGCAATTAGTTGTCCTGCTATTCCTAGTATAGGTGCTAATAATACTGGTAAAAATCCTCCCTTTTGTTCTAAAATTTCTTTTCTTTGCTTGAGAGCAGTCTTTCTGTCAGCTAACATGCGTAAACTCTTTTTATGAGAATTCAACTCGTCCAGAGTGTCACTGTCAACTTTTATATTACCACTGAGCATGTTTAGTATACATTCACAAAGACAGAGTATCAAATCCTTATCAGCTGTACTTATTATTGCTTTTCTCTGTTTTGGTTTAGCTTTCGCTATAACTCTGATGTAGTCAATATTACGTCTTAGACGATCTTGTGCCATGTTTGATTTTTTTTTCTGTAGAAGAAATGATCAACTTTTATATTTTTGGTAAGTACACTGTAGGATATTTTGAAAAAATGTCAGTTCTCAGTCTAAGTTTCTCAGGAGTAGTTTGAGAAAGGTCAATAATTATATAACTAAAAGGTTGGAATGTGGCATCCTCAAAAGACTCTAAAAAATATTTTACATTGTCTGGAAAGAGCTGCCTTGCTAAAGTTTTCACTTGCAATTTGTCAGAGGGATTCTTCATCAGCACTAGATATTCAGCATTGATTCTAGAAGTACGAAGGCCCTTGAAAAATACATTTTGTACAATGTGAATAACAGAAACATTCAAGTGATGGCAACCCCGTGTGAAAAGTTCAATCAGATGACTATCAGAGCTCATTTCCTGCATGAGATCATCTAAGACAAGCAGCTGAGGCTTTGGTGACATTTCCCTAATGAAGCTAATATCTGGAAGACCCTGAAGGAAGGATACCTTCCCCTCTAGCTCCCTATAGACTGGCTGTTTCTCACTATAGTACCACCATACATGCTGGGGAACAGGGTTTATCAAATGTTCTATGTTCAATATCAAATTTTTGACAAATGTTGTCTTGCCAGCTTTGGTTGGACCAGCAACAATACATGTAAAGGGATGCTTGAAGTATATACTCATTTTTTTTTTATTTATTATATGGAAAATAAATGTCAATTAACTTTTATAATGTGCAACACCTGGCATACACCAGAATCGTGCACTTTTGTGCATTTTTATTTTTGTAAATTTTTATTATTATTTTTTTCTATATTTTATTTTTAATTTTTTCCCCCAACTTATATACAATCAATCAGTACAATCAATACCAGAATCCTCATCATCAAAAAATTCACTTCTTGCCTCTGGAGTCATGTTCATCCATATTTCATATAACAATGGCTCAGCATTGAATGTCTTCACCAACCCCTCCAAAGCTTTGGCAAAATGCCAAAATCCTGTCAATTTTCTCCTGCCTCTAGGACCCTCTGATTCATTAATATTGTTGGCCAAACTTTTCCAGTGCCTTTTATATTTATTAGTTACCTGCTCCCAAAAGAACGAAGCAAATCTGGCCACATCATGCTGCGTATAGGGTCTGTAGAGAAAAGTGCCCAATCTAAGAGCAATGGTTGTGAAAATGCACTCCATTTTTTAGAAACCAACTGATCAGTAGACTGAAAATTTTACAAACTGAACAGATTACACATTTTTCTACTTATATATACAATTTTTCCAGTATTTGTTCTTGACAATCACATGTCATTAGCATACTGTAGGAATATGGGGCCCGCAGCAGCCATCCTGGGTGAAGGCATCTATGCACTTGTGCACTTTGTGCACCTGTGCATGGATGATTGCATGACAGATTTATATACTCATATTTATAATTTTTTTTTGGTTTTATTTATTTATTATATAATTTTTTTGTCACGTTTTTAATTACAAAAGAATTATTCTTTTTTTGGCATATTAAATAATAGTTTTTCTCTTTCTTCCAGCTGCTTGTACAGCACAGTTTTACCAGCTTCCTGTAATGCTTGGTTATATTCCAAGCACTTTGGACACATTTCAATTGTAAAGTATGTCCGACCATGGGATGACTGGAAACACTCCCTTTCTGAACTACTCTTTTGACAAAAGTAGCATAACTGCATCATAAGTGGGTACATTGGCCGGGGCATATTACGAGCACATAATTCAATGGGAGCTTTAACTTTTTTCGACTCCATAATAGCAAATCAAAATTGCAGAATGAAATTGTTCAATAATTTCTGCTTTATATAGTAAACTCAAGTGCCTAGATCAGCCCAACTAAACTTGCGGATCAATGAACAAATGGTTTACTGTATTTTATAATTTAATTAGTTCAGCCACCCAACTGTTGAATTTTTCTGGGTACCCTTTCCATTTTATAAGATATTCAGTCTTGCCAGCTTTTTTTCTAGTCCTTACAACTTTTTCCACAATACCTACATCAGAGACTTCATCCACCTTTTGTAGTTCTGGCTCATAAAAGATACCCTTTACAATTTCACCCAACTGATCCCTAATCACATAGACTGGTGGCTGCCTGGCTTTCTTTTCATGTACAATGAAAATTTCATCACTCCACTTTGGAGTGTAACCTTTTTCAAAGGTTCTCTTTACTTTGCTGATGCGTACCTTATCACCAGGTTCCAGCTTGAAGATTGTATGTACTTTGCATTTGCTGAACATTTTTTCTACAATTTCTGCCTTATTTTTATCATTCACCTGAATAGGTGGCACTCCTATGGTTCTGTGCCTGCTCGTATTATATGCCAACAATAAATGAGGCAAGACATCAAGATATCTGTACATATTTTTCTTGGTGAAGTACCTCCACATTCTTTCTTCCAATGTCCTGTTAAAACGCTCCACAATGCTAGCCTTGGTCTCACTATTAGTTATAAAGAAGGTAATGTTTTGCTTTTTTAAGAATGACTGGAAAGGTTTATTTGTAAACTCTGTGCCAGCATCTGTTTGGACTTTTTGGGGCTTCCTTCCTGAATCAAGAATAAGATTGAAAGCATCTAGAATAGAAGGCCCAGTCTTATTTTTTAGGGGGATCGCCCAGGCATATTTGGATAAAACATCCACACAAGTTAGTATAAATTTGAACCCATCATTGTGCTTGGATAAGGAACTGAGGTCTGCGAGGTCCATTTGCCACTGTTCATCAATATCACTAACCAGAACAGTATTTCTAGTGTAGTGGCGCCTGGCATATCTGTGTACAGTATAGGTTGACTGCTTTTGCAGCCATTTTTTCACAAATGATAAATTCAAACTTGGATCCTCTTTTTTGGCCCTTTCATAAAGGTTCTGGGCACTGCAGTATCCAGTGTCAGGGTTATAGTATATTTCTTCCAATAGGTTATTCATTTTTTATGGGGAAGAGTGACTCTGAACTTTTATTTACACATTTGCCACATTATACCTAGTACCACTTCTATTGCTGTTTGATTTTTTAGTAAAAAGCTGTTCTAAATGCCTTCTTAACAATTTTAGCAGTGTCAAGACTGTTAACACTGCTAATAGGATGATGCAGTACCAAATCTCATGGTACACTGTCTTTCCATTATTTCTCTCCCAGCAGGCTAAGAAATTTGCAATGCTATTATTATGAGACTCCATTTTTCCATACATTTATACTAATGCACAACTTTTATAGAGAATCAATATTCATTCAATCAGAGCTAATGTATAAAAACACACAAACATTCATTATCTTAAGTTAATGCATAAAAAGCATGCATAGCTAGCTTCCAGGCATCAATCAATGTTCATTGCCAAGAGGTAATGCATAAAAAATACAAATACACACAGCCCCCTTTCACACATGGACCAATGTTCATAAAAAACACACAAACACTCCAGCCAGCTTCCACACATTGGCAAATATAATGTGCACTATTATAGCTAAAAAAGAAAAAATTCAGCTGGCTTGTGCATACATCATAAGTTTATGGATGAAAAGCTGGCCTTTTACATTGACGCAGACAGGTCAATAAAGAATAAAACTCATTCAAATAACCAATAACTTGTAAGTAATGAGGAAAAACTTGATAATTAGGTTTGACCACTTCCCCAATGTTACTGTGTATTTGTTTATTCATGTTATGTAACAGTTTTGTCACAATATATAAATAAAAGTTTTGAGCAGCTAAGGTAAAAAAGATGAAGCTTATTCCATTGTTTTTATTGAAAAGTGACATCATCAAAACAAAATTGTGAAAGCAAAGTAGCCAACATGGCTGCTAGAGATTGACGTCAGCACATTCTTGGAAGTTTACGGATGCTCACCAGAAAATGATACAATTTTTTATGATCATGTTAAGTTGAAGGCTTTGATCAAAAAAATATAATAAAAGCATGAATCATCAAAAAGCAGATACAACTGGAAAAATTCCGGTTTTTTTTTGTGACGTCACATTCTAAAAGGTATAAAAGGCGAGAAAATTTTAAAAAGTTCATTGTTGAATTTTGTCAGGCTAGATAAAGGTTGAATCTATCAAAATGGAAAGTGACATTTTTTTATGTGAGGACTGTCAAAAAGTATTCAAAGACTTGCGATTTCTGAATGAGCATATTAATGTAGTTCATAGGGGATGGAGGTACAGATGTCCTCAATGTTCCTCCTTATTTACCCAGGTAAAGGGATTGAAGAAACATTGGTCAAAACAACACAGTATTTTAAGTTGCTACTACTGTGGAGCAAGCTTTGGAAATCGAACAGAATTATTCAGTAAAAACCACAGCAATGTATGTCTACTAGTAAAGCCAGGAATAGAGGTTTCAACAGAAAGCAACCTCAATGAATGGAATGTTAATTCTCAACCAGCACCCATGGATGCCGAAAGTCCAGAAGATTTAGATGATTACCCAGAAGAAATGCGGGATGAAATTGAAAATTATTGGAGGCTCATTAGGACAAATAAGTCAACTTTAAATTTGCTCGATCATGTTTATAACTATCGTTGGAGTTCCATGGGCGGGGATTTCAGGAAAATGTTGGAGGACATATATTTTAATGAAAAAGAATGCTTTCGGCTCAATGGAGCAATTGGATGTATTTTGCGAAATATGGTAAGTGGGGAACTGAAATACTGGTACGCATGCGAAAATAACTTTACATTGCTTGAACAATCAGTCCTAATTAAGAATGGGGAAGATATCAAAAGTTTGACTGAAATATTGAAAAATGTCAATATAGAGGAAATTTTCACCCGTCCAGACACAAAATGGGAGCTTTCACTAATTACAAATATCGAATTTTATGTTACACCCCAAAAAAACTTTGTTGCTGGGTGCAAAGAATATTGTTTGCCTGAGCCCCTCGCACACCAAAGACATAATCTTTTGGCCATGACACACGATAGCCAAAAGAATAGGTATAAGGATAACCTATGCTCATTTCGATGTATAGCTGAATGTCTCACCAATAATTTTGATGACAAAAATGTTGTTTTCAAGTTTTTTGTAAAATATTGCCAAAACAAGAAAATACCTTCAGTTGTAGAAACTTTTCCGGGCGTTCCCTATACAGATTTAGAAATGCTAGAAAATTTGTTCAAAATTGATATTCAAGTATTTCATATAGATGAAAAGACTGGTATAGCACTCTGTTGGAAAAATGTTGTTCAAAAATATGAAAAGCTCCTAAATTTGGACGTTTCTTTCACTGAACAAAGACAAGCTCACTACAGCTACATCGTAAACCTAGAACAGTATGCTAAGCGATATTCCTGCATATTTTGCAGCCGCCTTTTTAGAAAAAGAAAATTATTGAATGATCATATGAATTTACACTGTAAAGAAGGAAAAACTGTGCACAAATTCCCAGGAGGTGTCTACGAAGTAAAGCAAACCATTTTTGAACAGTTGGAAGAATTAGAAATTATTGTAGATGAAGTACAGCGATTCTGCCCATTCTATGCAGTGTACGATTTTGAGTCCATACTGGCCAAAAAATCCCAAAAAACTTCAGAAAAATTGGTTTTTATCGCACAGCATCAACCTGTATCGTTTGCTGTAGCTACTAATGTTCCGGGTTTTGAACCAGTTTGTTTTGTTGAGCAAGATCCTGATGTATTAGTTCGACAAATGTTGGCACATCTAGAACAAATCAGTGCAAAGCAAAAAGAAATCTTATGTGATCAGTACAAATCTGTGTTTGAAGATCTAAACTCTCTTATTGAAACATGCACAGCCTATATTAATGAACTCAAGGAAAAAAAGATAGATTTCAGGAGAGAAAAAGGTTATTTGAACTCAATTGCAGCAGTTAAAGGGCGACTGGTAACCTATTGTTGTCAGTTAACTTGTCTCGGGTTCAACTCTGCAAAATATGACATAAATTTGATCAAAAGAAACATTTTTCCGAAGCTTGTCCAGGAAGTGAGGGAAAATGGAAAAACTTGGCCTAGGGCCATATTCAGGAATAGATCATATTTATGCCTCTCCACCCAAAACTTAAAATTCTTGGATATTTCAATGTATGTTGCTCCTGGTTTTAGTCTAGATTCTTTTATGAAAGCTTACGGAGCCACCCTTTCTAAAGCAAAGTTCCCGTATGAGTATTTGGATACTTTTGAAAAGTTGAATGAACACATGCTACCTCCACAAGAAGCGTTTTATAGTAGCCTTCGAAAAGAATCAATTTCTACCGAGGATTATGAAACATGCCAAAAATATTGGGTTGAAAATGGCATGAAATCTTTGAAGGACTTTTTAATATTTTATAACCTCAGGGATGTCGTCCCCTTCTTGGAAGCAGTTAATGTAATGACCAAGATTTACAGAGAACAGTTTGGAGTAGATATTTTTAGGGAGGCATGCTCCCTTCCCGGCGTTACCGAAAGATATCTTTTCAATAGCATTCCAGACACTCGATTTGCCCTTTTCTCAGGTAAGTCAAAAAATATCTACTACTCACTTAAGTCCAGCATGAGGGGTGGTCTGGCGATGGTAATGAATCGGCTGGCAATTGAGGATGAAACTTTCATTCGCAACAATCCAGAGAAACCTGTAAAATCGATCGTAGGTCTAGATTTTAATGCATTATATCTATGGGCCCAATCTATGCCAACCCCAACAGGACATTTCAATCATTGGGTGCCAAAAAGAAATGAATTTCAAAAAGTAATAAGTTCAAAACCCATTTCTGTCGAGTGGCTCGAGCAAGAAAGTTGGAAAAGTGGGCAAAGCATTCAACATGTTGGGAATGGCAAAGAAAAATGCATAGGACCACGACACTTGCCCGTGGATGGATTCTGCCAGACAACCAACACCATCTATGAGTTCTACAATTGTTATTGGCACTGCCATAACTGCGCTTATTCCAATCAAAACAAGAAGAAGGACAGCAATGGGGAAAACGAAAAAAGAAAGGCCAAAGAGGCTTACATTCGATCACTAGGCTATAGACTCATTTCCATATGAGAATGTGAATGGTTAAAACAACGACAAGACTACATAAAAGCAAGGGCACAGGCAAACCCCCATTTCTTTCGGAAATATCAGTTTCAAAAGTATGTGAACAAACTTGATATGGAAAAATCAATTTTCGATGGTTCTGTTTTCGGGTTTGCAAAAGTTGATATCTATACTCCAGATTATCTGAAAAATCAATATGCAGATTTTCCTCCAATAATAAAACACGCAGAAATCACAATAAATGACATTGGTCAGCTTATGAAGCAATATGCAGAACAGACAGGTCAGATGAAAACGCCACGAAGAAACCTGATTAGCAGTTTTTTTTGGTAAGGAAATTACCTCATCGATTCCAATGATTCAATTTTTGATTAAACACGGGTTAGTTCTTGAAAAACTCCACGAAGTTATCCAATTTGATGAAACAAGGCCTTTTGCAGCCTTTAAAGATAAAGTAACAAAACACAGAATGGAAGGGGATAGTAATCCTGAGCTAAGCATGATTGCCGATACATTTAAACTGCTGGGTAATACCGGATATGGAAAAACTCTAACCAACAAAGAAAATCACGCAGAAGTATTTTATACAGATTATGAAAAAGCGGCTGAGCTCAGCATCAGTCCTTATATGAAAAGGATAAAGTTTGTAGCTGAAGACTGTTACGAGGTTCAAATGAGAAAAAAAGAAATAATTCTAGATGTGCCCATTGTAGTTGGTATTTCAGTATACAATTGGGCGAAAATCCGTATGTTAGAGTTTTTTTATATTTTAAAAAAATATTTTGATCCATCGGACTATCAGTGCATGCAAACGGATACAGACAGCATCTACCTCGCATTGTCAGCTCCTGATTTGTTGGGCATTGTGAAACCAGATATTAGCGATAAATTTTTGACAGAAGTATACCCGAAATGGTTTGTGACTTCAGATGCTACCAAACGGACCCCCGGTCTTTTGAAAAAGGAATACGAAGGGACTTCCATGTGCTGCCTAGCAGCAAAGACATATATCCGGATTGACTCTCCAACTGGAGAGAAAAAAATTAGTTCCAAGGGGTTAATGAAAAAAACTAATTTAGTGTTTGATCAATACAGATCAGTGCTAGATTCAAAAACCTCCAGTTATGGCACCAATATTGGATTCAGGATGCATCCTGACAATCAAATGTGGACGTATCTACAAGAAAGGCAAGGTTTGCCATATCTTTATATAAAGCGAAAAGTTTTAGATGATGGCATAACCACGGTGCCATTGGATTTGTGAGTTAGTGTATATTTTTATTTTTTATTTTTGACTTTTTATTTATTTTCTTATGTCATTTATTTTTTTATGAATTCATTTTTTTTGCTTCTACAATGTAGAAGTCATTATTTTTTTATTTTCTTTTTATATTTATTTATCATTATATTGTGTTTGTATTTGTCTTTTTTATGTGTTTGTACTCGTCTTGCTCCTGCTATGCAGGAGCAGTGCTTCTATGGGGTACTAGGTGCATGGTGAGGAGCCAATGACGGCCTAGGGTCACTTAGAAGCAAGCAGTGCAATGGCGCTAGGTGCATGGTGAGAAAGCCAATGACGGCCTAGAGTTGGGCACTGCGAGTCATACAATGTATGGCGGGTATATCCTGTAAAAGGGGTATACTTGGCATCACATATGTACCGGCCTCCACGTGGCTGATGCCGGAACTGGCCCAAAAGGTCAGTACTAACGGGTACATATTGTACAACAATACATAATTTAAAAAACTTACGTTTCTGCTGCTAAAACCCTCGATCGTAAAAATAATATTGTTTAACTAGTAAAATGATGACGAAAAGCTGGCTGGCCAGCTATAGTTGGTTCCTTTAGGCTAGAAAATGCTAGCCTATCTTTTGTACATGACAGGATAGATAGTCATGTTCTGAAAACTTTATCAGCTAGCCAGCTGAAAAAATGAATATTTTTGCAGCTAGCTGGTTGAAACGTTGAAAATCTGGGCAAGCTAATGCTTGCCTATCTTTTGTACAGGCCGGGGAGCTCATCGTTTTTTTTCAAGTCCAGCGCCTATCTTTTGCATGGGCCCGGGAGCTTTTTACGACTAAGGGGGGGTCTCCCTACTACTGGCATGGGCCATGTGAGCCACATTCCACTTGAACTTTTCTGGAAACAGCACTTCAACATCACTCACTTTGACGCTCCTGTGCTCTTTCACGATCAATTGGCAATGAGCCCTTCGAGTTTTGTTTTCTTTAAACAATATGTTTACAAGACTGAGCAAATTGAAGGGGTCTTAAACTGGTTGATAAATTTTACCACTGGCCTATCCCTACAATTAGATTCTCTCTATCAGGCAGTTGTAGGGGTAGGGACTGATATCAAGGCCTCTCTGGAAGGTGTTGGTCTGGCAGCAAACCATGTGATTACTGGTCAACAGCATAATCTCATACAGGGCTTACAGTCTCTCCTGAGTGAACCAGTGCAGTTGATCTTTAACACCCTTATCACCCTGGCAGTGCTGGCCAGTGCAGGATATCTCATCTATGTTGAGTTATCCTATTATCTCAGCTACCGCCTGCAGAAAAGACAGGTCCAGTTTGTTAGCCAATACTCTCCGTTGAACCTTTTCCGTAAAGTCCAACATTGGGTCAGTTTTCAATACATGCAGAACCATGTGCCGACTCATTTAGACAGAATCACTTCGTGTTTCATCATACTGGTTGACGCCAAAGAAACTCCAGCTTTCCTTGACACTGGCTGTCCATGGACCATCATTAGTCAATGTCTTCACAAGGCCTTGATTAAAGAGAGTCTGAAGGCGGTGATGGCCTTCCAGCAACATCAAGACTTTAACCCATTGATGAGTATCAATCGGAAGGCCGTCCATACCCACCTATCGGGACCGTATGAGATCATGTTGCCTGGAACCCATCAGCCACACACCAGATTGGATATACATCTCCATGTTTGTAAGACTATGTCTCCTTTTTGAGCACCCGTCGATCTGATTCTTGGATTGGATTTTCTAGAACTATTCCAGAATATCACATTTGATTACCAACAAAATGTCTGTTGGTTGAATGCTGTAGAACTGCCACTTCTATTGACAGCAGCTGAGATTGATCAGGTCAAACCCTGGTGGGAGAATACACATTCACTATCAAGGGCTTCCCACAGGTCAGGATCCCGATCAAGTTCAAGGACTTTGTCCATTTCCCAGCCACCCTCGTGGGCTTCCTCTGTCGCCTCATCACGTGGGTTGACCAGAGGTAGTCAGACCTCTTCTAGACGGGCCAGTTGTTGATTAATGGCCAGGTCAGGGTCAAGTTGCCCTCGATCCCTGCCTGGAAACTCTCTGGTGACACTAGAGAAGGGCCGATTCCATGAGCCTAGTGATTCAGATGCACCTGCCTCACCTGTGCTAGAGGTGCCACCACTCTCTGATACAGAAATTGAATCCCTAAGAGCTACTCAGAGCTCAGGAGAGCGATTGGATCATGTGCTTACTGTACAGGTTCATCCCACTCCTCAGACTAATCCAGAATCATCTGTTGGTTATGCTCTGGTAGGGTTACTCCACTGCACCAGTTTGCTGAGACCGAAGCGAACCGATACGCTAGAGTCTAGTTTTGGTGATACTGCACCTGATCCAGGTCATGTAGTGTCAGCCTTCTACCCCACTGAAATGAGGACCCCTCATATCAGAGTTTTCCTGAACAATTGGGTGGAAGCCAAAGCTCTGATTGATACAGGAGCAGTTTTCTCGCTCGTGGAATACAAGTTGGCAGTCCAGTTACCCGACTTGGTACTCACAGAGACTAGGGCTCGCTCCATAACAGCCAATGGGTCTCAGTTTATACTGCTAGGCCCTGCCTATGTCACAGTGATGGTGGCTGACATCTCTGAACAGATTCAGGTCCAAATTCAAGAGAATTGTTCAGCTGAACTGGTCTTGGGGACGAACTTCCTCTGACAGTTCAATTGTGTCAACTTGAACTGGGAGAAATCCTTTCTTCAGTTCAAAGAACTTCGGGTCCCATGTGAGGGCCTCATTCACAATCCTCCCTCAGCTCGTGGTGCACTGCCCTTGCAGGAGTTGATTGTCCTTGAACCTCGCTCACTGATGCAATTTACTGCACCTGTACCTTCACTATATGTGAATGTGCCTGAGGTAGCTTTCTTCCCTAAGCACCTCCCAGGACAACAATGCAGCATATATTTTGCTGGTACTGTTAGCACTGTGACTAATGGTCACATACCCCAACAGGTCGTTAACCCAAGTACACGCTCAGTGGTTCTCTACCCCCACACAATCATCGGTCATGTGCAGATGCACACTGATTCCTCACGGGGGTCGGCGGTCAAGTCTGATACCATTCTTGATCAGAAGTGGGTCGAAGCGAATGCTGTGATATCTCCCGATATTTTCTAACAGGACAAGACAGCATTACCCGATCTACTGGTCGCATTCACTTACCTCTATGCTATTGATGAGAAGGACACAGGTTCCACTAACCCCGTGCACTACAAGATCAGCACGGGTGATGCTCGCCCAGTCCGCCATTTCCCTTACTGCACCACACCCAAGGAAAAGGACCTCATCATACAAGAAGTCAGAGCGCTCCAGGAGAAAGGTATTATCCGACCCAGTACCTCCCCGTCGGCTAGGAATACCATCCTGGTGCGCAAGAAAAATGGGTCACACCAGATGTTGTCAATTTTTGTGGTCTTAACGAGGTTACAAAAAAGGATGTCTACCCTCTCCCACTGATTGATGACATCCTCATCACACTTAAGGGTATGAAATACTTTACTACCCTTGATTAGGCTAATGCCTACTGGTCTCTATCTATTGCCAAGGCAGACAAGGAGAAAACAGCTTTTAACACGCCTATTGGACTCTACATGTTCAACTATCTGCCTTTTGGTTTCTGCAACACCCCTGGGATGTTTCAACGTTTCATGGACCTGCTTCTCACAGGATTGCGGTGGAGTACAGCATTGACCTATCTCGATGACATGTTGGTGTTCCGGAAGTCTAACACCCAGATGCTGACGGATGTGTTTAGGCATCTCAGCCAGGGTGGAATGAAGCTCAGACTGAGAAGTGCAAGTTTCCACACTCTGAGGTAGCATATCTAGGCTACCATAATTCACAGAACGGCTTAGAACCAGATAAAGTCAAATTGGCTGCTGTCCAGGATCTACCCATTCCACAAAACACCAAAGACATCAAGTCTTTTCTTGGTCTTGTCTCTTACTATAGGTGTTTCATCCCTGGTTGCGCCCGGCTCAGCGAGCTGCTGACCAAGCTCCTACGGAAGGAAGTTACCTTCCAGTGGTCAAAACCTCAGCAAGCAGCGTTCGACGAACTCCGAAGGCTGTTGATGAACCCTCCTATTCTGCACCATCCCGACTTTACAAAATCCTTCATCCTTCAAACTGATGCAAGTATTTCGGGGATAGAAGCGGTTCTGAGCCAGCTGGATGATGATGGATATGACCATCCTGTTGCCTATGCCAGTAAAGGGTTAACGGCAGTCGAGAAGAACCACACTATTACGGAGTTAGAGACTCTTGCTGTTGTTCATTTTGTCAAGCACTTTCGACCTTACCTCTTTCAAGATGAGGTGGTCATTCAGACTGATCATACCACTGTTAAGGCTGTGTTGGAGAAACCTAACCCTTCAGCCCAGATAGCTCGGTGGGGCCTTGCGCTTGCTGTATTCAAACTGACAATTTGGCCGCAAAAAGTTTGGTCTAACGGTAATGCTGATGCATTATTATGCCTGCCTGATCCTCATTCCCTTGCCGAGGAGAGTATCGACAATACTCCCAATACAGACCCAAGGGAGAGGTAATGATGATCTCCCATGGTGCGCAGCGCCTGGCGAGATCATCTCGAATGACCACCTATGGTGAGCAGCACCTGGTAATGTCAGAGTCTTATGCTGAGATATCACAGGATGCGCAGCACCATGACCTTCTCACAGCTCAATTTGAGGATCCGGAACTAGCCTCCATTCTTAGTTCACTAAAACCCAACAGTGATCAGAATGATGATAATGGCTACCACCTGTTGGATAACATCCTTCAGAAGTGGACAGGTGAGTCCAACAAGAGTGTCATTCCCTGATCCATGGTTACTACCATTATTGAGGCACACCATAATGACATTCTCACTGAACACTTTGGTGCTAAACGAACCGCCAGGCTTATAGCCCGCAGGTACCACTGGCCTTCCCTCAGCGCAGACCTCAAGTCCTTTTGTCAGCAGTGTGATCTTTTCCAATGGAATAAACCCCAGAGACAAAAGCTTCGAGCAGCTCTGAAATAGATAACCATAAGCAGGCAGTTTCATCGAGTAGGTGTCAACTCTATGGGACCAATGACCACTAGTGAAAGTGGCAACCATTTTATTGTAGTCTTTATCCACTACTTTACCAAATGGGTTGAAGCTTTCGCTACTCCAGATATTACTGCGCAAACCATAGCACACCTTTTTGTGATGCAAATTGTCTGCAGGCATGGGGCACCACAGATTCTTCAGTCTGATCGTGGCACTGATTTCACATCCAAACTGATGACTGAAATCACTGCCATTTGTTCGACTAGGAAAATCCACTCCACCGCTTATCACCCCATGACAAACAGAGAAGTGGAAAGAGCTAATCAAATGCTAGCTACATGGCTATGCATGTATGTCCACCAAGGTCATACTGATTGGGAAGAACACTTGCTGTATTCAGTGTTCGCCGTCAACATTAGCATGAATGAGTCCACAGGATATTCCCCCTCTGAGCTCATGTATGGTCAAATGCCCATGCTATCTGTTGATACAGCACTCTCATTCAACCCTCTGGCCCATATCATTGATATTTCCACATATGATATGGAGGTCAAAGGGCATTTTACAAATGCCTTGACCTTGATCCAGAGCCAGATTGAGAGATCACAGGCAGCTTATGCCCAGTCTTACGATCACATGGCACGAGATGTCTCATACAGAGTTGGCGATCAGGTGCTCAAACTGCGCACCACGGGCAAATGTGGCCTTACACCTAAATTGCTGCCCATTTACGATGGGTCCTACTTTGTAAAGAATGTGGCATATCTCAATGTCACCATTCGGCTCGAGGCAGATCAATAAGATTCTGTGCATGTCAATCAGCTTAGATGCTATGTGTCACCTGATCAGCCTACTGCAGTAGAGGAGATACCTTCCACTTCACAGGTAGTCGGGATGGCACCCTTGTTGATCCCATCAACAAGTCAAGATTTGACACAAGATCTCATTGACCCACATCTTGATGCAGAGGTCTCCGACCCGTAATCATGTAGCCCTTCTCTTCTTTAGTGGACTTACAGACGAGGTTGTCCTTTTTCGAAGGACTGCGGTGCCCCTCACGGAATACTTGCTCCTGCTCCATGCTGGAACAGCAGTGTAAAGAAGAGAATGAGCAGCGATCAATGCATCTAAACTAGGGTATTGCTCCATATCACAGGCCCATCTGTGGGATAGCCTACATCTCGCCCCTAAAATTTTTCTTTGTGTCTCATTACAGATCTCACAAATCAGTTGTCAAATAGTAACTCCACGCATCACCATACGGATCAATGGGCGACAGCAACTCTATGCATCGACGACCACGTCACCTCTACCTGGAGGATTGACCTCCACTGACATGCTGCATAAAACCTCAACAACACAAGGACAAGGAAGCCCTTTTTTGAAGGACCACCGTGTCACGTGCCAATGAATTTCGCTCAGCATCATGTGATTCACATCATATTTTTCCATTATGTTTTTCGCCATGTTTTATTCTACAGTAACTTTCATCAATTTTGCATTCCGTTTGTATAATTTCTACATGCATTTTCAGCACGTACTTTTTGTGTTTTGTTTCTGTGTTTTACTTTTGTACTTTCATTTCCGTTACGATTTGTTATTTTTCTGTTGCGCATGTAGACTATGGTATGTAACCCCCTAGTCAGAATTTCCATTAATGATAAGCTCTCCGAGCTCATCCCTGTATTTGGAGCACAATGTGCACCTCTTATCAGTAAAAACTAGCGACGTTTCGCAACCTGAAATGCCTAGTTGGAAATTCTCACTAGATGACATTCATATGTTTAGCATGGAGAGTGAAACTCGCACCAATGCTTAACGTAGTGAACTGGAAAATGTCTATGTGACCATAGGCATCTTCTGCAGCGATTTCCCCTGCAGAAGTTAGCTTGGGTGTGTCTTAGCTCTGCCCAAGGCATACTGTAGATTACGGGGCCCTTTAAAAGGCCCTGTAATCTACAGTATGCCTTGCCCTGTCATCTGTTGATCGAGAACCCCCGTCGCCTCCCCAAGGAATGTTTTGATATCATCCCCTGCCGACTCCCATTTGCCTGCCCTCCACACCAAATCACTTTCGGATTACTGAACCCGCTTCCCCCACTGTCCGTAGGACCCACATGTGACCCTTGAATCCGACGCCCAGGGCCGAGTACTTTGAGAAGAGGATTTAGTGAGTCTTCTCAGGGGTTATTATTCTTGAGGGTTTATTTGTGGGAATCCTCCTTAAGCCAGTCTTCCCTTGAGAGTACCCTCAGTTGAGAAAGCCCTTGAACCCTTAAGGTCAGGGCCAATTGGGGGATTTAGGTTGGCAATCGGGTCCCCTACAGTAAGCCATTCCATGAATGAGACAGTCCCTCATTCTCAGTGAATGAGGACTAGGGATTGCCACCCCTGACCCGGCCGCATTGTCCATTGTTCTACAGCTGGACCCTTGAACAAGGCTGAGGTACACCATAGGTTCTCCTGTGGTAGTACCAGCTGGGTTAAGCTCCCGAAGTAGATACATAAGCGAGCCACCCAAGGGGGTCACAGCATGCCACTTGCAGTGATATGACCATATTTTCTATGAGTATGGTATGGGTTTCTACTCATCAATGTGATTGTCATAATTCATTTAATGCGACATGGCTCCAGATTCTACTTAATGTGACAATACAGTACCAGAGTTTTGTCGTTTTCTAATCTCAAAGTATTTTATAGAAACGGCTTGTGTAAATCATTAACTTTTTGCATTAGTCTCTAAGCGTCTAAGCAGGAGAGTGAGTTTGCCCTGCAAATGTTCATTCTTCCAAGTGTCCGTTCCTACGTTCTGAAAATTTTCGTATTTGAGTTCCAAGTCATTTTGGGAAGGGCGTACTAAAAAATACCCATGAAACATCGATTTAGAAATTTTTATTGAATGTATACGAACATTACATGCACTTTAAATATTTCATTCATGAGAATTCAAGTTGTAACTGTGCATCAAATCAAGCGCACCTCGATTTAAAAACCAAGTTTCATTTCATCTTGATTTGCCAGCTCTCAAATAAAATGACATGAGACTTTTTAGTTGGGAAGTTATCATGGGAAAAGAGAACCCGTTTTAAGAACGCCCTGTATGTCTCTCACGACTATTTCCTTAAAAAGAAACGCCTTCAACATTGAAAAAAATATCAAGCAAGACAGCGTGGACACTGACCCTGAAGAGAATATCTGAATTCGAAATATTCGCTCAAAAGCTTTAAAATCAGACCCAAAGTACCCCGAAACGAGAAACATTCCTACATAGTTATATGCGAACAGTGCTGGAGGTCTCTCCGAAATTTTTGATCAAAATGATCCAACCAAAAATTCCGTCATTGACCAAAACTTTGAAATATCATGAGAAAAAGATGGTTCTGTATTTCGAGCATATCAAACAAAGCGAAATACAACAAAGAATAGCACAATTTTTATCGAATTCATGCCGAAACGAATCTGCACTCAAAAATATATTTCTACAATTGCTAATGAAAATAAACAAATTACATTTCACAACGTCGTATATTATCTTTGTACACCTTTCACAGTACTATGCTTACCGCGTCAAGAAACTTACGAAACAAAATCAGCGGCAGAAATCGACGGTTTACAATGGTCCGTTTCGAAGCAAGACGAAAAATTTATGATTAGAACATTTTTCTACATTCGTACCCATTTTATGAAAATCCAAAAATGTCATGGAGATTCATGAAAAATTAATTTGTTAGATTGAAAGTGCAGGCAACAAATGTGAAAAAATTTTCAATTTTGAAAAAAGAAAAAATTCTACTTTTTGAACTGATTTTTTTATCTTCTCACTGCTCGATAAATTTCTCAAATTTACATTTCTTGAAAAAGAATTTCATCTCCGTTCGAAAAACCCGTGATTTCGAAAAAAGGCCATTTTCCGAGGCCAAAGTTTATATAACATCGACTCGGCGTCGTAAAGTCCCAATTTCGACCCTTTTTTGCTTCATTATTATTTCCTATTTCATTGTCCTTCTTCAATCAACGGAGCGGTTAACGAACTATTTTTCGGTATCAAATTGACCATATCGGACGGCAGACGCCTCATGAAATGGTCGATATGCAATTTATATCCGCCGTTCTGGTTCTGTCCCTCGTCGGCCGCTTGGCTCGTCGACCCTGGTCGGGCGCCTTCTCGCCTTATGTGAAGGGAAGTCGACGATGAATATAACAATTTTTCACGTTTAGCCACGTCTTGCAGGCACAAGTAGGCCACGGCGGCCAAAGTCAACACGGAAGAAATGCCTAAAACGAAGGCTAAGGCGGTAATCCAAGTCGGATTTGCGTACTGATTTTGGGGTATTCGTTTTACGATTGCTGGGCCGTGATCAACCGACGACGAGCAAGCCTTCGTAAAATTGGAATTTTGCGATAAATCGGCGAGCAAAAATCGTTCGGTTTGACGATCAGCGGAATCTGAATAGTATTTGGCGTCGAAAGAGCAATAAGTATTGTTGACGTTGATAAGACGGCTATTCTGCTTATTCATCCAAGTAGAAAATTGTAAATTTGAACAATCGCATGTAAACGGGTTGTCTGAAACATAAGAGTATAGGTGATAATCAGGGTAACGGATGATATGCGAGTTTTCAGGATTTTGGGAGACACACCGGAGAATGCCATGCAGCCATCTGAGTAATTTATGGCAGAGAAGTACCCCATAGGGAACAATGCAAAATGCAATTTTCGTGGAGCATACTTTTGGTGCATTTTTTAGGACCTCAACATGAAAACTATTAAAAATTGACTGAAAGAGTTATGCTTTGTTCAGCACTTTCGACTCAGAAAAATACTAGTCGCCAATAATGAAGAATTTTTAATCGCCGTCAGCAGCATACATGTGATTGGGGGGGAGTGCTATAGGAACCCCCTCAGAAATCGTCGACCATATGGCTAGCCATTGAGCGACCCCATCCCAGAATTTTCCGATTCTATGGCTAGCCATATGGTAGTCGTAGGGATCCCCATACTTCCGGTCGGAAAAATACTGAAAAATGCCAATTTTTGGACAAAAAAATGGTCAAAAACGTCAATTTTCTCGGTGCTTCGCGCCATGAACATGAATACTTTTTTACGATCTTTTTAGACAAAAATTACAATTTTTTTAACTATTTTTCGTGAAAAAATCGATTTTTTTTTTGCAGAGACCCTTCCTCCCAAATTTTGGGGATCACTGACTCCCGGCCCTAAAAAAGTCGCCCGACCCCAACCCCCAGACCTCGGGGCCCCGTTACATGTATGATCAGCAGTGTTTTATTTGTACGCGCTTTTGCGTAAATGTACAGCTATTGGCCACGAAATCTTTGTACGAAGAAATCTTTTTGCTCTAAAAAACCACGGTTTTGCGCTTTTTTCTGCACAAACTCTTCCAGATAGTTCTCAAGTCCATATAGCACAAAAGTACACGGTATCGAAAAATACAGTTTCTGCTCTCTCTTATCTTTCCGGCGCGTACGCCGGAAAAACTCCTATGTACTGACATTCTAAAATGCTAGAAATTAAATTCAAAAGTAATTTGTTCGGGAAACATAAACTTCCAATTCTTTTCAGAAACACGTCGTTATCATTCTACAAATTTAAAAAACACACTCATACTTTTATAAGTTTGAAAAACTTCAGGTCACACTTGATATTTCTATAAATTACATTAATGATGCTTCTGATTCAAACTCAGCTTCATGTTTAAAGTATAGTAACAAAAAAGTTGGGAAAATTAAAATTTTGATTTTCTAAAATCCATAATAATTCACCGTTTTCACGTAGAACCCCCAACATTTTCTCCTTTTTCCGAAAATTTTTTCCCCAAAAAACACGATTTGAAGTTAAACAGTGAGTGGATCAATCCGAAGCGCCGGAAAATTTTTTCGGTGTTTTCTGATTTAGGAGCCTGGAGAAGCGTTTTATGATCGGGTAATTTTGGATATCGAAAAAATCTTTGTACGGAGCTAAAAACATTTGTCCCGTTCCCATACATAAATCGCAAACCATGACTGACGTTCAGCAGTTTTCCGAAATTCGATTTGATATTAAATTAAAAAACAGCAAAAACGTACCTGCTAAATTTATAGACGATAATTTTTCCAAAATATCCAAAGTTTGTTCATCAACCCCTTTCAGTTCGTTTTTATTCAAAAATAACTTTTTCAAATTCGGCGGCAAATAGATTTTTGACGCGTCGGACAATCGATTACGGGCTAAGTTCAAAATCTGCAAATTTTTTAAATTAACGAACAATTTTTCGGGTAAAAAACGCAAAAAATTCTGCGATAGAAGTAATTTCTGCAAATTTTTCGTCGGAGCAAATAAATTTTCGCCCAGCGATTCGATAGAATTATTTTGTAAACATAAAATTGTCAGTGAGGATAATTGATGAAAAATTTTCGCGTTTTTTATTTCTCGTATGCGATTCGAGGTCAAAGATAGAACTTTCAACGACGGCGTCATCAATGGCTGACCAATTTTTAGATCGGTTATCAAATTTTCGTCCAAATTCAGGAGTTCTACAGATGTTGAGTCAATGTTCGGAATTTTAACCAACGCGTTATTATTAATATACAAGCTTTTCAAATTAGGTAGTAAATTTGCCTTAAAATCTATCGAATTCAACAGATTATCGCCCAATTTCAAGGTATGCAACGTAGGCGTAAATTTGAATATATCCGTCGATAGACTCGTCAAACGGTTTCTCTCCAAATTTAAAACTTTCAGACTGTCTAATCCGCGAAAAATTTCCGTTGATTCGAATGAATTTAGTCTATTTTCTGCTAAATTCAAAATTTCTAAATTCGATAAGCCGTAAAATGGCGATTTATCCAACGATTTGATTTCGTTACGTTCCAAGGACAAAAATCGTAATTCCGGTAATTCCGAACCGAACGAACGTTCGTCAATAGACGAAAGAAAATTGAAGCTCAAATCCAACGTTCGTAGATTGGTCAAATTGCCAAAAAATGATCGATTCAAATCTCGTATTTCGTTATTCCTCAAAATCAAATGGCGTAAATAAGGCGCCGTACTTTCGAAAATTCGTTCAGTCGATGCGGCCGATAAATCGTACAATCGATTATGATCGAAAATCAGTTTTTCCGTTTTAATTTTACCGAAAATCGGTTTCAAAACGGGCATAAAATTATCCCACAAATTTAATTTGGACAAATAAGTATTGTCCGGAAGATCTTTCAAAGCTTTACCGATTTGAGGCATTTTCGCTTGCGTACAACTAATCCAAATGTCGCTGCGGATGTGGAAAGTTAAGTTCGATGGATTTTTCCGATTTTCGGAGATGTCTAAATTCAAATTGTCGAAATCTGGCACGCCCGAATAACACCGGCAAACGTTGTTCGTTTGTTTATCTGCGAATAAGGCATCGATAGAAACGCAGGAATCGTTTCGGGATTGCGTCTCGATAACCGATGCATTGGTCAAATCGCTGTTGACCGCCGATAAATAGAGTAAAGGTAGGAAAATCGATAATTTTTTTAACATGGCGTTGATGCTATAAAAGAGCAGAAAACGATTGTACAGAAAGTTAACAGTGAAAGATGGATAACACGTTTAACTTGCAGATAAGCGCGAATTGATAAGCTTCATCAACATCGACGCGAGTTGTATGAAAAAGCTTGTGACTGGTACGATGGAAACCGGCTATGTGAAAATAGTTTGATCAATAAAATTAATAAGATTATAAAACTAATCGAATCCTATTAGACTTAACTCCTGAGCGTATGAAATTAAGACTGAGATCAAGCTCTAAAAATTAATTATCAGGCTCTTGTTTGTAGATTGAGCTATTTAATGAAACATTATGAGATTTATGGAAAAACCAAAAATTTGGATAAACAAGTTTCTATTCGTCGTATCAACATCTTCAATATTCGATACATATTTGTTGTTTATTACACGGCATAAATACGCGGGGAGTCATCAGAAATAAAACACGAAAATATTTATCACAACATCATTCTATGCAGATAGTCAAGAAACACAGCTGGTTAAAGATAAATGTGACATTCAAGTAATGATAATAAAAAAATCGATATAATACCTCAAAAAACGGGAGTTGAAAAACAACACCAAAATTCATTAGTTCAATTAGTCATGCTAAAAATGGAACGCTTATAAAGGGAGAAGCAGGAATTGATCAGCACATCGGAAAATATTAAATGGAGAAAAAAGAAAAATCAGGGCGGCCAATGGTTTTCGCGATCAAGTTTTTATTATTCAACGAAAAGTGGGTGCCATTCAGGCTCCCACATTTTAATATATAAATGCTGATGCACTCAGAAATCAATTTTTTGGGGATGGAATACTGTCGTTCAAAAGTAACAAGAGTTTGCTCATTCTGCGTCAACATTAATAAAAGCGGAGAGACAACGCAAAACTTGAAGTTATATCGAACCGAACTTTTTGAACATGACGTTTGAACTTTGAATAGAGCAAGGCATTTGTACGTTATCGAGAAAGTCGACAGATGACGCAGGAGTATAAATGCCCACCTTTACTAGGAAAAACGCTACCAAACTAACCAGACGATAAACCATCGGAGTAAATCGTAACTTATTTATAGATTAGTACAAACAAACTACATTGAACGCTATGTTCAGTTGATGTAGTCTGAATACCTGATACTTCAGACAAGTTTATTATCCACTAAAACAAGAGGAATCGAAAGTGGTTGGGATTAACTACCGTCAGCCCACTTTTCCGCAGGCTAGATGATGCAATTACGCAGGACGATTTGGGGAATTATGCATTTTTTGTGTATATACAGGATTCAATGTTAAATGTATAATTGATACCAATATTTTCGACCTGATGTATCAAAAGTTGAGTAAAATGATGTCATATTACATAAGTTCCTCTTATTTTGATCAAGCTACAAATCGTCTACATCTTTGGGGCCAAATTACTTTCTCATTTCATTGGTGACATGACAATTATAGCTCAAGTGAATGAAGCATTGAAGAAAAATTTTTGCATTCATTCTTTGACGGAACTGTAATGGAAGAAATTTCATTCTATTTCACAATGAAATGGGGTAAGTAGGTAGGTACTAATGCATTTGCTCCACCCATTCTATAACATACCTGTAATTAGGAAGATTGAGGGGCCCCAAACCAAATCGATCGGACCAAGTATACTCAAATGTTGGGACGCCTAACTCAAAAAAATGGGTAAAAAAGCTTTTTTGGTCTTATTGAGAAAATTGTCGACTTTTTTGGGGGGGGTTCCCCCCCCCCCCAAAATGTTGGGGAAACTGGTTACCCCTATCCCACAAATTTTGGGTTTACCCGCCAAATAGTCGGACATCTTGCAGGTATGTCTTATAAGGTTATATTCACTTAAACTTCAGTGTGCCTGTTAGCATGTCTTTATAGGTTAATTTTTTATATCTGAAACATTTCATCTCATATTATCAAGGTGGACTAACCCTCATACCTAAGAGGTTCGACCAGTTAGATACACGATAATAGCCATTTTTAGGTCATGGAGTAGCCAACTTTCCAAAGTTTTTGGGGTGCGAGTCCGCAAGTACTTGAAAAAAGCGTTCTGTCGATTAAAAAATGGACAAAATGTTAGGCAGCTGTGGGGTCACAATCAAGCAACAGTTCTAACCACAGGCTAACAACAGCAACAAACACAAAACTCTCCCAGACGTTTCACCAGATATACACCAGAACCCTCACTAAACCTCAGGCAGGACGCCTTGACACGTACCTCAGGAGCTCCTACCCAAGTCTCCACTCCTAATCTTAAAGACTCCTTCCACTACGCTCACAAAACAAAACAACTTACAGGTCCAAGTTGTATTGGGTGACGAAGGGCGACGCCAATAATAAATAATATACAAAAATATTATAAATAAGACGACCACGGCGACGCTCCATAAACTAGTCTTTTTCCATAATGACAAAAAGACAGAAAACTCGCGAAACAGTGGCAGAAATAACCCATGCAAATTTATCTTTCTTTCTCGCCACTTCTCGCCGCGTCCAACCGCCTGCGCACCGACGCCGGAAGCTGAACACGTGCACCTGAGCCCACCTCAACATCCCTCGGCCCTCAAAACCGACCAACGGGAGGTGAAAACCTTTCTGTAGCCTGAGTCTCATACTGAGGCCCCGACTGCACAACAGTTTTCCCTCGGAAAACAAATTTTTGGGGCTACCCCCTCCAAGATGTGATCCAGCCCCTACCAGGTCCTTCAGGTGACGGCGACCTTGACCAATCCATTCGGCAGGGCACTCCCTTTCGGGCTACCGGAAACGATCACGAATGTAGTTCGGCCTGGACTTTGACGTCGATCTGTGCCTAGATCCGGGGCGTCGCCGTTCCTCTTCTCCCATGTACTGGTTTTTACAGCTTCGGTGATGAGGTGTCCCAGGTGCGCTTCCTCCCCGGTCGGCCGCTCGCCACATCGCTCCGTCCAATACAAATCTACTCAGTAAAAAATATTTTGTATAAAATACTTCAGATTTACGAAATAAATTTATAAACGCAAAATAAAATTTCACGTCTTCATCTTTTTCAGGCCCTGAAAGTAAACGAGAAAAAATACGAGGGCTATATACACGCCCGAAATAAGATGGACGGAAAGACGAATTTCGCCGGGCAACTTTTGAGCACCGGAAACGAGAAAATTTTAAAATTTAAAGCAACAATAAAAACGAGATAATATATTTTTTTTTGTATTTTGTGTTTTATTTGTGTTTTTGTATTTTTGTATTTTTGAAATAAAATTTGTACGAAATAACGAATTTTGGTCCAAAAAGTAAGCGGCTATATGAAATTATTGTTGTCCGCCGCCACCATAACCGCCGTATTGGAAGCTACCACGGCGAGGGTAGGGACCACCTCGAGCTCCACGACCCCTGAGGAATCCCCCAAAAACTCCTCGAGGTTGGGCCGCACGAGGGGGTCCGCCCATCGCCTGTCCTCTATACGGTTGCGGATTAACCATCTTAAAGGGTCTACCTTGACCCTGTCCCTGACCCCAGCCCCGGCCATATCCCCCTCCAGTTCCCCTCTGGTACGAGCCCTGAGTGGAACTTACGGAAGATACTCCTGAAGCTGAGGTAGTGGACCTACCTTGACTTTGTTGATTAGCATACGGTAATTTGAACACTCCAGGCTGGTGCCGACCCTGCGAGTGAGACGATTGTCGCGAGTGCTGGCTCCTAGTCCTGGATGCATCCCTAGGTTGTCTCTCCGTTAACATTGGGATCTTGAAGGGTTGCCCCTCCTCATCCTCTGCTTTCTGGAATTTACCAGAAAATTTCTGAACCATGTCCGACAACCTTCTCTTTGCTGCCATATCTACTGCAGTTTGTTGGTGCTCCTGCATTCGGTTGGCGTACGCTTCCCTGAATGCAGTACTACCTTCTCCCCGCAGGTAGATAGAATAATACCTTTCCGTAACAAATGACTTGGCCCGTGCATCAATTGCACCAATGTGTCTCGGGCCCAATTGCTGTTGTTCTAATTTTAGCAACACCATGGTACATAAGTATCTCACGGCTGCCATCACTATTTCCGCATCAAAATGATGAAACCAATTTGGCATGAACTTGAGCCAAATATATTCCCAAATGGGCTCAGGAACGTTTACATGATCATACAGGAAACCACCCTGAACATCAAAGTGATCCCCGTAGTTCTCGTAAAGTTCCTCTACTCCATTATTCACCAATGCCCAGATGATTTGATTCCTATTATCATCTGGCATATCCTGAGCAAAGAATTCGATCACCTCCGGTGTCGAAAAATCTATCCTTCCCTTGACCAAGGGAAACTTCTTATGGACGTCCCAGTAGTCTCTCAAAACAGAACTTAGGTACTCCAAAGTTACTTCCTTATCTCTACTTCTCTTGACCGATTTTGTCGGTTCCAACGTAGAGGGTTTAGAAACAACTTTTTTCCCTGAAGCGCTGCTCTGGTCCTGCTGAGAAGTCTTATCAACCTTAGACACGGGCTTAGCCAAAGTACTTTTCGTCGTTGCACTTACCTGAGATGCAGACGATTTACTAGGTACTTTAGCCGAAGCAACCGTCGACTGCACCTGACTCGTAGAACTTTTGGTTCCAGGCATCAGGCTTGTCGGCGTAGTTCCAGTCTTGGATTTGGTTGAATCCGTTAATAAAGTTGTAGATCCTGCAAACTTCAAATCCACAGACGTAGAACTCCCTGTCTGTTCTCCTTCACCATCACTGATTTCAATAACATCCTCTTCATCTCTCTTTTTAGCCCTATTGGCCCTTCGGGCTAACTTTCGTCTTCCTAGTCTTTTAATTTGATCGTCCGTACGACCTTCTGCTCTGAACTTTCTGACCTCTTCGGCAGTATACATACCTGGTATACCACCGTCTATACTTGGATCTCTGGGCGCTACTTGAACTGTCGGCGTAACCTTGCTGACCGCAGGCTGGATGACCTGCGTACTAGAAGGTTGCACCGGCAATTTCGGGATATGATAAGCAGTAGGCGGCTTGGCTGGAGCTTGCACGACTGTAGGCGCTGCCAGAGGCGTCGGCTGCGCCGTAAAACCAGCCAATACTAGTTCCAGCTGCTTCTGCTGCTGATCTAATCTCGCTTTCTGCTCCGCAAGCTGCTTAGTAAAAATCTCTTTCTGTCTCTCGATTTCCTTTTCAGCTTGCTCCCTGAGCCTTGCTTCAATTTCCTCTATTGCTGGACTTGCAGCAATCGTTATCAGATTGCTTTCATCCACCATCGGCTCTGCCCTGACATCCATTCCAGAAAGTAAACTCTCTGTCTGATCTACTAATGAAGTTACCTGTGTTTCTTGATCAGGCTGTATCAACGATTCAACAGTGACTTCATTGTCCACTTCTAAATCGTCTCCTACCTGATTCAAGTCTATGGGGGTGTTGAGGTCTGCAGGTATCACCTGTAGCTGTGCTTTCGCCGCAACAGGCTCAGCCTGCATCCCCTGCACCTGATCCAAACTACTCATATCAACTCCAGATTGTTGACTCACCGTTGTGCTTACCTCAGTGCCTGTAACCGGCACTGCTGGCTGCTTACCTATCGGCGTCACTACAACCTTATCGCCAATATGCGTAATCGTAAAACCTGGAGCATCGGACGGCAATACCGGCTCAAAAAATGGCGGCTCGTAACCTGGAACGTATTCCGGTTGATACGCTAAGACGCTCTTTTTCTGGTTCTCCTTCGTTGCGTCCTCACTCATATCTATTGGGTATCGCAAACCTGGAACTCTAACAGCTATCTGGCGGAAGTAAAACTTCTGATAGCAGTACGGATTATCTTTGTACTGCGGACACTCCGCCAAATGCTTCCTTTTATCTTCCGGTCTTTGCTCCCATGACTTTGTCTTAGGCCAAAATCGGATCGGCAGAAATCCGAAACGATTTCCCCAACATGTAATAGAATCGCCCTTGGTTGGCGTATGTACCTCTGTTACTGGAAGACTATTCAAAAATGACAAGTACTGACCGTACCTATCTCCCCTCCACAACATCTTCAAGAGTTGTTCCTTTCCCTCAGGGCTAAAGGATCTCAAATAGTTGTGGTCAAGGAGAGAGGTAAGGTACTCCTCCGCCTCCTCTCTACACGCTGGCCAAAACAAATGAAACGTAAGCGGAACTTTATTACACACTGACTCCAAATTCTTAAAATTGTCTTCGATCAATATTTCAGAATATGGAGCGATATCCATACTCCAGTGTTGTCTTACATACGAGTCTTTACCGTTCGAAATTCTGACCGGTTCATACTCGTGGTAATCAACTTCCAGAGTTGGTATCTCCAATAACTGCTTCGTTTCTTTTCTATACCTTAGATAATTCTCGTATAAAACCATAGATACTGGTTCATCGAGTCTACTGAAACTCTTCCCTCGATTAACCATATCTACCACCTTGTTCATTATTCGAGTTCTAATCTGCTTTTCCGACAAAGCTTCTTCGAACTCTTCATCCTCACTTACCGTATCGTTACCGTCTACGTTCTTACTTTTTTCTTTAACGGTATAATCAGGATGAATACCCTTAGGTATACTCACGTCTCTTCCTCTCTTCGGATTTGCCTCGTAATGAGGGAAGCTGTACTCCACATAGCCTCCAAATGAGGTGTCCATTTGGGCAGCCATACGGGCATACGCTTCCTGTCTCATTACGTGGTAAATAGCCGACGACTGCGGCTCCTCTACTTCCGGACTTCCACAAAAAGTCTGCGGAAAATTCTCTCCATGTATCATATTAAAAAACCTGTACAACCTGTACGACATTATCTGGATTTGATCCGCTTTCATCAAATCATGCGGAAAATACTGGAATCCGACCTCGACTTCCATAGCTAACTTATAGTGGAAAAACGCTAAGAAAACCAACAATGAGTAGTAGGCGTCCAGTGCTGAATACCTGATTTCAAACTGCGTCAACGTGTGCCTACAGAATCGTTCACGTTGCGCTCTCTGACGGAAATCGATTTGGAAATAACCAACGTCCGCCAGATACAGCTCCGTGAACAATCCTTTCAGCTTAAATGTCTCTGGGCAAAGTCCCAACTTCCTGGACATTGCCAAAAATCTTCCATTCAATTGATCTCCTACCTTGGCTACGTCATAATAACGGCCATACGAAGATGTAATTCTATACTTGATCTCTGCTGTCAGATCAACATCCTGGTGATTTCTGCCTGCGCCATTAACATTCCAGACGGCAACCAGATCTGTAACCAAGTTGTATCCAACGAGAAGCATGTCTGAATCTAAGAGCTCATGAATGAGCGTCCATTCCTTCGGCATGATTGTCGTAGTATCTACAACAAAAGTGTCTCCAGTCACCGTCGAGAAGCTAATGACTCTCGCGAACTCCTTCCCTTTTGGGTTATCAACCCCAGAAGTCGCGAAAACCTTGCTCACGTACTCTTGAGTAACTTTTTCGGTATCAAAACCGATAACTGGCTGTCCTCGAAACCTGCTCACCTTCAGAGTTTCGATCATCTCAGCCACCTTACCTATTTCGACCAATTTCGGTTCTGTTAGTTCCAACGGAAATCTTCCGAACGTCGTTGCGAACCATCGCTCCAATTCGCCGACTCTAACAATGCGTTTAACATTGTAGTCTAAAAAATTCAGGCGAAATGTTTACAACTTTTTAATAAAAATTTTTCCCAAAGCGGACAAACATCGGTTAAATTCTACCTTCACCACAGATAGTAAGCACAAATATGAAAAGGAAAAAAGAAAATTGCAAGCAGGGGAAAATAAGGTACCACACATATATTGGGTTAGTGTTGGCAGATAGTTAAACACAAGTGCGGCCCCGACTTCTACCTTATACGGGAGTACACGCACAGACCACCTGCGTCTTCCATCAATCGACTGCATGCCGTCTCAATCCAACGCCCAAAACGGCCTATCCAACTAATAAATTAAGAATTTCCAAGAAGAAATTTAAAAATATTTTTACAATTTACCCAAGATGAGGAAATTCGTAGAAAATTAAGTAAAGATGGAATTTAGAAATTTAAATAAATTTTGAAATTATCTACCCCTAGTCGACTAGTTGCTACACTCCACTTCTTCCCCATCACATAGACGAATTTATTCAACTCGCTATGTGTGTAGAGGAATAATGTAGTTTCGCAAAAAGTCCAAATTTTGCGCTACGGGCAGCTTTGCCACACTTTTTCAAGTTGACAGCACAATTATGTTCCCACTAAACTTTTACAATTGTCTAGGCCTTCGTCTAGACACCCGTGGGCTATGACATCCTGCTTTGCCCAAATAATTTTTAAATTAACTAAGTTTAATAAGTTAGGTCGCTTACCATCGACTAAAAAATACCGATTGTTTTGCCGCACCTGCGGCTGTCCGTAGGTCACGTGGGGGTCCGTGACCAAATACTGTTTCGTCCGGCGTCCATTGGGGGGCCTGGACATCTCGACCGCTTCTTTCTCAAATTCTTCGAATTCTGCGCTATCAATTTTTGTAAAATTTTTTGAATATGAGCTGAAAAATCGACAAATTTTCCGCTTTCGCTACTTTTTGTCTATTTTCACTCTAAAACTCAGCGGTTTTCCCAATTCTTCCAATATTCACAGAATTGGGGGGCAACAATTAAGTATTTCCTCCGAAATTAATCGGACTCACGGAAGTTTAAAATTTAGGCCGCGAAAAAAGTTTTAAAAATTTAGGTTTTTGCGAAGAGTGGTTTTTTACCAAAAATTTTGAGAAATTTTTAGATTTACGCGAGAAAAATTTAAAAATACACAATAAATACGCGATAAATACATAAATAATTACAATTAAATACAATTTGTACTTAAATACACAAATTGGGACGAAAAAATATGGGGGGTAATCACACGCATACACACACGCGAAAAAACAGCGCTACGCGCTACGGCAGTTTATAATTGTCAATTTTTGAATCTACAGTAAACTGCGTGTCCTTAGATGACACGTCGTTAGACTGCAGCCATCTGCCGGTCTCGTAGCGAAAGTGCTTTAACCTGCTCACGGATACCACCTGCTTTTTCAGCGGCTCTCTCCAGTGAGCGATTTCAAGCACATTCTCTGATAATCTCTTATTATCAGTAACAACATACGGTCCTTGCCACGGCAGACCCAGTTTTTTCTGTTTATCGACTTTCAGCAAAACCCAATCATTGACGGAATAATCATGAGCTTTTGCTTTACGGTCAAAAAACTTTTTACTGCTCTCCGCAGCCTTCCTGATATTCTCTGAAATGGTCTCATAAGTTTCTACTAAACTTTCGGTTAGTATATGCTTATAAGCCTCATAGTTCATTGGCAGAACTATGTTTCTAGCAACTCCAATACTAATGCCAAAATTTGCCTCATGACCTCTCAATAAGGCAAATGGAGAACATCTCGTTGAGGTATGAGGTGTGGCATTATATGCAAAAACGACAGATTGCAAATATCTGTCCCACTTATCTGAATCCTCTATAGCAACTTTTCGCAACTGCTTGATCAAGGTTTGGTTAAACCTTTCAACCATTCCATTTCCTTGTGGATGGTAGGCAGTTGTGAAAATCTTCTGACACTCCAACAATTTACAGACTGACGTCATCAAATCAGCTGTAAAGCATGAACCGTTATCACTCAACAATTTCACCGGGGTTCCATGCCTGAACACAATATTTCGAAGAAAACTGTCCACAATGGTTACAGCAGATTGATCCGGGATCATTTCTGCTTCCACCCATTTTGTAAAGTAATCTTGAAATACTATCACATACGGTCTTTTCTCGCTCATGGGAGATATTCCCACAATATCTACAGAGACTATGTCAAATGGTCCTCTAGGAATGATTGGATTCAATGGCGGAATTGTAGCCTTTCCTGGAGTCGCAATTTGACATATCGGACAAAAGCTGATCCAGCTCCGAACATCCTTCTCGATGCTCGGCCACCAGAACCGCTTTTTAATAATAGCAAGGGTTCTCTTAAACCCTTGATGCGTCATCATCACCGCTCCATGATACTGATGCAGGACAACTTTTTTGAGCACAGAGGGGACAACAACTTGATCCTCTGCCTCGCCAAAAGTCTCTCTATATAGTATCCCTTGATCGATATAAAAGTTACTTTGAGACTTAGTGCTACTAAAAGCACTTAGTTTCTCGAAGATCACTTTTAGATCTTTATCCTTTCCTTGCAACTTTGACATCAAGGCGTTTGAGATAAGCCCTTTTGGTCTACCATCTTCAATCTCTGGGGCTTCTTCAAACTCCTTCTCCTTTGGTTCAAAAATTCTCTTCACCTCTTCTTTAGGTTTTGCTTGCCCAGGAGGATGTCCTTTTTCCTCCTGCTGCACGTTTTTTGACATTTGTCTAGTGACTACCGCCTCAATTTCATATTTCTCAGGCGTTCGATAATTATCAAATTCTGGAGAAATATTAAGTTGAGTTTCATCACTAACACTATACTTTGAAGCCACTGAAGCTGTGGCCATCTTCACCGGAGTGAAGACTCCTACAGCCTCATCCACTTCATCTCCTCTGAGTTCCCGAAGTTGTTTCACTAAAACTTTGTGGTTTTGGTTAAGGACTTCGTCTTCAGTAAGAGATTTCACATCTTCTTTCTGAAAGATAAGCTCCCATTTTGGTGGCAACTTCTCTTTCTGCTCATCCGGTTCCTCCTTCCTGGAGAGGAAATCTGCCATGGCATTCTGTCTGCCAGGCACATACTCCAACTTGTGATTAAACTGGCAAATGAATGCGTACCACCTCTTGAGTTTGTCGTTAGTCTGTGTATTCACCCTCATTGATAATAATGGTTTGTGGTCAGTTTGAATCCTGACCTTTTGGCCCAAAAGATAGTGTTTATAAATTTTAAGGCCGTAAACCACAGCTAAGCATTCCCTTTCGGTGGCGCACCATTTCCTTTCTTCTGCCCGCAATATCCGACTATTGTAGGCAACTACCCAACGTTCCGAGTCAGTCTCTTGACATAACACTGCTCCCAATGCAATTCCACTGGCATCCGTTTGAAGAATGAATCGTGCAGATCCGTCTAGAATTGGATGTCTTAAGAAAGGTACTGAGGTCAATGCTACTTTGAGCTTCTCAAAAGTTGTGTAATGCAACTCCGTTACATTCCATGTTCCCTTCTTGCCTGTTAATTTGTACAAGGGTTCAGCTAGTGCTGCTAGGTCCGGTATAAATTTCTTACACCATTGTAGCATACCTAGGAATCTTTGCATTTTCTTAACAGAATCCGGGAATGGAAATTCCGTTATCGCCTTGACCTTCTTAGGATCCGGAGAAATTCCATTCGCATCCAAGATGTGTCCTAAAAAGTGCACTTTCTCGGGAAGAAATTCACATTTCTCTGGCTTAAGTGTCAACTTCGCCTTCCTCAACGCTTCTAGCACCATTTTCAAATTCTCTAAGTGTTCCTCGAACGTATTCGAGAAGATGATAATATCATCTATGTACACTAGGCAAATTTTCCATACCAAATCCCCAAGGATTCTCTCCATCATCCTTTGGAATTCAGCAGGTGCATTCTTCAACCCAAACGGCATCACTTTAAACTGAAATAAGCCCTCTTGGCATATAAAAGCCGTTTTCTCCTTGCTCTCCTCCTCCATCGGGACCTGCCAATATCCCGACTTCAAATCTAGAGTCGTATAAAACTTCGCTCTTCCAAGGCAATCTAAATAATCATCCATTCTCGGGATGGGATATTTATCATCCTTGGTCACTTCGTTTATACCTCTAAAATCCACTACGGGTCTCGTAGTTCCATCTTTCTTTCCAACCAGGAACAAGGGTGCAGCCCACGGTGACTTCGAGGGCTCGATCACTCCTTGATCCAACATCTCCTTTATGTGTCGCCTTACTCCTGGCCGACTATTAATAGAAGCTCTGTAATATCTCTTCGCTACAGGTCTTGCATCTCCTGTATCTATCTTACACGTCAGAGCTGGGGTTGTAGTAGCCGGATCACCAGGCAAGCTAAAGACATCTCTGTACTTCAACAAAGACTCTATAGCTTCCGTTTTCTTCTCTTCCGATATTCTTGCCTTTGATATCATCTTGCATAGTGAAGTATAGAACTCTACAGAATCAGCTTTTGATAATGCAGGCATTCCTTCCTTTACCATGCAGGTCTGATATTCCTTTTCTTCCTTTATCTTCTTCATTTCCTTCACTTTCTTGTACGTATCATCATCTTCAATAAGCATAGATTCTGTATAGCCAATGATTTGATCTCTCTCAAACCGACATCCAGAACCTGTGGTATTGGAGATTAGTACTACAAACTCCTCTTGTGATCCGTCTACAACCGCTTTCTCCATTCTGAACTTCCTTTCAGAATCCTTTGATTCGACAATAATTCCGTTCAACGTGGCATCTCCATGTTGATCCCAAAGTTTTGCCTTCATCAAAACATCTGTTCCATATGGAATGTAGGTTTTACTACATGCAACAATTGCAACAGTTGTCTTTAGCAGACAAACTTTTGGATAAACAATTTGATTTATGCAATCAGTCGATGCCACACTGACTTTAGTTACTTCTTCCATTACTGTTTGCACAGTAGTTACAGAAGGAACTTGAACTACGTCAATCTTTCTCTCAATGCCTTGTATCGTCATGGCATTTCTTTTGAAATCAATCACCACACCTAAATCTGGGTGTGCCAAAAAATCTGTGCCTAAGATCAGGTCTTCACCTGCATCTGGCAACACTATAGCATTGACTGGAAAACTTCCGAATTCAGTCTTCATACAAACTGGTACATACCCATAGGCATGCACAACTTTTCCATCAGCTACAGTCACTTTAAGGATACGAGGGTACACTGTATAATCAACGTCTAATGCCCTTTTCAGGAGCTTAGAAGACATGACCGTACACTGAGCTCCTGTATCGATTAAAGCTCTGGTAGCCGTTTCTTTAATAACCACATTTATATAGAACGGAACCGTTTTCGGATAATTTTCCAACATCCTTCTCTCTACGTCCGTTGCTTTTCTTCCATACTTCACATGAGCCAAATCTCTTTCTTTCACTTTCTCTAGAGGTGTCACCTTATCCAGGTGAATAATACTTCCGAGAACCAAACTAGAAGATTTGTTTCTACTCTTTTCGCTTTCATCATCCACATCCGTACGGCTTGTCACCATTACGTTATGCGAACTAGGTTGCGACTGGTTCGAAACAAATGATCCAGACTGATCCTGGACGGTACTACCCTGAATAGCAGGTTGACTAGTTGGTGCAGGTAACATCAACTGAGGCTGTCTCTGCAACTGGATGCCTTGTTCCCTAAGTCTGCAGAATTCCCTGTATCTCTCAAACTCTGGGTCATACCCGTACATTTGATCTTCTTCGGGGAATCCTACATAATAGGCACCTCTTCCTCTTCCTCTAAATCCAAATTGAGGTCCACCTCTACCTCTGAAACTTCCTCTATATGAAGCATTCCTATCACCACCATAATACTGATTAGACATGCCACGGTTAAATCCACCGCGTTGCTGTTGCTGACGCCGGTATGCTAATGTCTTACACTCTTCCGTAGCATGAGTATTATTCTTATGATAAATGCAATAGGGTCTCTGCTGCTTCAACTGCTTCTGCTTTTCAGCAGACGCAGCCTTCACAGTAGTCAACTCTTTTAGGGCTTCACTCTGAGTAACTTGTAATTTATCTACTTTCTGAACCAATTGTAGCCACTCCTTTGAGAGAATAGCTAGAAAAGACTCCTTGGCCTGCTCCTCGTTAGACTTTTTGACATCACGAGGCGACGGACCAGGTATCATCTCTTCCGCATTCTCCTCACTTCTCTCCTCTTCCACTGCCTTTTGCAACTGATTTTGTGGTCTTGACTTCGTCTGGTTATACTTTTTAGTACTTCCATACGGAGCATTCCCTACAAAAGCAATTTCCGGGCACATCTCTTCTGCTACAACTTGATTCACTACAATCGGTTTATCTTTGGCTCCAAAAGTAGTAAACACATTCTTATACTTTTTATCAATCTGAGTTACGGCGTATGCAAGGTCTTGCCATGTTTTCATCGATGGCAATACGTCCTGCAACTCCGTCTGATACAACGGACTACTCTTATAAATGAAGGCATTAATAATATTCTCTTGCCTTACTTGATCACTCTGATCTGCATAGACCAGATCCACATGATTGCTCAATCTTTTTAAAAACTCTAAGGCTGACTCGCCTTCTTCCTGTTTCATATTAAACAACTCTCTTTTGAGCATCGTCAAATCATAAGTCGGCGCGAGATACTTTAAAATATTTCTCCGCGCTTCTGTATAACTTGAGGATGTTCTCGCTATCCTCCTCGCCGTGTTCTGAGACAACCTTCTCAAACACTCTTTCTTCACTTTATCAGCCGTATTCTCCAGAAACTCACTTTCCAGATCAGTAAAAAACTTCAAAGCCTCCGTCGGCTTTATACTATCATGCAAAGGTCTATGTTTCAAGGCCTTTACCACATCTCTCACATCAACTTCAACACTTGAGCTAGAATTCGAAGTAGATGAACTGCTATTATCACTATCTGAGTAATGTCTACTTCTAGCTCTTGATCTGTGAGACCTCTTTCGACTCTTCGACTTTCTCTTTCTTCTCCTCTCAGGGCTAAGGTCAGCTCTATTTGCGGTATCTCTCCAAGGAGTAGGACGAGAAAACCTATCCTCTCCCTGGGACGATTCGTCGCAAATAGTCACCTTCCTTTCCCTCGACCTCCTATTCTCTGAGTAACCGTAGGCATTCGATTGTGCTTGTTCAGCATTCCTCGAACTCTGCGGCTCCTCAGTCCAACCTCTATCTCTAGCCGAATATTTGTCTCTGTCCTCTTGAGACCTGACATAAACTTCTGAATGAACCTCTCTCTTAGGTTCACTAACTCTCTCAACTCTATTCTCAAGGTAAGAAGACTCACCTATCTTCCTCCGTTGATCATCCTCCGATTCCTTTTCCTTGACCTGCGCGCTTTCGATTACTTTGATCAACAACTCGACCTTCTTCTCCAGCGCATTAAATCGTAAATCCTTGGGATCGACTCGATCCCTCGGATCCTCTCGTCGATTCCAATTCGTAATTTCGGGGTCGTATCGCCTCGAATATTTGTCGTCGTATAAGTCGGCCGGCGCGTCCTCGTAATACTCGTCGTAATTCATGTCCACCAAATTTGATCTCCACGCCGGTTTCGATTTCCGTCTAATCTCCTCCAGCGTTTCGGCCATCGGATGGACCAACTTCGAGGGCGACGTCGGTCTCTCCTTCTCAAAGGTCTGCTGACCTCTGACACTACCACTTACAGTAGTTTCAATCTCGGCTCTCCTAGCCATCTCAAAACCACTTCTCCTCAACTCCTCTTCAACTCTTGCCATTTCGGCAATTCCACTCTCTCTCCTTCCTTCAGTCTCAGGCGCCTGTGCTTGAACCTTTTCTACCGCTGCGTGTTCTTCAGCAGAGTCCAGATTCGAAACACTAGGTTCATGTGACCTAGGAGGAGTCCTCAACATTTTTCCTACCGGAATACTCATCTTTTTCACTTTTCCGGTATGTGACTGCAAATAAAACCCAGGAGGTTTAGTTACTTTTCTGGTGGTTCTCCGGTTATCCGTCGTGAGAGGCGTTAAGAGTCCACCACTTGTTAGGCAGCTGTGGGGTCACAATCAAGCAACAGTTCTAACCACAGGCTAACAACAGCAACAAACACAAAACTCTCCCAGACGTTTCACCAGATATACACCAGAACCCTCACTAAACCTCAGGCAGGACGCCTTGACACGTACCTCAGGAGCTCCTACCCAAGTCTCCACTCCTAATCTTAAAGACTCCTTCCACTACGCTCACAAAACAAAACAACTTACAGGTCCAAGTTGTATTGGGTGACGAAGGGCGACGCCAATAATAAATAATATACAAAAATATTATAAATAAGACGACCACGGCGACGCTCCATAAACTAGTCTTTTTCCATAATGACAAAAAGACAGAAAACTCGCGAAACAGTGGCAGAAATAACCCATGCAAATTTATCTTTCTTTCTCGCCACTTCTCGCCGCGTCCAACCGCCTGCGCACCGACGCCGGAAGCTGAACACGTGCACCTGAGCCCACCTCAACAAAAACACGCCCGTGATCAATGAATTTTTGCTTTAGATGTGATACTAATTTTTCGCTCTTTGACCGACTTTTACTTTTGGTCCAAAAAATCACTTTTGAATAAAAAAATAGTTTTTTCGTCGATTTCCGGCGGTTTGAGGTAGATGTAGCTGTCGACAGCTGAAACTTGGGGGAAGGGTCGTCGACAACTGTCTATAAAATTGAATATTTCATTTTGGGGAACCATCTCCCCATTCCCCCATCTACAGGTAATCATCCCCAAATCCCTAGAAATAATCGCCAGCCCCTAAACTGCCCAAAAAATCAAAGGACTTTAGCCTTAAACCAATCAAAAGCTTTGTGCCAATTTTCACAAAGGCTCGAAATCTTTTGTGCCGTTTCAATTTTTTTTTGAGCCAGAAATCATGTTTTGGCATACCTGTACTTGGGGGGGGGGGTTGGGGGAACCCCCCCCCCCAACTTGGCCAACCCAGTACCCAAAATCATTTTCCCCAACCCCCCCCCCCCCCCAGTTTGGAAAAAATTAAAAAAATTTTCAAAAAAGTGTATGTTTTTTGGCCTTTTTTGGGAAAAATTTCGACTTTTTTCTACCCCCTCCCCAACTGATCGGAGGTCTTACAGGTATGTGTTTTGGCACAAAAAACACTGGAATGCACCTTTTTTTCATCGACGATTTTTTCTACACATGAAAACTGAAACCAAAATTACTTTCCTCGTTTTCCAAAAATTTTCTACAGTTTAAAAAAGTGTATAATGTGGCAGCTGGCCACGAGAAAATTCTAGTCAGTTCAGTCAAAGTGAGCATATGAATGATATATTGGTGATCTAACAGAAACAAAAAGCTTATGAGCGATAGAGTTCTCGATCGATTACAATTATTCAATTTTACATATTCTTAGTCCGGCGCAGAGCGACGAAAAATTTTTCGGATTTCCACTTTCTAAAACGCTCGAAAATGAACTTTCACAAGGTTGGGAAGTAAATTATAATCAAACTGATAATGTGTAATTTGTTCCTCTTTCCGGCGCGAAAATTTTCGAGTTTTTACATTCTAAAACGCTGGAAATGGAATGAAATTGTACAATCAGTGTTTTTTTTGCTGAAAATTTTTTGCCCCATTAGGGGAAAAACCCCAAAAATTTTTTCCTCATGAGGAAAAATCAATTTCCTTGCTTAAAAATCGCTCAAAATCATTTCTGATGTGTCTTTTTAACGTTTCTCATTAACTTGCATCTTTTTCCGCCAAATAACCGACATCTTTTTGAAAAAAGTTTCGAGCTGTGACCTGCTTGTAAATATATATTCAAGTAAGTTTACATGAGCCAAGCAAGAGAATAATTCAACGGAATAACCTTTATTTCTTATATTCCTTTGGCGACACCTAATTTTGACATAACAAGTAAATCAAACAGTCTTCAACCAGCAAGTATTCCCACTTGAACTCAAAATGTTTTAATCACACAAATGTCCAAATCTTTTTGAAGACCGCAAAAAGACTTTAAGAAAGTAACCGAAAAAAATCTTGCTTTTCGTCCAATTCTCAAGAAAAACGACTCAGGATCAAACGTTTATCCATAATATCCAGATAATCAAAAGCTATAAGCATTAGCTAGAATGACATTTTCTAACCGCGCATTGGGATAATATAGAAAAATTATTAAATAATTAAAATGCGGCGCCATCGCCAAGCGCCGGAAAATTTCAACAATTTTCAATTTTATAACGCAATAAAGTGCACCTATGAACAGGAAACCATCAAAAAAATTTCCTCAAATTAGTGCCTAAGTACAAAAAGATTTTCCTGAATTTAAAAAAAAAATTCCTCAGAAATGGTCGATTGAGGAAAAAACTGTGGTTACAACAATACTAAACACTCGAATGCGAGGGTTTCGGATCGAAATGAGAATAAGCACTGGGCATCACTTTGAAATTATTCAACATTCCTTACTTGATTATCATCGCCACCTGAGTACAAATGACAAAAATTGGAATTACCGCGACTGGTTCGCACCCATCTTATAAAGTTATACACATTTGAACATATAGTGGGTTATTGGAAGGGAATTAACGGGGCGGGACTTAGGCTAAATCTTTGAAATTATTTAGGCTTGCACCCTAAGCCTAAGCCTGAGCCTAATCCTAAACATATGCCCAAGGCTAAGCCTAAGCCTAAACTTAAATACAAGCCTAAGCCCAAGTCTGATTCTAAGCCCAATAATAAGCCTAAGCCGAAGCCTAAGCCTCGCCCCGTTAATCCCCTTCCAATAACCCACAATGCTCAAATGTGTATAACTTTACAAGATGGGTATGAATCGGACGCCGTAATACCAAAAATTGTGCCCAGCCAAACCACGGCACCTTTTGTTACTACGCATTGCCGAGCGGGGGAACTGTCATCAATTTGATTGGTCGGAAAAAATGTATCATGGTTTTGATTGGCCGAAAAAATGTAGTTTACTGCTTACTTATCGTAAGTCTTAAGGCGCTGTCATACTTCACCGCGCGGTGGCTTGTCATACGTCGCCGCGCGGCGCCGTACGGCGCCGCTTTTTTACTTTTGGATTTTGCTCTTCTCAAAAAATGTGTATTGGTTTAGTTGAAACCTGATGGGGCGCCGCGCGGCGCCGCGAAAATTACAAAAACCTATTCATTCCTCAAAGGCGGTACCGCGCGGCGCCGCTTTTTAGTATGAATAGAACAACCGGCGCCGCGCGGTGAAGTATGACAGGGCCTTTAGCCTGAGCATAAGCCTAAACCTAAGCCTAGCCCTAAGCCTAAAGGCCTTGTCATACATCATCGCGCGGTACCGCGAAGTAAGAATAGGTTTTTGTAATTTTTGCGGCGCCTCGCGGCGCCTCCATCAGGTTTCAACTGACACATTTTTTGAGAAGAGCAAAATCCAAAAGTAAAACAGCGGCGCCGTATAGCGCCGCGCGCTACCGCGCGGCGAAGTATGGCAAGCCACCGCGCGGCGCCACGTGGTACCTCGCGGCGAAGTATGACAGGGCCTTAAGACTAAGTCAGAAAATTTGTCGGAGACTGAAAAAATCGATAAATTTTTTTGACCAGTCAAAGCGATGACAGATCTCGCTCGGCAATGCTTAATCCTTTTGCTATTTTAATACAATATATTTCGTGAATAGAGAAAAGAAATACAGAAAGAGTTTTCTTGATTACTTCCGCGCTTTCTTGATTCGCTATCACATGAGTACAGCAATAATTAGACACAATATATGTTTTTGATACCATCAGCTATAGTCAATTTTCTACTAAATGAAAACGCAAAAAGATGCCTGAAAAGAAAAAAAACAACCTATATTGCTTGTTTTTTGTAAAATGCTTGTAAAAATGGAAGAACTTCAAAAATTGGAACAGTCGTTGAGATCGTTTCCGCAAAGTTTTTACGATATATTTTCCTCTAAATAAGTAATTTTAATTACTTATTTAAAAAGTTATTCGAGCACAAATACCGCTCTCGAAGTCGTTTACACGAAGCTCTAACGGGATTTTTTACTCAAAAATAATCTCCAGTTCCTATGCGACGTGTGATCAAGAAAATAAAAATATGTTATAAATTATAATACCTGCTTTTCACACACGATATTTACAGAAAATTTCTTGAGTTCCTATACTATTCGCTGCAATAAGACGATAAAAAATCAGAACAAATTATAAGCATTTCGTTAAAGCTGTTCATTCTTCCCAGATAATAATAAGGAAAAGGTTACAGTTTCTACAGCATCGGACGAAAATTTTTCCGCGTGTGGGCGAAAACCTAGACGTTATCATTAAAACAGAAAAATGTTACATGTCTGATGAAACGATAAAAAAGGTTTGGCCAGACGGTGTGAAAAAACATACACAGCTTATTTATGCAACAGAGTATACATCGATTAGCTGATAAATGTTGATAAAGGATAACGTTGTTGTCTAATATTAGATTTGATTGTGAATTTTGCACTTGAGAAATTGTTTACGGCTACAATACAGCTCAGCTCGTTGATTACAAAATTGATTATGTTTAAACGCCGTGTATATTTTTTTAGTAAAAGATTCCTCCAAACAATCCATTCACACTATGAAATATCAGATGGAGCCACAACCAAAAAAAAGGTTGAATTTGCCTAACTATTTTTACTCAGTCAGTGGAAAACTTTGTACTGTAGCGAAGACATTCGATTTCTTTACGACAATGAGGAGAATAAAATCGTAGACATCATGCTCAACAATTTTCAATTTGGATGGAACGTCTTGACACCCAAATCCATCAATAGAACATATGGAGTTTTTACGGGGGGACTGGTTTCATCAAACCCAGTTTCATCAAAGAGACTCCAGCTCCAGCTATGCTTGAGCCGCAGTTTAACTCTGTATGTCATAACGTTGCAGCTAGATTTTATCATACTCCCCTAAGTTTTAGCATACACAAACTAGCATCACCCATAGGCTGTTTTTCTCAAAATTCCTCCAAACAATGAGACTGGAAAGCAAGAACTATTACAGACTTTTATGATTATCAGCTAAACCGCATGTCACCTAGGGCTGTAAAACATGTTAGCATTCTCAACTAACCCCCAACTATGTTTTGAGTAAAAAATTTTGTTTTCAACAGTTTGTGCGAACGATTTCGACGACGGTGCTAATTCTTGTCAATTTTTACTTTACGAGCATTTAATAAAAAACAGACTAAAGATTCTTAACATATCAACTAGTTGACATTTTTAGGGTAAATTAAGCACAAGCTAGGTTTTAACATACGAACTCTGGAGGAACTTGGTCATTAAACGACGTCTGTAAATCGCTTTAAAAAACAGTATCTTAAACTGTATATTCACCTAATGCAAACTCAAAACAACATTACGGATCCTCAATATTCCTCCTACAGCATGGAAATTCTGTTTAAATAATTTTGTATAAAATTTAATGTAAATTTTTCTCATCAAACGTCAAAAAAGGTCAAAATCTAATTTCCTATAGCAACAACGATAGTGTTCACAAGTGTCCATAATCAGAGATAAATTTACACTGTTCTCTATGACACGTCAACAATTTTTATAGATGTAAATCGAATAAACTTTTTGGGTCAACGGCGAAGATGTTGAGTATTCTGAGAAAGTGAATCATGCTTTGGAACACCCTTTAATCACTTGCCATTCACGTTTTTCTCTTCCATTCCTTCACATTGTCTGTGACTTCATCTACTCCGACTTGTTCAGTCTCCCAATTTTTCGACATGAAATTCCTTACTTTTAATTTTCAAAACCTTGGCACAAATTCTAATATCAAACCACTATAAAATTTCCATAAGAAAAATTTCGAGTCTACGGTCGAATTAGAGCAATGCCAAATATTTCTCGAAAATAGCAAATGGCCCGAAAACAAAAAAATCGACTTTCTTTAACAGAAAGCAACTCCTCGAAAGCTTCAGCACAGACAAACACACGCACACATACACATTATATTCAAAAACGTAAAACTAGCTTTCGGCCTACATTTCGCTCTTTCTAAACGCTATATTGGAGTAAGCTGACAGTTGCAAAAGGCTGAACGTAAAAAAGCTTAAGCTAACACACAATTGGGCCCAGTGCCAAGCCACACATGTCTCTGCCAGGTACGGGCAAAACACATATTACGTATGCAATGGAAGTCCTATTGAGCTAACATGTTTCGAAAGTATCAAAATTGTGTTTAATAGCGCCTCTAAACGTAAGGAAGCCGAGGAAAATTGATCGAAAGAAAAGAAAATTAGTCGGATGGAAAATGGATGTTATCTCGGCGAGATGCCAACCAAAACCGCTTAGGGGCAAACGATTCGTTTATGGCTTTTATTCGAAAATTGAACAACAATCTATGATTAAAAGAAGAAGCATTTATACAATAAAGCAAGAGAAAGACAGAAAAAGCTATTTTCTTATAAAATGCTTGTAAAGTGACAATTGACAGAAACTGACTCTGTCGTTGAAATCGTTTACACAAACTTTGGACCATGAAATTTTTTACTCAAAAAAATATTTGGTGAGTTGATGAGTGTGTTCGCAGGTTTTCGGCTATACATGACATACAATGCTGAAAATCTTTAAAATCTGAAATAGCACTTGCTTTCCACTCTTAATATTTAGAAGCATTTCAAGAAAAACAGACTATAAAATAGGGAGTCAATTTTCTATCGAGAATTTAACGTGTATTGGGGAATTGATGCTACATGGAAGGAACATCACATGAAATGATGCAATAACAACCGTGAAATACCCGATGGCTCATTTAGGACAAAATTGATTACAACACTGAAAATTAAAGTCATGTAAATTTTTTGTTTGCGTTGATAAGACGCTCATTCTTTTTCATGTTTGACATAATTCGAAATTGACGCTGTCGCCGGATTACTGATGGAATGGAATTTCGCCGCAACCAATTCTTTAAAAATTTAGTGATAATTCATTTGGTGGACACACATATGACTCATTAAAACACTTTTAAGCGTTGAATTTGCGTGTTACTGTTATACACTAACCAAAATTTTTCATCAAATCAATAGGCTATCATTTAGAGACTTAAAATTGTATTGACCATACGGCAGAGGGTCACTTATTAGCGGTATTATTGGTAAAATGCCCGACATAAGACCCAGTCGCTTTAGGCGTAGCAAAGAGCGAGAAGAAGTAGATTCGCCGAGTTTACTTCACAATTTTATTATGCTCCAAACTTGCTCGTCGTACCGCAGAAGCTGGAGATTTTTCCCTGGAACAAAGTCGGAGAAAACTTGGGTCGGTGCCATATCCGCTACCTAGTGCACATCCGCTACCTAGTGCACATCCGCTACCATAGTCAGATCCGCTACCTAGTGCACATCCGCTACTTTCTGCTGAGGTATATAAGTAACACGTTACGCTTACTTTTTGCGTTGAATGACCTAGGCAGGATTTCATTATGGAAGAATGTACAGTATACATTTACAAATTACTAGGATCATTTAATATTTTTACCAATTAGATGGCGCATGTTTCGTGAAAATTTAAAATTTCATTCGGTAAAAATTGGGAAATATGCGGTTGCAACCGATGCGACTCAAAATTTTCAATTTGCCCCGTATTTTCAGAAGTAAATGCAAGAAATTGTGTTCTGCCAAATGCGTGCCACGAACCGTGGTGAGATGCAGTGGTTTGTTGTTCTAAACCGAGGGTTATCCCAATAATTTTCGATAGAAATGGGATAATTGCCATGGATCCACGTTTGCTGAAAATAATCAGTCCTTGGTCTACTCGGGAGGTATATTCAACAATAGTTTTTTTTTTAATTTTAAACTCAAAATGATGATAAAATATTTGAAAATAATTTTAAAAAGTATCTGAAAAAAATTAAAAAACAAAACAAAAACGATATTTTCATCACCCAGATTGCCGATTGGTACAGGTAAAGAATGAAAAACGTCCGTCTAGACTGATTGTTCTGTCACTCGAGGTGCTTGTGTGGTCACTTTGTTATGTAAATAAGAATTTTTCACGCATTAGAATGTGGCTGCGTGGACATTTTTATGATTTTATTACGTATCTTTACTCATTAGTGACTTATCTTTAGGTAGACTCCCTGAGTATTACGTTTTTTGACCATTCTCGCGGTGCCATAAAATTGGCAAAAAAAATATTTTTTACCACGCAGAACGCCTACCGTATTCCATTTTCTTTTATTCTTTTGTCTTCGGAAAACCCTTATGAAAACAATAGAAAAACTTTTTTCACATTTTTTTGCTGTCTAGTAGCGGATCTGACTACTGTAGCGGATGTGCACTAGGTAGCGGTCGTGGACTAGGTAGCGGATGTGCACTAGGTAGCGGATGTGCAGTAGGTAGCGGATCTGCTACCCAATCGAAAACTTGGAGCTAGTACAGACATTTTTGTTCGTCCGTTTTTCCAATTCATCTCTCACCACACTTACAAGTGTGCACTGAATACGAAAGGTTGAACACAAAATGCAAATGCCAATCTTCAACGAAGAGCGTAGAAGCAAAAAGATTGTAAATCAGCTGCAGATCACTGTCCTGATAGGAGAAATTAAAAAAATATAAGCTGACTACTATAGTGAAAAGACCTCGATGATTAGCCGGAAGGATGTCGAAAAATGAGTAACAAATTGATCCCAATCAGGTTAGAGTGGTGGTGCTAGAATATATGTGACCAGTGTTTTCTGAATCAGTGTGCTCCTGCATCACTTGGCTCATCTGACAACGGCTCTTCAGTTATTTCACTATGTAGTAATTTTTTGGTATTTCGTTTACTTGCATCTAGCTGATATCACACTAAGATGTATAATTGATCTAGTTGGATTTGAACAATTAAATCAATCAAACGATGAGCAGCAAATTTTGGACTAGTCATAAAGTTTGAAAGCATTTCTTCTTTGAATCGGCCTAATAAGTGGTATCAAAGCTCTTTCTTCACCTTCATCGATATTTTCATTACCCGAACGAGCAAAGAATCTACTAACTCTATCGCCATCATTTTTCACAGTGCAGAAGTATGCCTTTCTCCGAATTTACTTCTGCTTTTAGCAGGAGTAATATTCAGAACAATTTCGTTTTCTTTTTCCCCTAGTTTGCTCCAAAGTTTCTTGGAGTTTGTTCCTACTTTACTTTCTCCACCTTCTGCGATGCGAAAAAAATGTTTCTTACTTAATTTGCTCCACGATTGCTCCCCATTTTCTCCTTAAATGCTGCTAATCTTCTCTTATTTTATTTACGCCACCTCCAGCGATTTGACCCTTAACTGAATGACGGATTTCAAGGAAGATGGGAATTTAGTCAGTTATTTCGCATCTTCTACAAGTTTAAAGAAGTAATCAATAGAAGTGGCTCATTACAATTCAAGAAGTGCTACAATATGCATAACGATAGATATCAGTATAAATATAACTCGGGGTAAATCCATAAGAAATTCAAGGGTTACGGAACGAAATGAATCAATGATGAAATTAAATGACGAAATGGTCAATAGACACTGTATGGCAAAAAGTCCCGCACGGTCACCTGCTGAACATCAACTACTGACAGATTACCCTGGTGAAAGTTTCAGTTTAAATTTGTCGAACTAAATACTGATGTATGAGTTTAGTTTGGAACACAGCAAATATAAGGGGCATCATAGGAATGTCTGCAATACTGTTCAAAGTTTTATATCGATAACAGACTGATAAGACGAGTCATCGGTAACCTTGAAAATAAATGTGCATTAATTCAAAACAAATGAAGCCGATAAGCGTAAATTAGAGCATCAGGAACTCGCTTGCGTCCATCTTTCACCCGGAAACTTCGGAATAAAAGAAAGTTATTGGAAGACGTTAAAGTCGAGTTTGGAACATTAAAATGGAATAACGTAAAGAATACAGTTTCTATACCAGGGTTATTTTCCACCATCGGCGCCATTCATGCACATAAGGAGGTTGAGGCTCTGGATCCTCAGCAGTTTCTTGCTGACCCCCATTGGATTCTAATCCCCATTAAAAAGATGAGAAAGAAACGAAGAGAGACGTCATAAGAATGAATTCTGAATAAAGCATACATAATTCCAAATGTGTAACATTAAAATCTTTGAAAAAGCATACCAAGCGAATATTTTCACATATTTGACTAATTCAGATGTACAAATTTGATGGTTGGATATCCGAAGTTTTTCCTTTTGGTAATCAAGGAAGAAAAAGAAAATTCTAATCCGCCTTGTCCTGGCTGACCCCCAGCAGAATTTCCATGTTGTGCGTGTATAATTAGCACCTTTATGAATCTTAGAAAACAAAATAGCGATTCTTACTTTTCGATCAGAAATTTCGGCAAAAATGTGACCAGCAAGAAAATATTTTGAAGAATATCATCAAAATCCGATGACGAATACAAACTACTTCTCAAAAAACCAATCCGGTCCACAGTCGCGAAACTTTCGACATTGAAATTGAAAGTTGTTTTTCCTTGCGCCCACTATGCCAAATGTCGAAGAAAATAAACAACTCACGAAACTCATCCAAAGTTCATACGTTAGGGTCAAATCTCGCGAATTTTTCATTTTATAACACAAAATTTAGTGCATGGAAAACTGGAAAATCTGGAAAAACCAACCCTCCAAACCATCCAAGACTTTTCTAGACGGCTAAAATTTTTGGTTCAAAAAATGACAATACACAAATTATTGTCTATCGTCCAAAAAGCCGGAGTTCGACGAAAATGTGTTCACCAAGCATATACATAAAATGTGCAAACAAAAATATCGACTAAAATGTCATCTACAGAAATATAAATAATGCAAAATGGGACCCGTGTGCAATACAGTACTATAGAAAATCCACACACACACACATTTCATGTTTTCCTTACAGAAGCAACATTGGACAATATGCATCTATGTGCTGTATACTAATCTGAAAGCGGCCTTGGTCGATTCGGTCGAAAAATGATTATAAAATTTTTGTACCCCAGCATTGAAAACCAAACGCCCTCTCTCCCTTTCGGCCCTGACGAAGATACACAATATTGACGCGACGAAAAATCCTTACAGTAAGTAGAACCACTTTTTTGTACAAAAATGTATTCTGATAGGAAAAGCAAACGGACCTTGCTCGCACAATGAAAAGAAACGCGGTAAATAGTACGGAACTCGAGTTGGCATGTATGAATGCCAAAAACCTTTTTTTGTTGAAGGAAAGTTGGTTGGCAGATACACAAATTTATGTAAGTTGAAAATCTGGTTTCTTTTTGTACAGCCCACAATATGTGTGTGTAAGTGCAGTTTTCGAGCTAGGTAATTATAGAAGGGATGAAAATAATGGAACAATCGCTATTATGCAAATATGCCGCCCGCGGGAAAGAAACACGTTGGAGTGTCCAGCAGGAGTGGAAAACGTTTATAGGGTTAAGGGTCATTTATACTTGCCGTAACCGATCGCCAACAGCTTGAAACGTTCAGCCTGAAAATCCACTTTCGATCGGAGAGGATAACTGTAATTTTCTAAAAAAAGACCGACGGTAACCCCCAACCGAACCGAACGGAACGAAAATTTCCTTTTCGTTGAGAAACGTTGTGTCGATTTCTTTCCGTTCCGCTCCGTTCCGCCGAAAAAGGCAAGTATAAATGACCCTTTACGTCCTAACATTCGGTCACAGTAGAAAGCGACACAGGAATTGAAGATACGGAAATGACCGGAGTTTCATCGGATGGCCAAAACTATCGACTTAGCCAAAAACAAGCATAAAATTTAATTGAATAGCGACTTCCCAGAACTAATGAAAAGAGGCGACAGCTGTACTAGATAGTGGCTAGAAGGGTATTTTTTAAGGAAAACATATTATGAGCAGCTTTTTCACCATTAAAGCTCCAGGTGAGCCATTGTCGATAAACGCTAATCTATATTGATATCTGTGGTAATTAATTAATTAGAAATTTCCACCCGGTCCACAAGCACTACCATAGATTCGAAAGATCCGCAATCGACTCAAAAACATAACATCTGAAGCAAGGGATATCTGAGGGAGGTAAACTAAATTTAAACCCGAATGTAACCACTCATAACCCCGTCCAAAAAGAAGGCACTTCATTTTGAATTGTGTTTTTGAATAGCAAAATATTCCTGCTCGCCTTGAAAAGTCAATGTTTGTGTGGGAGCATACACCTGTCTGGGTGAGGTCAAACACTTTCTGGGCGAGGTGAAGTCCAACACCCCAACTTCCCACGCCGATGTGCGCTCAAAAATTGTTTGCTGTGATAAAAATTCTCTACGTGGAACATTCTAATATCTTTAGAATTCACTATTACAGATGTGCTCACGAGAAAAAGTTCAATTTCTTTTAGCTTGAACGAAGTTAAGGGGAAAGAAACAGGATACAGAACTGAAATTTTTCACGCATGATGGTTTTAAATTAATCTTCTAATTCCATCTCACTAAACTTATACTCAACATTTATTCGTACATATGGAATAAGAAAGAAGCAGAAGAAGGAATAAGAAATTAATTTGAAGGAGAATAAAGAAAATAAGAAATTAACCTGTCCAAGTACGGGAATACTTCGATGGAAGTTGATTGAGAAAATTCTTGAAATTCTTCCTCAAAACAGATACTAACTCTCATGGTCAGGCAATAAAACAGATATGAACTCTCATGGTCTCTCGTCTGGCAATTAATTTGGGCTTTCAACGTTTCGGAGCAAGTCATACCAATAGTAACAATAACCGCAAGTGCTGCAATTAAATTTTAAAGCAACATCATGAAATCATAGCCGAGTAATAACACTTTTGTCATTGAAATTTATGCTGATAACTTTTATGTGAATAGATCACCCCTCAAAAACATCATCATAGCTCTATTCTTCGTCCCTAAATTTCCATGCCTTCCTATTCTTGGAAAATTAAATTATGCAGTTACCTCATACTACTCAGTCAACTGCTCAGTTCTATGGAAAAAAGTCCGTATAAAAACTGTGGTGTTTTATAACTTTTTGATAGTCCGTGGCTCACACAAAATAAAAAGGTCAAGTGGATCATCTACAACTGCAGATCCGTATGCAGTGACTAGGTATATCACAGAGCGACGCGAGACCAAAACATCATAGAATCAAGTAAAAGCAACAATCTTCTGGAGTTGTTGAGAACACGACTATAAATTGTAAGTAAACGTCCAACGCATTATCATGGTGAAAGAGAAGATCTATTTGTCAAACAGCTGTCAACACCGGCATATACTGAACTATGTAAACGCCAAAAATCCTACCTATTTTTGAACTGACTACAAAAAACAAATCAAGTTGTATCTTGATTGTATGTCCGCCTTACTTGAAATGTTTGTAAATAAGATTTCCTGAGAAATCATATGATATGACTGGAACTTTGTGAGCCAACTTGACAAATCATTTTTCAAGTAAAAATCCTACAACAGCTTTGTGTAACCTACTTTAAGATACTTGTTTTTGTCACTTTTTAATTTACAGAAATTTAATGAAGAACAGACTATAGAGAAAGAAATCGAATTGCATATTGATTTCAGGAAAAATAAATAAACTTGATTAAAAAATAAATAAATGTGGGCGACTTAAAATCGCGTTTACGATTGTATCTTAATTTTTGGCTCTGTATTGCGATGCAAAAATAACGATTTTTGATGCGACATCTGGAATCAAACACATTTTCAAGTTACGATGAAAAAATCAAGCCCCTTTCTTGGAGCAGAGATACCTAAACACTATCAAACATCTATATAAACTGGTTGTTCGCACGAAATCGTACAATATCGACCTATATTTCTCATCGTCTGGTAAAAGCTCAAGGAAAATGGCCGATTATAAAGACCAAATTCAGGTTTATTTTGAATATTACATGAAACGAACAACAAAAGTAGAAAACTTTTCGACTTTTTAATTCAAAGAACACACAACTTGGGCAGAAAACGTAGACTGAATCGACAATTCTAAAGGGAGAAAGTTTGCATTGAACTATCGATTTTGTCACGGCACAACAGTGCGTCTATTGCGTAAAATATGCCTGAAGTCGGTGACGTAACAATGGATAAGTTTTTAGTCACATTATTTTCTCAGCGATGCGGAGGATGTTGGATTTTCAGTGCTGGAATTTCGTTAATTGCAGTCACAATAATCACTACGACAATTAAACACTAATGAATCTTAATTAGTCAGTCAGAAGCAGAGAAGAAATATTACTCACAATACGCAGGCTCTATTGTCAGCTCAGAACTTCTAAAAAAGTTAGTATTGACAGTATCGTTCAATAAAGATTTTGAGTGTGTCCTGTTGACACAGGTCGGGGGAAGAGGGCGATACGAGACAGATAGATACTGTAGGAGGGAGATACCAGTCAGTAAATGAGTCAAAACAGTAATAGATTAAGTTTATTATAATTCAAGATTCTTATAATTTTTGTATAAGAATAATAAGGAAAGATATTATAAACTGCAAAACCAAGAAACGAGACATCGCACTGAAGCAGGTAGTCACCAGACATGAAAAACTCGTAGAAGTTAGACAGCAATAGAAAGCATAGCCGAGCCAGAACTGTGACCAATTTGATTGGTCGAAAAAATTTATCAATGTTTTTAGTATTTTTGTGGCAAATTTTCTGGCTTAGGCTTAGACTTACAGTTAGGAAGCAGTAAACTACGTTTTTTGGATTGATGACACCATTTTTTCGACCAATCAAAATAATGACAGTTCTCGCTCTACAATGGTTTGTGGAGAACAACAAGGCCCAGTCCCAACCAGTGCCAAACAACAAAACCCACTTCTGCAAGAACAATTCAATGATGGTCAGCTACAAAGCCCAGACCAATGAACACACTATACTTAGCTACAAAGCCCAAACTATAGCAAAAGGAAGTCGAGAGATGACCACTAGGTGAACTCTAATCGTCAACTGTCGCCAATATCCATGATTTAATCGGCGACAGACGGCGATTCTAGGAATGAATAGACATTTGCAGAAAGCCCAATTCAGAAGGGAAAAAATCCAATGACTTTTGTCGCGACAATCGGCGACAATCGACGACTGTTGTCGATTCCTAGGATTCAATCAGCGATTGCTCTTCTGAATCAGGCTTTAGCCATATTTGTGAATAAAGTGTAACAATTTCTCAAACTATTTAGAATATCAGCTTGAAGGATGACGGCTAAGTTCCGCTTTCCATTCTTCAGAAAATTTTATCATAGTGAGGGTCATTCTTCGATGAAATGTAAAGCGATAAATATAAAAGCTTCAGGTGTCCGCAATATTTTATGTTACATCCTGATAATCAAAAAAAAAACTCGCTCAAATTCTCGGGAGTTACTCAATGAGCTTAGCAACTACAAAACGTGTAATCAATTCAAGCTTGTGCTCATTTTCCTGAATTCCAAAAGTCAGTTTTGTTTGTCCATTTTTTCATATTTCAGTCGTGCAAAGGTTCGCGGTTTTACTTCACGGAGCGGAAAACTTTATACTCACTCTATTTCTTCATGGCAGCAGGGAGGTCATAAATCATAGAAACAACATCATGCTCATCCACTTTTAATTTGTGTCTATGTCGACACATAAATTTTTCACAGAAATTTTGATAATTTGATCAGCTTATCAACGAAGAATTATCAGCTTGATACAAAAAATTTTTCCGGCCGATTACAATAATAGAGTTACCGTCGTGTTGAACTTGATTTCATTGATTCGCTGCGTCTCATTTCGAAACAACTATGCTACAGTGAATTTACTCTATCAACTTGTATCATAATGAGGGTTAGAAATAACTGTAGCTCAACATTATGGCAACAATATAGCTGGGACATGGACATAGTACTATTACATTATAAGGAAAGAAGATTGTTGCGAACGATATGTACGATTAGTCACAGAATGTGGAATTGCTGAGTTTCAGTCCTGATTTCGAGTATGAATTCCGACTGCCTTACCTATTTCTACTTAAACCCTGCATCAATCGAGTGATGATATTCAATACTCAACGTCAGTTACGCAAGGGGTATTCTCATGTGAGCGATTCCCAAGTGAGCGTTTCCCATGTGAGCGATTACCCATTGTGTGAATAATTCTCAATTGATCGATTGCCAAGTGAGTGAATTCCTAATTGGACGATTCTAAACGAGCGATCGAGAATGTAATAACACTTTCTTGATACGAGTATTTTCCTTCTTTACCTTATATTTTCCTTTGTATGCATTTCGTTTTCTGTGTGTATTGTTTATGTTTTCATTTATATATGTCTTTACGTTTTCATCTTTTGTCCCTGCTTTCTTTCATTTTCTTTTTTCCTTGTCATCTACTTTTTTGGCTCATGAAACCATACATTACAAGTTGTCTTTTTCAATAAGTATAATCCCTTAAAATTCTTATACAGTTCACCACGCTCTATTTCCTATTTAATTTTATCCTTTGTGAATTTTTCGCCATTTTTACTTACTTTTCATCTTAGTTTTTCTTAGTTTTTGGCTTTTACATCTTTAACTTCCTTGTTTTCTATTCTCCTGATTCTTTGTTTTTCTGTTCTTTTTTCACATTATTTTTTCTTTCGTTCTTAGTGTTTTTTGTTGCTTTTTTTTTTCTTTCGTTCTTAGTGTTTTTTGTTGCTTCATCTTTATTGTTACTTTTTTCATGTTTTCTTTCTTTTTCTAATGCTACCACCTATTTTCACTTATTCTTAATGTCTTTATTTTTGTTGACATTTTCTTTTTCTTTATGTTTGGTTTCTTCCAGCATTAATTTGTTTGTTTTTTACGAAGATTTTCACTCTTACAATGATGAAAGAGTGAAGCACGCTGAACTGTTCAAGAATTACACGGGAGACTACAGTTATTTAAAATGACAACTGTATTGTATCATGAGCAGAAAAAAAAGATGACAAGAAAGATGATGAAAGGAAGCTGAGACAAAAGATGAAAACGTGAAAACCTACATAAACGAAAACATACGCAACAAACGCAGAAAACAAAAGAACAAAAAAATACATCGGAAGAAAAAGATGAGTGTAACGACCAGATTTTGTGAAGCACTTTACTTTAACCAATTGGACGGTCCATACGGCTACAATGGAGCGGGGGAAACGGGCGATTCAACAATACAGGGGCAATATGGATACGAATCGAAGGCTGCTTTGACAACAATAAACGAAACAACCCAGTCTCAGCTTGCAAATAATTAACAGCCTCGGTTTAACTGCTTTCATAAAAATGGCGCTTGCAAATTATGAGACGATCACGAGCAACAAAAATTAAAAACTACGAATAATAATGACAAAAATCATGCTTTGCTTCTCTTTAAATAGGACGTTTTTGGCCACTCCCTGGGCGTCACGGGAGGTCGTGCTTCTGTCCATCTTCTTCTGCCAATCGTCGCTTCCTGCTTTGCTTTTCATGCTTACTTAGTCATGCCCTTTAATGCTTTTCTAGTACGGTATGCTTTTCGTGTCTTGCTTATTTCCTATGGTGGGCTTAGCCACACCTCTGTGCTTCTGTGCATGCTTCCTGTATCGGTTTCTCTGTATACACATGTTTTGTGGGGCCGCCACTACCGTTACACTTGAGACTACTGTCTGGCGGGGCTTCTACGTGCTTTACTGTGTGCAGGTGTTGTTTACGATTTTTACGGGGGATTACGGTAGCCGTGGAATGTGTGGTTCAGTGTAGGTTCTAGGGGACCAGCTGCCATTTGTGTAAATTAATTGGGGCATCTTAATTGGGCTACCGGGGTGTGAATGGATCAAAATAAAGTACTTCACGTAATTTTATAGGAATGTTTGGGTGTGAATCCCAGACACCCTTGAGACGATAAATTATGAAAATAAAATAATATTTAATAAATGTCTATCACATACAGTATGCTATATATTTACAGTACTGCGTTAGCAGGTACGTTACATTTCCCTCCTTCCGGAGTTGAAGGTCCTTGTTCAAGGCTTTTGAGGGTGGGAAGGGGTGGGGGCAGTTGCGATAGGTGATTCTCAAGGGTAAAAAGGGGCTGTCTCGTTGACATGTACCGTAAATGTGATATTCTTATGGGGGTGTTTGAGTGTAACGTTGGGGTACATGAAATTTGTAACTGTATAGGGCCCGTTTTGGCGAGGGAGGAATTTGGGGGTCAGCCCTTGTTTACACGAATGATTTTCGTAGAGAATGAGATCACCTGCCTTGTAATGGATGATTTGAGCATGCTTGTTATACTGGAGGGTATAGTGATCTTGGGCTTTTTGTAAGCTTTTCTGCACGGTTGAGAGTGCTTCTGTAAAATGCGATTTTACAGGAAGGGCCTAATCGTCTAAATCAACCATGTAGGACGTGGGGAAAAAATTTAAAGCTGCGTCTGATGGAAGATTAGCCTGTCTACCGTGAAGCAATTCAAATGGGAGATACGAGGTGCTATCATTCTTATGAATGTTGATCGAAAAAACAGCATAGGGTAGATAAGTATCCCAATCGGTGTGATTTGAATTGATATACATGCGGATACGGGTGGCTAGGGTCTGGTTGCAATGCTCAACTTCCCCATTGGCAATGGGATGGTATGGGGTGGTATGAATTTTTTGAGTATTGCATAAACTAGTGATCCATGAAAAGAGATTGGATACAAAATCGGATCCACTATCACAATGGATGATTTTTGAGGAGCCATGATGGCAAACGATTTTGGTTACGAATAATTTGGCGATAGTGGCTGCAGTGATATCAGGGGTCGGGAATGCCTCCACGTATTTGGTGAAATAATCGATGAAAATGACAATAAATCGGTTGCCGTCTTCAGTTAGGGGTAACGGTCCCATGCAATCAGCACCGACTCTATCAAATGGGCCAGTCGGCTGAATTGGTACCAGATTCGCATGTATTTTGTGTCGGAGGGCTTTTTATGTCTGGCATGGGTGGCAAGTTTTGCAATAAAGTTTGATATCACGGCTCATTTGGGGCCAAAAATATTTTTGCCTGAGCAAGTGTTAAGTTTTCCTGGCAGTGAAATGACCTGTGAATTTGCTGTCATGATGAGAGGCAATGAGATGCTGGACTTGTGACTTGGGAATGTATAGTTTTGCCTGTTTGTTGACTATACGAAAGAGGATGTTTTGATGCACTGCGAATTTGATCATACTAAGGGGGTTTTCTGGCGATTTTTGCTAAAATACTTTTGACAGTTGGGTCAGTGCGTTGGAGTTCAGCAAAATTTTTCTGTTGCTCTTCTTGTTCAGTCGCTTCAGCTTCAAGAACAGAATTGATGGTGGATATTTTAGGGATGGTTTCTAGTTGATCAATGTCGAAGGATTGCTTCACTGTCTCTGAGGGGAATGGAGAAATAGCATCTGCGTTGCGGTTAGCAGTGCCTTTCTTAGGTCTAGCTGAATACCAAAGAGGGCTAATCCCCAATGGGCAATGCGAGGGGACAGGTTTTCCTTCTGTAAGACCGCCTGAACTGCAGTATGGTCAGTGTGTACAATAACATGTTGCTGGAAAAGATAGGGGTGGAAATACTTGACAAACTCAACTACTGCAAGGGTTTCCAACTCAGTTATTGGGTAGTTGCCTTCTGCGGGTTTCAATGTGCAGCTCCCAAAAGCAATGGGGCGATCCTGACCTTTACTGTCTAATTGGCTGAGAATGGCGCCAATTCCGAGTTTTGAGGCATCAGTTTACAGTATAAATGGTTTGGTGAAATTGGGATGTTGCAGTATTGGGGCATGAATGAGTAATTCTTTGAGTTAAGTGGATGCGTTTTGCTGTTCAGGGCCCCAGGAAAATTCCGAATTCTTTTTGAGTAGGGCTGTGAGGGGACTGGAAATTTGGGAGCAGTTCAGAATGAATCGGCGATAATAAGAGGGTAGACCGAGGAATGACTTGACTTCTTTGGAGCTTTTGGGTGTGGGTATGTCATAAATGGACTGTACCTTATTGGGGTCTGGTGAAATGCCTTGCTGAGAAATGACGTGGCCTAAGTATTGGACTTGGGGCTGGCAGAATTTGCATTTTTGTATGTTCAGTTTAAGGCCTGCTTGAGAGAATCGGGCAAGAATAGTGTCAAAATGTTCCAGCATTTGGGCATGGGAGTCTGCAAAGACCGAAACATCGTCGAGATAGACCAGGCATGTGTTCCATTGCAATCGCGAAAGAATAACATCCATTAACCTTTTGAATGTGGCTGGAGCCTTGGTGAGACCAAAGTGGAGGTAGTTGAACTAATATTGTCCCGCTGAGCAATTAAATGCAGTTTTTTCTCTGTCTGCTTGTGCTATGGGAATAGAATAATAGGCATTGGATTGGTCAAGGGACGTAAAATATTTCATTCCACGGAGGGTGTCTAGAATTTCGTCGATGTGTGGCAAGGGGTAGGTATTTTTTTTGTTACTTTATTGAGGCCTCTAAAATCAATGCATAAATGATGTCCTCCATCTTTTTTGGGGACTAAAACTGTGTTGGTACACCATGGAGAATTGCTCTGGCTTATGACATATGCGGCTGCGAGTTGCTCAACTTCTGCTTGTATGATTTGCTTTTCCTTTGGGGAGGTACGTAAAAGGTGCCTGCGTACGGGTTGGGAGCCATTGGTGTCAATTGTATGTGAAACAAGGGTGGTTCTACCTATGTCCATTTTGGATTTAGCATATAATGTAGGATACTTCGATAGGGCGCGTAGAAGTTGAATTTTTTCGGTTTCTGTGAGGTCACTGGAGGTTAAATTAACGTTTTCTTTTGACCATGTGAATGTATCAAAACAGTTGACTGGTTTTGCATAGAGGGGGTTACATTAGCGGGAGCATTTTGTTTTGGGATATAACAGGAGACTGTACCGATGCATGTTCCAGGGTAAAGAGTTTGCGCTGTTTCTTGTGTGTTTAGGACCAATATGCGTATGCGACCCTTTTGGTTTTCAGAGACACAAGCTGCGAAATGAACTTTGGGATTCTGTTTGGGTTTTGGAGTAAATTCAAGCTGCTTAACTTGCAGGTACGATTTGGGCAAGGGGACAGTAAATTCGGTGACTGTACTGGGTGGTAATTCTAATTTTTCTTCTAGATAGGTGCCACCACGGGTCGAAAGGGGGCTATATTCTAGGCCATCACAAGGTAGTATAACATTGTCAAATTTGACCTGAGATTTCTGATTGTTGATAGTGTATTCCTAAAATCGACTGAGAAAGTTTTTGCCTAGGAGGACGTCTGCTGTGCAATCTTCTTGGACATGGACCATTATTGTTTCTTGGATTGTTTGGGCTGTTACTGTAACAAAAGTGGTTCCTACAAAGTGAATCGGGAGGTTATTTGCTACTTTTGCTTGGACTAGCGGGGGTTTCATGTCTAACTGTAAAATTTGAGCAATCAGTGAATCAATGAGTGAGTATACCGCACCAGTGTCAATCATGCCTTTTGTAATTAGTTTGCTGTTAAGTGTGATTGGAATGTGAGGGGTATGTTTCTCAGGCACATTCTGGGGTGGTTTATTCGATCCAGATTGGTGGATTTGATTAACGAGTTTGATTGCAGGAGTTCTGGGAGTATCAATGTCGACAAGGACATATTTCTGCTGCATTTGTGCCCAACGACGATTAGCTAATTCTAAAAGTGCATGTCCGAATGATGGGGGAATGGTCTCATCTAAATGTCTGTTGTGTGATGGTATTTCGTACGCATGTTCATGCTTGACCTGTTGCTTTGGGAAAGGGAAATGTTTTCGAAGAATGAGAAAAGAGTAAAAGACCCCTGCAATAACTACAGTAATAACGGCTAGATTAATAATGATTTGCAGGGGTCCTTCGAGTAAATTATTTAATCCGTCTGTGAGGCTTTGGGTGGTACTGGTTATTACATGTTCTATGCCTTGACCAGCGCCAGAGAGGGTATTTCTGATTGCTTGACCACTGCCTGAGATCATACTGTAAACTGCATCGGAGTTAAGAGACATTTGGGTGGTGTAATTGACGAGTTTTTTAACAATGTTTTCGAGTGTGTGAGTTTTGTAAATGTATTGTTTCAAAAAGAGTAGGTTGGATGAAATAGTTGCGAGTTGATCATGAAAAATTGCAGGTGTGTTAAAATGGAAAAGGGAGAAATTTTGGTTCCAGACGATTTCTAAAGGTAAATTTGTGACATGCGGGGATCCTGTTTCACTGACCCATGTATTATTCTGTTTGTAAAGGGCTACATGCATGTGATGGCAGTCAACTGTTTGTGAGAAAGGGGTCAAATCATTTCCTCCTATTTTTGAAAACACGAGTTCAGTTCCTACCAGAATGGGTAAAAGTTTGTAGCATGTTTGGTTGATTTTATGGTTGTAAAAGACTTTAGATGCATTTACTTGTTTACAGGGCCAGACTGTGAGGGCTTCTCCTGTGAATTCTGCTATTATGTCGGTTCGCTGTAGGAATGCACCCACCCCAAGGGTTGCATCAAGGCCCAAAATTTGCCATATTAGATCAAGGTGACACCGTGCCTGTCTGCATAATTCACTCCAAACGTTTTTGAAATTATGGATTTCGAATTCCTGGATTTTGTCTGCTAGATAGTTTAGTTTTGCATTAATGGGTTCAAAATCATCAAAATTGTATAATGTAGTATGAGTTTCGTTGGTTTTTGGGGTTAAAAATGTGTTACGATGTGGGGTGCTTTTGTCTAATTGTACGACAATGCCCTGTTGGATTAGGACCCTGTCTTGGATTTCTGGGCAGTTGGGGTTCGAAAAGAGTGTATTTTTAACGGAGAATGCACCTTTTTATCATGTGGGTTTGCATGAGTTTTATGGGATGTGTGTTTTTGTATTCAAAAGGGCATAGGTTTTCGAATGCTGTTTCATTCCAGATAATAGATCCGTTGGTCGTGACACAATGACCTAATGTCAGTTTGCATGACCCCAGGTCACCTAATGTACCTGTCATAGATTTTTCATTCCAAGATGCTATTTGTCCTATTTCTATGATGACGTTAGTGACCGACGTACAGTGGTCTGTACAACACCATGTGTATTCTACGCTTAGGGAGTTGTTTGTTGACCAAAATCCTGGTTGAGTTTTGTATAATTTTTGACTGTTGTGTTCTTTGTCTATAACAATTGCCTTACAACCATGTGGGGTTAGATTTTGCATTTCGGTTTGGTCGAAGACAATACCTTTTGAGCCAAAAAATCCTGTATTAGTACAAATTTTCCATTTGCGGACACTGCATTTGTATGCGTCTGTTATGTGAGGTTTAGTGGAGGGGATATAGATTTTTCTGAATGTCTGTACCGGTTTGTCTACTGTGGAAGGGGGCATGCATGATACAAGTTTTGGTATGCTGACCGAGTGACTGCTCAATGAAGTTCCACAGATCTGAAATTGGGCACTACACGATGTGGGGATTATTATACATAAAAATATACAAAACATACGCCAATACAATGTGTTATTGGAGGCGGCGGGGCATTGTATATTTTCGTTCCGGCCAGTTTGGCGTGGCTGTTGGTGTTTTGCGGTTTTGAGCTGGGGGGGGGTGGCCGGTTCGTAATCTGAACAGTCTGTAAAACTTTAGAAGTTGAGTCATGGGATGGGGTTTGGATTTGCTTACTTGTGGGGGTCGGTAATAATGTTTGGCGGGGGCGGAATCTGTAAGATTCAGGGGTCAGGCTGTGGAGAAGGGACAACAAGTTACAGCCTGTTTTCGATGGTGTTTCGGGGGCGGTGGGCGATTTGGTGTCTTGTTTCCAGGGGATCTTGTAGTCTGCCGGTATGGTGGGCGGTTATTTTTCGATTTTGATGGCTTCAGGCGTGGGGGGTGGTGACATGGCGCACCAATCGGGTACGTCCAGGTCGAGGACGTACTCCTCCTGACTACATCAGTGGGTAGTGGGCATAATGGTTCCTAAAGTAGTCTGAGGGCCATTAGTTATGGTGGGTAATGTTGAGTAAAATTCAGGGTCATCAATGTCCATGAGGGGTTGGGGTTGCCTGTACTCAATGCAATTTTGAATATTACAACTCTGTTTATTTGGACAGTACCTGCTTGTATGACCTCTCTGCTTGCATAGGGAACATTGAAAATTTGAGTAGGGTTTCGAAAGGCAGTTATCAGATCTATGTCCTGTTTGGGAGCAGTGGATGCATCGACTTTTACAATCATGTGTACTGTGATTATTACGAAAACAAATTTCACATGATTTTCGGGTGCCTACTGATTTACAATTGCGAGCTATGTGTCCAAGTTGTCCACACTGGAAGCATGTAGGTTGCCTAGGGGTAGTATTGTTCCTGTAAGCATTATTCCTGCTGTAAGTGTTGTTACTGAAATTTTTGTAGTTACTCTGTTGTGGGGGTTGAGGTTTTTGTTTGATCTGCAACTGTAAATCTTTTACTTGTTGTTCTAATTGATGCAAAAGGTCCTGTTGGTCTGTATTTTTGGTTAGGGAAAAGATGGGTTCGGGTTTTGGGGGTATAAATGGAAGGGCGTTGGATTTTAACTCATTTTGAAGGATTTGCTGTTCAATGTAAGCTGCTTCGTCTGACATTTCTTTTAGAGTCCTGAACCTTCTATACTTATTTGCTTCCCTGATTTCGTTTTGCATGCCTTCTACAAAGAGGGGTTTTATGATCATTTCTCCTGCGTCTGCGTTAAAGTTAGGGTAGGGGAGGGTTGCGAGGTGTTCTAGATCAAACAAGAATTCAGTTATTGTTTCTGATCACTTTTGTTTTCTTTTGCGTGAAAATTGTTGATGTAGCTCATTATCTCGATTGTTTATGAAAAAGGCCTGTAATGCGACTTTATTCTGCTCGTATGTGTGGGGAGGGTTTTCGGAATTGGCTAAACTTTTGAATTTCGCTAACGCAGCTCCTCGTAAATGGATCTCTAAACATGCCAACTTTAACTGTACGTCTGTATCTTTCATGCCTTGGATGCCATGAATTGTTCTAAACATTTGTTCCATTCACCAAAATGTTGGATCACACCGCCCGTGAATACTGTAGGTTTTGCTTAAAAATTATTTGCCATGTTATTACGAATGTTTGCTGTTCTTAGATCGTCTATTAGGGTAGGGTTTACTGTATTCTGATTCAATTGTGTGGGCAGAGTATGAAAATGTTCAGAAAATAAATCGTTTATCTGTTCTCTAACAATTTCTCCTAAGTGATCTTGCATTTGGTGGGTCATTCTTGGTTTACCCTGGGATTTCTGCTTAAATGCTTCAATTTTTGCTTCACACTGTATTCCTACAAATGTATCGCTTAATGTTTCATTGGAGGGGATTTCCAGTTTGCTGTCTACAAATACTGTCTTACTGTAGGAAGTAATCACTACTGTATTATCTAATGCTTCGGGATGCCTGGATAAGAGTACACCTAATTGGGGCAGGGAGTTCCAGTGGTTAACGGTATGGTACGGTCACCAAAATATGTAATGACCAGATTTTGTGAAGCACTTTACTTTAACCAATTGGACGGTCGATACGGCCACAACGGAGCGGGAGAAACGAGCGATTCAACAATACGGGGGCAATATGGATACGAATCGATGGCTGCTTTGAGATGTCGACAACAATAAACGAAACAACGCGGTCTCAGCTTGCAAATAATTAAGGGCCTTGGTTTAACTGCTTTCGTAAAAACAGCGCTTGCAAATTATGAGACGATCACGAGCAACAGAAATTAAGAACTACGAATAATAATGACAAAAATCACGCTTTGCTTCTCTTTAAATACGACGTTTTTGGCCACTCCCTGGGCGTCGTGGGAGGTCGTGCTTCTGTCCATCTTCTTCCGCCAATCATCGCTTCCTGCTTTGCTTTTCATGCTTACTTAGTCACGCCCTTTAATGCTTTTCTAGTACGGTTTGCTTTTCGTGTCTTGCTTGTTTCCTACGGTGGGCTTAGCCACACCTCTGTGCTTCTGTGCATGCTTCCTGTATTGGTTTCTCTGTAGACACATGTTTTGTGGGGCCGTCGCTACCATTGCACTTGAGACTACTGTCTGGCGGGGCTTCTACTTATTTTACTGTGTGCAGGTGTTGTTTACGATTTTTATGGGGGATTACGGTAGCTGTGGAATGTGTGGTTCAGTGTAGGTTCTAGGGGACAAGCTGCCATTTGTGCAAATTAATTGGGGCATCTTAATTGGGCTACCGGGGTGTGAACGAATCAAAATAAAGTACTTCACGTAATTTTATAGGAATGTTTGGGTGTGAATCCCAGACACCCTTGAGACGATAAAATATGAAAATGAAATAATATTTAACAAATGTCTATCACATACAGTATGCTATATATTTACAGTACTGTGTTAGCAGGTACGTTACATAAGGTAAAGAAGTAGAAAGTATGGAGAAAGTGCTATTACATTCTTGATCGTTCGTTTGGAATCACTCAATCGGGAATCGCTCACATAATAATAGCTCACCTGGGAGTTCGCTCAATTGGAAATCGCTCTCATGGGAATCACTCCATTGGAAATTCGCTCACTTGACAACCGCTCATTTGGGAATATTACGTTGCTTACCTGTAAAAGTTGCCATATTCAGGCTGGCAGTTGCCCTACCGCCGCACATGCATTGTCTATTGCGTAGCAACCGACACATTGACACCCTTGTCTGGGTGGATGACTTGGATGTGCAACACCAAGTCTACGGGTTCCAAGGAAAAAGCCGGACTGCATCCTTTGTGCATCGTTGCACAACAAAGTAGCAATGGTGATTTTGTTGTCCTCTGAACATGCTTGCAATGATTATGTCCTTATTCCACGAGCATCCCTTTCCCCGAATGTCAAGATTCCCCAAAGGTTCCTATTCCCCGAAAATCTAGATTCTCCGAATACTGAAACACATTACTGGCACTGAAATTACGGACACTTATTTACTTAATGTAAATAGGAAGCATAATTATGTCATTTTACTGACACAAAGCTGATCGAACTGATTTAAATGTTGGAACGGTTTCGGCTAATTTGATCATATTCCTTGTCAGAGCTAGCGCCTCTACGTTGACCGCATCAATTGAGGTACAGATCGGTATGCCTAGCTTCCAGATTCTTGATAGCACGTTCGTTTCTGACTACTGTCCTTCCACGTTCGCGCCCCGATTTATCAGAATTTAGACATTTATAATAGTTTGTAACTGTTCCGCCTGCTGACATAGTGGACTTATTTTACTGGAAAAGAGAAAAATAGTAGGGTTCGCCACACTTTCACATTTCAGCAGTTGCGATTTCCGATGCTTCGTCGCTTGAACATAGTACTACATTGAGTAACAAAGTTGACAACAAGATCTTAGTAATTTATTTTTTGACAATAATTCAAACGTTAACGAAAGTTTAATGCACAAATTTTTATTACGGTGCGAATTTTGTGTGAAGTTTCGTGGGAAACTGTTTTTGACAATTTACAATGGTTTCACAGAAAAATTAGCAATTCGCAAAATGCAATTTAAAAGTAGCCTTCTTCTATTTTCGGGAAAGCGGCATGTGACAATTTTGAGGAGTAGGCACTTCCAGGAAAAAGGGAAAATCAATGTTTGATGGGAAGCGGCACTTTCAAGGAAACAAGACTTTCGGGGAATTGGGACATTGAGGGAAAAGGGACATTTGAAAAATGGGGATGCACCCCTTGCAAAAGCTACAAATGCGAAATCATGCAATTACAGACATACTTATATCAAATGAGCGTCTATTCTGCAGTGATCATAGTTCACGATACAGTGGTTTTAAACTGTACAAGTGCATGGAATTCACGGAGAAGTTAAGAGAAATTATAGTCTCCAAGCGATTCGTTTTTGTTGATATGTTTTTCTCGTAGATTATAAATAATTTGAATTATTTTTTGGTCCGATCGCTTCAGTTGAATCGTGAAATCAAAAATTATTGTATCACTTGATATTGTTCGAAAACATCTTCTAAACAGAAGCTGCGATTGTTTGTTTTCGCATTTTTAGCTTTTGCAAGCATATTCAGACTACAATAACCAGCATTAATTATAACGATTGCCACTTTTTTTGCATAACAGACGTTTTAGGTGATAGTTATAATCCTAGATTGATACGGTGTATGCAAAAAATAAATATAATAACCGGAACTCGCAGTCCTAATTAGAACTGGGGTGACATCTTTATCTATAAACCAATTGACCTATGACGTATATCCAATGTCGAAGGTCTGCAATTGATATTCTAAGAATAGCTCATGTATTTCGTTTGAAAATACTCATTTTTCCATAATAAGAGACAATTTCAAAAGCTCAGCAGATGTGACGGGCATGAAAGAAATTGACAGTGCGATGATATGAGTGAAGTCAGTTTTTTTAAATGCTCGAAAAATGTAAAATGATATAAATATTGTATACTGGGCATGATAAAGCGTTTAGAATAAAATTTGTAGCCAAAAAATTTAAGAGAGTAGTGTAGTCTGTATAAAGTTACAATTCCATATGACTCATGGTTCAACAGAAAAAGCTCTCTGCAACCTAGGACTGAATATTAGTTTTTGAGTCTGCAGCACACTTAGTGGTCCAGTAATTTCGATGCAACGATGTGAGCAGGTGGCGAAATGCCAACTTGAACAGGTTTCTCAACTCATAATATTATGATCTCTCGCGACATTTATACCGCAGGACTGGTTTACTGTATTACAAAAGTATAGCTCATAAATATTGTCCAATATAACTTCAAGTTTTTTCTTTGAGTGGATGTCGTCATTATCATTTATGACTAAAATAATAGATAGCATCAAGCATGATCGTCATCCGAAAATTTCTCATCTGTATGATAGCTTGGTATAAAAACCGCAAAACGTCAAAAATAGATCCGGTAAAGAATTAATTTTAATTTTTGCATATTAATTACGTAATCAAACTTGCAAGCAGAAAGCTTCCTTTCATTATTTTTCAAAAACCACAAAAGTCAGCGTCATCAGGTCATCGAAATTAGTGTTCTGTTTTTTAATTGGTGCGTGTTCATAATCATCATCCAGTATTGTATTACAGTAGTTCATCGTCCAAGTTGAATAAACTCTCTAGAAAGTCAAGGGTATGCATGTGCATTATTGAATTGATTATTTCATGCTGTCTTTTATACAATAAATTTTCGTTTCCTTCAGCAAAATTCTTCACCAAAATGACGAAAATGTACGTTTTTTGTATTTTGGCCGCATCGATTTCGTTGAATATGGCTTTGGAATGTTTTGTCTGCAATAATAAACCGGGAGTAAGCTTTTCTCTCTCAAATTTTTTCATTAATCGTGTAATAAACTAGTGCTCTTATATCGCTGACCTTCAGATCATTCTTTCTAGGATGGGCCAATTGTAGAATAAAGAATGCCCACTTTTATATATGTGGTCTGTTTTCTATAAAATGCTTCCAAATTGAAAAAGGACACAAATCGTTAATGTGAAAGTCGTTGACATAGAGCTTTCACGGTAAGATTTTTCACACGAAAAATTGTTTGGTTACTTCAGTATGCTCACAAATCCCCAGTCCCATATGGGATATTAGTAATCGGAAAATCGTAAAAATTTGAAATACTACTTGCACTCTACTTTCATTATTTATAAATTTTTCAAGAAGAACAGGCTATGGTCTGTTTTTCATTCATGAAATGCTTGTAAGATGGCAAAATTAATGTTATCGTCAAAATCGTTTACACAAGCTTTTATAAAAAAATTTCTCACTCACAAAATTGTCTAAGATTATTTGAGTACGTATACAAATTTTCAATCCTATTTGTGTCGCAGTTTGGCAGAAAATCATAAAACTATGAAATAACTTGCTTTCCACTTTTTCATTCACAAGCATTAAAGGAAAACAGACTGTAGAAACATTATTGTACCATAGTTTGTGGAGCCATTAACTTGGCCAACGTAGATAAATTACCAGAGAAAAAAGGACTACCTATTGAATTAGGACTGCAACAACAGCGAAATGGCTTAAGAAACAAAAACTTTGAGTCAATGTCTGACGATGTAACGTTTTCAGTTGGAAATCATTAAATCACTTACTCAGTCGATAGAATTAAATCGAAAGTTCTTCCTGAGAACTGTAATTTTGTTTATTTAATCGACTTTCCACCTATAACTTTTTTCCCCCGAAGCCGAATTTTAGCAAACTTTGAACAGCTCTTGATTGGTAACAATATGAGATCCATCCATGACCATCGGAAGTAATTTTTTGGACTTGATGTGCTCTATCAAATGCAATTTTTCGCACGTATGTGTCAGTCTTGCTGAGATCAACTATGGACGTATTTGCCATTATGCGCTACTTATCATGCAAATTTTAGTGTAAATAAGCCCACTGGGATGAACGATTTATGTAACACTACTCAGCTTGCTTGATCGGTCTATCGAATGCATTATAGTCTGTTTTTTATAAAATGCTTCCAAATTGAAAATTGACAAAAATCAATAATTTCGTCAAAATAAAGCTTTAAACTAAGATGTTAATGTCAAAGAAAACTGACTACATACAAGTGACTCGTCCCATTTTAGGATTTCTGCTGTAAAACAATTCTCCGTGAGAACTATCTCCTGTAAGCATGGGGTGTAGCAATGCCTAAAAAATAAATATGCTGTCGTTTAGATGCGTTATTAAAGACAGTTTTTAACGCTGAGTTCAATGTGATAGTCGCACGGGAAACAGAAAATTCGCTCAGGTTACTTCGTTGATTTGTTGAAAATTCGTTGCCTGTAAAATTGCGAAATTTTACTGAAAAATGAAAAATTTCCTCGAGACTTTCCGTTGGCCAAATATACGCAGTAGGTCTGCAATCAAAATTTCTTTCAAAAAAATATTGCAAGCATTCATCCTATATTGATCCTCATTCTGTAAGACAAACATTGAATTACATGTCCATATATTCTACGAATTCAAATTTTTATGGAACTTTAAAATCACTATTACGGAGCGTTGAAAAAATGTATCATGTGCAAAAAAGATGTTGATGAAATGTATAATCTTTCAGGGATTCGCTCCCGACTTTTCTCAACCTGCGGGTTTTGCGATAGATCTATTTCTTAAAAATACAACATGTTTTATACTGTAAGCATATCAGCCACTCAGACACCCGCATATAATTCCACTTTTGCATGACCTTTAATAACATGAATTCCCCAAAAACAGGATGGCTCATTTCAGACAAATCGTTTACCGTTGAAAATCAAAAATCTTTTGTCTAGTGTGATAAAGGTTTGGCAGAAAATAAAAATATAAAATAGCACTTGAAACAGCACATACAATAATATAGAGAGAAATGAACCAACTTTGAACAACAGGAATAAACCGACTTTCCATCTGTCTAGGGTTGGTGTATGTACTCAGAGAAGCAAGCTTATTGCAGAATACCGTACGTAAGACATGTGTCAATTACTATATGGGTAATAGATGTTTCAAAAGTCTAGTCTTAGATAAGTTAACGTGAAGCAGTTGAATGACCAAACGACAATTTGACGTCAGCAAGATCGTAGAAAATAAAAAGATTTAGTTCCATGCTCCTAACGCTAGTTATATAATAACACAAAGTCGTGAATTTTAGGACGACGATTCTATGCCGTGCTTAGATCGGAAAACCGATGATTGTCCGGACTCGTGTTCGGCCGTCTACTATCAAACATTGGACAAAATTTTGCACGTTCGAAAATTTTGTACCGCTTCGGGTACTAGTATGAACAGGCGCGCTCTGCTTTCACCCGGTAGTTCGATGTGCGAAAATGTGAATACGGTAAGACTAAACATGTTAAAAAAGTAATTTTCTGAGGAAAAATAATCAGTGAAGATAATAGTGAAAATAAACTGACTTGGTCAATGTGCTGATGTTTTCAAACAGCTAATGGTGTCGTCATTCTGCTAGAAAACGAAAAAAATTAACGATTTTTGACCAATTCGATTAAAACACCAAAACGTATTAATTTTTAACTGAAAACTAGCAACCAAATTTCAAAATCAGCAGCCAAACAGGGTTCTTCACAGATAACTGGTGCTTAGAATCGACGAAAATCTAGAGAGATTTTGCATATTCATCTCAAAACCATGAATTTATAGTCTGTCTTTATTAAATGTTTGCATAAATTAAAAATTGACTGAAATTAGTAAGGTCGTCGAGGTGATTTACACAAAGCTTCTTAACTACAGAATATTTTGTTTCACAATTTTTTTTTTAGTTCAGTTAAGTATACTATAAAAAGTCAGAATTCTATGTCTATATGAAAATGTACAAGCTGTTTTCCACACAAATTATTTAGAAACATTTCAAGCGAAACAATATTGTACATATGGCGTTAAGCCATATCCGCTAGGGGTAGGGAGGATTCAGAACCTCCATTTTACCCTAGTAGCATGTACGGAAAAGTTTAAAATGCCATTTTGATTCAGTATTGGCTTCACTGATGACGTATTGGTCTCACACGTGCTCTACATTACAGAACATGTCAATACTTTTCATGTACACACGTACAGCCATACATGTAACGGGACCCCGAGGTCTGGGATGGGGGGGGGGGGTCAGGTGACTTTTTGCATTTGGACACCGGGGGTTTCAAAATTTTACTTTAGGGGATCACTGAAGGAGAAAAAATTCGACTTCTTTATCAAAAAAGTCCGAAAAAACGGTTAAAAAATAGTAGTTTTTGTCTTAATGGACCGTAAAAATGTATTCATGCCGAGAAAATTGATGTTTTTGACCATTTTCTGTTCTAAAATTAACATTTTTCATCAAAGATTTGATATTTTTCAGTATTTTTCCGATCAAAAGTATGGGTGTCCCTACCATATGGCTAGCCATAAGGATTGGAAAATCCTGTGGGGGAGCCGCCTTATTGCTAGCCATCCACTAAGGATGTCATCCAGAAATCTGCATGACGTCAAATACCCCCAAATGACCCAGCATCATGCATTGTCTCGTAGGTGAACGGAACTCTAGAGAAACGCTAAACTTTCTATCATTCAAAATTGAAAAAGTATTAATCTTCCAACAAATTTTATACATCTTAATGTATACATCTACAGGCCTCCATAAAAACGAGCGATCCTTCGGCCAGCCAATCGCAAAAAAATCGAGCTTCCATGCCTGCTCCACCAACATCTCAGGTAAAAAATGGTCTTGAAGGTTATCGAAAAAATTTGCATGAACACCTTATGCACTTTTTCAGCGTTCAACCTTGATCTGTGTCTGCTCAAGCGATAAATGTAACGCCGGCGATTCAGATTCGATGGTCGGTCGTCTACTACTGAGGAATATGAATCAAAAACAATTCGCCAAGAAACCAGTGTTCCCGGCGCCGCCCAAGTTCAAAGTTGATTCGTCGTAATCTTATCATTTTGATTGCGGAAACCCTGTTTAATGTGTACTTTTGCTTTTGTGGTTTACCTTAACACGTAGAATCTTTAGCATCTCATGAGAAATGTAAATTTTATTCACTGTGGAAAATAGATCTTCTCTAAATTGAGCAACGAACTTAATGTGAAACTATGAACGATTTTTCAATGCTCGTTCATGACATGCATGTGTCACGTTAAACTCGAGGAGTCGTGACACATTGATAGAAAAATGTGAATTCTTGTCACATTGATGGAAAAATTCATGTCATATTGATAGAAAAAATATGACCATGCCACAGTGAGTGACATGCTGCGACCCCGTTGGTGACTCCTCTGTTTCGGGAACCTAACCCAGCTAGTACTGGCTATAGGGGGAACTATAGCTACTCTGGTGCTGCTCTGGGGTTACTACTGTAGAATAATGGACAACGCAGCCAGGTTAGGGATGACAATTCCTGGTCCCATTCAGTGAGAAAGATGGACACGGTCATCCGAAAAATGACCCAACTCTGGGACCCAATTGTGAACCAAGAGATCCCCTTTTAGCTCTAACCCGATGGGAAGGAGCCCTAATTAAGAGAGGAAAACTCAGGGAGAAAACCGACTTAAATAGGGTTCCCCAAATTACCCACAACAATACTTTAGTGAGAAGACTCACCCAGTCCGGCTACAACAACAAATGATTTGACGACGGGCGACGGGGTCCCTGGTTTGAGGGTTTGGCTGACAAACAGGTGGGGGCAGGCGATGGGCGAAACTTTAGGCAAATTTAAAATGGCGGACGTGGTGTTGAATAATAAAAATATGTAAATTTAATTATGGGGGCGCAGGGGCTAAAACAAGACGAAAACGGGAGCAAAGCCCAAAAATGAGTGAAAAACTAGAGCAACATTCCCTTTTAAGGACCTTGTCGACTACAGTACAGCCTGGGTGGAGCTTACAACGCCCAAGCTAACTTCTGCAGAAGAAAATGGTGCAGAAGATGCCTATGGTCACATAGACATTTTCCCAGCTCAAATATGTTTAGCACTGAGGCCGACTTTAGTGCCTATGCTAAACATATGAACGTCTTTAGAAAAAACTTCATAACTATAGTCTGTTTTTCTTGAAATGCTTCCAAATAATGAAGGTGGAAAGCAAGTAGTATTTCAGATTTTTGCAATTTTCTGATGAACAATAGTTCATGTAGGACTGGGAATTTGTGAACATACTGATCTAACCTTTACCAATTTTTCGAGTGAAAAATTTTACAGTAAGAACTTTAAGTAAACGATTTTGACGGCAGTACCAATTTGTGTCACTTTTCTATTCGGAAGCATTTTATAAAAAACAGACTATAGTGGTTTTGCATGGCAAAAGCGATGCTAGTTTTAAGAGGGGCATGGAATGCACCCAAAATAGCCATGAGCTCATGGAGCACACTTGGCGGAAGTTTTTTAGCTAAAGGGCATTCTGTATCCCGTGTGCAAAAGCCCGCGTGCAACATACTGTAGCCCCCGTATAAAATATCAGCATGATGAGAATCACGTGATGTTGGGATTGATCAGCATGTGAGACATGCATGATTACTGGCAGTTTAGAAATAGTCTATTCATCCTAACTTGACACAAAGATGCAGTGATGTTCCATGAAAGGTAGTTCGGCACAGGAAAACTAATGATCTTATTATTGTAATCAATGGAAAAAATGTTTCCAGAGGAAAAAACAACAAATTTTGTTTAAATAAAAATGGTCAACTTTTCGAGTAGGACTAATGAATCGAATATCCAAGTGATGATGTATTTTCTATGAATCGGCCTTCGAAATTGTGGTGAAGAAACTCTATTGTCACATTGGACGAAATTGGACCGCCATGTCACATTAAGTAAAATTGTGGCCAATCACATTGATGGGAAAACCCATGCCATATTGGTTTGGAAAATATGGCCATGTCACTGTGAGTGACATGCTGTGACCCCATTGGGTGGCTCACTTATTTCATCTTCGGGAACCTGACCCGGCTAGTACTGGCTATAGGAAGGCCTATAGGGTACTTTGGTGCTGTCCTGGGGTTCTGCTGTAGAGTAATGGACAACAGTGCCAGGTCAGGGGTGGCAATCCCTGGTCCCATTCAGCATGAACAATGGACAAGATCACTCGTAGAATGACCTGATACAGGGCGCCCGATTCTAAACCTAAATCCCTTTTTAAGCCCTAACCCAGGAGGTACAAGGGCTCCTCTAACTGAGGGGAATCTCAAGGGAAAACCAACTTAGGAAAGGGTTCCTTAAAATACACCCTCAACAACAATAATCCCCTGAGAAGACTACCTAGTCCTGTTCTCAAGTACGAGTTGATGCAAAGGGTGGTGGGTCCCTGTGAACGTAGGTTTGATCGGCAAATGGGAGTGGTAACGGTCTGGTTGGTTCGGCATGGTGGGTTAGCTCGGGAGGTCGGAGGGCGATGCTCAAACATTCCATGAACAGAAAGGCAGGGGTAACTAGGGGCTAAGGGGGGACAGGTATATTCCCATATGAGAATCAGGCGGTGGGTGCAGTGGACAAGTAAACGTATGCAAATTTATTGGAGTATTGTGGGGTGGCAGATGCAGTACAATATAGTAAAATATTTGTAAATTTGACGGCAACAGACGCGGAGCTAAGACAAAAGACAAAGTTGGAGAGCCCAAAAAATAAGACACAAAACTAACGAAACAGGCCCTTTTAAGGACCTAGTAGGCCTACAGTATGCCCTGGACGGAGCTAACGACGCCCAAGCTAACTTCTGCAGTCTAAATCGGTGCAGAAGATGCCTATGGTCACATAGACATTTTCCAGTTCAAATACGTTTAGCGTTGGGGACGAGTTACATCCCATGCTAAACATATGAAGGTCTTAATGAGAACTTCCAAACTAATCGTTTTGTGTTGCAAAACATCACTAATTTTTACTGATAAGTGGTGCACGTGATGCTCCAAGTATGTCCATGAGCCCGTAGAGCTTATCTGGCGAAAATTCTGATTAAAGGGTCACATACTGTAGTCTACGTGCGGAATGGAAAACAACAAAAACGTAACAAAAATGACACACAAGAATGCATGTAAAACATAATGAATGAAACGAAATAAAAGTAAGTAACTGTCAAACAAAAAGTGGCGCAAAACATAAAGTATCAACATGATGTAAATCATGTGACATTGGGCAAAATTGATCGGCAAGTGACAATATATACTTTTGATTTTTGCATGTTGTCAGCAAGATTAATCTGATAATTATTGGAAAAATAGTAGCACAAGGTTAACAATGATGGTCCATAGGAGTATGCCATAGATTCATCGATGAATGTTTTTGACATAATTTTAGAACTTTCTCTGAACTTAAAAATAAAAAAGTCCATGAGAAGACTGCTTATTGTGCTGTCCTCAAACGAAGCTTGAAAATTTTCACAGGAATTTCGTATTAGTCCGGCCAAATTTTGCATCACCGTCAAAGGCGACATAACAATAGAAACCACAGACCATCATTACAACTCTTTCAAACCGATGTACGCAATGAATAATAGCTTTTATTAGCTTCAGATTTAACACAAAATATGAATTTTTATCACATTTTCGAACACCTAAATAATTTGATGTTATTATCCGCCCCTCCACTGGCCACCAAGTCAGGGTTGGTCCAATCGCAGCACAATAGGCGATCTTCGTGACCATGTAGATCGTAAAGCGGAGCTTTCAGACTGAAACAAGAAAACGATCTCATAAATACTTTTTTAGTACAAAACAAAAATCATTTCTCTTTAAAAAAACTGTGCATAGAGTAAACATGGGTAACATGAGAAAACTTTGAATTCGTATCTAAGTAGCACAAAAATATTCACGACTTTTCAAATATTTTCTGATTATTCTAGACTAAATTATTTTTTTAACTAACCGATATAACTTTACCTTCTCAAATCCCACATTTTTAATAATTTATCGTAAGATGCCGAAACAAATAAATTTTCGATCGTTTTCGACCAATCGACGTCGATGACCCAACCGGTGTGCGAAGAATAGATCGATTTGGCGGCCGTTACGCCTAAAATTGTATGATTGAACAAAATAAACGCACAAAAATGTGGTTTTCTGGTGCAGTATAATCAAAATACAGAGAATATATTGTGGCTCAAAAAATCAGCGATCTAAAAAGGTCGAAATATCGGAGCAGTCAAGTCGAAATTTGTCGATTTCGTTTCTCAGATACCTACAATAATGTTCTATGCTAAAAATCTACAGACAAAGATATTTCGACTGTCGAGTCAGACATATATAAAGTAAACTATTTATTTTTAAGCCCAACTGCAACTTCAAAAATCGACAATGCGTTAGGAATTTGGGACATGTAACAGTGGGAATACTTTGATTAAATTGAAAACCTGTTGAGAACTATCCATTTCCTGATAGCTGTCTATTTCTGGTAACATAAATAATATCAAATTTTTATTTATTTGTATGATAAAACTTGTTGCAGAAAATTTATATAACGATTTTAAGGTCTTTTTAAGTCATAACACCGAAATCCTCGTAAAAATTTTTCGACATTGGAACAAAGTAGATTTTCTATGGTCCTTCAGCGTTTTTTGTCAATCTAAATCTTTCACAAATGACACGTGAAAAACCAATAATTTTAAGCGCCAAGTCTCCTCGTTTAGCTTTTGAGCCTTAAATACAAGTATAACTATGATAAATAAGACCTGCGTGAATAATTCTGAAACAGAATAAAATATCCCCAACAAATTATTCCAGCTATAACACGAATAATCCGTAATGCAGACACAAAATCTCTCCTTTTTACAAATTATCATTATTTTTCTGTTTTCGCAAACTTCTATCTTTCGTTGAGCAACAGTAAATTATAATTGTTAGCTTTCTACCTTCGATGTCCCCGTTTTCCAGTCAACTACAAGCATATTTTAAACCGCCTAAAGCGGATACAAACAGGTCTTACTATGATTCCTCGGATCCCACATACGTACGTATGGATCCGTCGAGCCGGTGATCAATAGTCGATTTTTCGGCGAATAAGCTACAGAAGTGAAGGCGACGGACGACGAAAAATTCGATTTTTGACCAGCCAATTCTAAATCCCACAAACAAATCGTCCTATCCCAACTGCAGGTCGTTATTTCGCTGGTGTCCGTCCAACAAACTCCCGTTATTACTTCTCGGTGGCCCGACAAAGTGACCATAGGAGTCTGAAAGCTCGAGACGAACATTTTAGCGATCGATTTTTTTATTTTAAATAAAATGGACTTTCTGATTTGCCATGAGACGAAGAAATGAAAGTTCGAAGTTCCAGAAAACGTCGATTTTAGTCTGAACTAGAACTAGTAAAAAAAGTCATGCTCTTCAAATTTCCAACAAGATTTCAAAAGAAAGTTTCTGATATTTAATTTCGATTTACGAATGGATCATAGATGCACATAGGGGGTAGGGTAAATCAGGTACCTGAAACCATGATACCTCCCCCCTGGCCTAAAAACCGTCAGATATTCGCCTGGACTTTTTTGGAGAAAAATTTTGATAATTTTCTGGATATTTGATGGTAATGCTCATGGAGATTTTTTTTCGGTTTTGCCCACTGACCAGCACTGCATAAAAAGTTAGAGAACACCCTCCTAGAAAATTCTTGCTGTGCGTGTCTGTACTAGGAGATAAAAAGACTAAAGACTGAGCAATAGAACTCACCTTCGTTACGGCTGTTTGTTCTTCGTTATTGACTTTCAATTTCTTGTTAGCATTTTCGATATTTTCACAATCTTCATTAGAACTTTCCGGGTCTAGAGAGATTGAATCGTAAAAATATAATATTCCAGAGTTCCAAAAATTCTGCGTAAGAATTTTTACATGAACTGGAAAGATTTTGCCATAAAAAACAACTCTTTAACAGATTATCATAGATCATACCTAAAATATTCCCACTCACTTTTTCTTACATCGCCTTCCGATCTCAAAAAATGCACATTCCTCCAAAACGTATTTAAAAAATGGCTGAATTCTATGATAGGGGTACAGATGAGTTCAGAAAAACTTCCATTCTCAATGTAGCTTTCAAGCGGTAATCAAAAAGCAAAGAATAAGGCCTTCACTTTCCAGAATAAAATTAAGAACATTCGGAGTGTGCGTTTCTTTATTTCCCATCGCTAACCTGTATTCCATATTTTAATGTAACTATCGAACGATCCGGACGCCAATCTGCTACCGTCTTCGTTGGAACATAAACATTCGACGCTCCTCATATGGCCACGACCCACGACTTTGCAGATTGTTTTATTCGTTTTTTCGTCGAAAGACCACATCATAATACTTTGATCTTGAGATCCGGTAACGAAATTCAAAGTAGAATCTACAGCGAAAAATATTCTTCAGCGAAAAAACAACTATTAAAAATACAACTAACCATCAGTTTTCGGTAAAAGGGCGATGCATTTAACGGCGCCACTGTGGCCGGTGATCTTCGAGAGACGTTTTTTATTTTTCAAAGACCAAACGTGAACGGTGCTGTCGTAGGATGCCGAAATCAAACTAAGAGACAATTCTACGATTAGTTTGAATTAAAATTCTCGCAAAAAATTAATTTTCCCATAAAACTCAGAATCTTATTGAAAATAAAAATTATACGGCTCGGAATTCAGAATCTATGGTTCAGAAAAGCAACATAATTTTCAAGTTTCAACGACAATGTGCCTCAAAAATAAAAAAACTAACAATTTTGATGTTAAGGTCAAATCGGCCACCCAGTCTTCATGAGTGAAAGTGCAATGCGGAACCGGGGCCTCTTCTTTCAAGATACATTCTATTGTTAGAACATCTTCCTTAAAAAGAAGAATAATATTATAACTGTAGTTTGATTTAATCTTCAAGTATCTTACATTAGAGAAATTGTGCTCGGTCATGAACTCGTTTAAAGGAACGCGCAACAAAATTCCGTCGACAATAAAATCGAAGGAACAAGATTTCCATTCCGAGTCCGAATCTTAAAGACGATTTCGGATCAAAATTTAGTCTTCTTCTGATAATCAGCCAACAAAATAAAAATTTCTTATTCAATAATTTCTATAATGTCACAATTTGCAGCGGAAAATGATCACAATATTACATAAAATCGGATAAATGATTTTTAAAAATTTATTCGAAACGTTTTCATTTAAAAAATGCAAATTTTATGGACCCGCACATCTGAATTTGTATTTTGTTAAGTGCCATTAAATAGTACCGATAAAACTACTTTCAAAGTATAATATACATTAAAGATGTATCGGGGACCCGGACCCAAAATGAGAACCGAAATTACCCCACCATTTTGTTGGACCCGCACCAGGTACTCTTGAACTTTTGGAGCCGGACCCGATATTTTCAAAATTTTGGACCCGATACATCCCTAATATACATTGCAATCTTTTCTCACCAGTTATGAGTTTGTTCACCAATTCATTCAAATCGTCCGGACTTGAACTCGTCGTCGGTAAGGAAAATTGATAATCCGGTAAAATTATGCTTAAAATTCAAGAGAAAGTGGCGAATGTATACATTTTTAATGGGCTTACAGGAATATAGAAACCTGATTCACAAGTACAGTTCCGAGAGTAATCATTTGAAACTAAAACTCTTGCCGAGATAAATAATCTAGTTAATCAACTTTCCCCTAAAAAAGTTTCCCCTTAACCGTTTTTCAAAACATTTTCTAAGGTAGTCGACTTGATTTTTTGCCTCAATTACTGGATAAAGATAAGTTCTTACCTAGCAGATGGGCTTATAAATTTTGCTTGCACATAATTTTCGTCCATTGTGGAATTCATTTAATCGTCAACGTATCGATACAGAACAACTTAACACTAATGATAAAATCTATCGAAAATAAAAACATATGTATTTAATGAGCCAGTGTGATATTCTAAGCAAGCAGGTTAGCAATACATTATTTGTACTGAGGCAGTCAATATCGGAAGCAAAATTGTTTCAATCAGAAGCAAAAACACCAGAACTGTCGTTCGAAATTGACTTTCTGCGGGGTTTTAATGGTTCCCTTCGGTTTTTACTAAATTTTCAACTTATTTTATAGTTAAACTAGTAAGCTTTTCGTTACGCCATTTTTAATGTGAAAAAAGAAAAAAGAAGAAAAATGCGAAAAAAGATGCACAGGACTAACAGTAATATCTTACATCCATCAGAGAGCCTCAAAATATCTTATATGTAAGGAGTTATATATTCATTCTGATGAAAATTTTCCTAGCGTTAAATTATATAAAACCCTTCGTAAACAACAAACTTTAAACTGTTCAATGGAAGCAAGCACAGCTTAATAAGCTCCTCTGTTTACGGAGAAGTTAGAGGACTCCTTAAATGGTCGTTTGTTCAAAACATTTCCTCAGTTGGGAGGAAGTCGAAGCATGCGTTAAACAGACCGGCAGCTCGAAACACCTCCTAAGGAGTACTCCTTAAGATGTATAGTTGTTGCTCAAAAGACAAGTTGAACCTATTGTTCTCCTGACCTCCTAGCGCGGTGAAAACGAACACTCTTCTTTTGATCAGAGGTCAGAAGACACAAACGAATCCGATATGTAATTCATCCGTGGCCACATTTTAAACGTTTTTAAGAATGTGAAAAATTGTTGGAAAAAGAAGAAAAAAATTTTAAGTATGGTTCTTATGCGGAAAAAATCTTCGAGGAAAAAAACGGTGGTGCGGTGACTGCAGTGTTTTTTGTGCCAAAACTTGGTTTTTGATACAAAAAAAAAATGTGGAACGGCACAAACAATTTCGAGTGTTTCTGCCAAAAGCTCGAATCTATTTTTTAATGTGGAACGGCACAAATTTTTTGACTGGTCTAAGACTAAATTTCCCTCATTTTTAGGCATCTTAATAGCTGAAAATGCAAAAATTTATTGGTGCTTCGGGTCGAGTCAATGAATATACAATATTAACTACTCTATTGGGTCTGAAAACGAGTGAATTCTCTCCAAATCATATATTATTTGTATCATCGCAGCAAAATTTATAGGATGTCAATGACTGAATAGAAATTCTGAAATTGCTCTGCTCATTCTGTGGACTTTGGATTAGCAATTAAATTTCGTTTTTGATATACTAAAATTGACATTATTGGCATAATTTTTCGACCAAGCATTAAAACAGTTTTCGGCTTGATTATATATATATATATATATATATATATATATATATATTATATATATGCCAATTCAGTCTTTACATCATTGTTAAAGAAATTCCTAGCCGAAAATTGAAGGAAAATATAAACATCCTGAACAATTCTAAAGAGATATATTTGAATTTTCTCGACATTCTACTTTTTTTTGTATCGTATGTAAGTCGTTTGCTCGCACAGTTTTTCTTACGGGAACAGATGAAAGACTGAGCACGAATTTTGCATGTATTAGTGCCGTAATTGTTGTAGCTTTTCTATCAAACTTTTTTTCAGAATCTTCTTGTTGTTTTCAGTAAGACGCTTTATTCAAGTGTTTTTGAGCTTTTTCAAACATAAACATCCTTAGAGCCGAAAATCGTTCAAAATCATTTACGATGTGTTTTTTGAACGTTTCTCATTAACTTTCATCTTACTCCATCAGAAAACCATTTTTTGCAAAAAGTTTCGAGCTATGACCTGCTTATAAATAATTATTTAAGCGAGTTTACATGAGCCAAGCAAGAGAATAATTCAATGGCATAACCTCTATTTCTTATCAACTACTAATTTTCACATAACGAGCAAATCAAACAGTAAACTTTGATAAAAAGATAACAATGAAAAATAAAATTTCAAAACTGATTTTGAACAGCTGACAATCTAACATAAAAGTATGAACTAGCACACATGGCTTTTTTCTAGCACAGGCCATGTTGCAATGCGCAACTTGTGGAAAAATTTTGGTTGCAAAGATATAAATTTTTGCTTACTCGCTCTAAAATCGATATATTAGCTTAATTTTATCGGGAAAACCACCAAAAGCTAGTTTTCTTCTAATTCATTCGATTTGCGTCGGTTTTAAGCTTTAAAAACCAAATTTTCTGAGTTTTGAAAAGAAAATGAAAAGATTGGTATGAGTACCTTGTACGGCGCCTAGCGCATAAAATTTTCCTGGGATTTTGATATTCTAGAACGCTGGAAAATGAACGTTTCAAATTTTTCTTTCCTAGACAGAAGATTTAATTTTTCAGCGAATTCAATGAATTTTCCGTTGGGCAGACAACATGACTTCAATTGAAAAACTAGGAAAGCAACCAATAATTTCGATTCTTGAACCAGCATGAATTCCGACTTGGACTCAAAATGTTTTAATCACACAAATGTCAAAATTTTTTTTCAAGACCGCAAAAAGATTTCGGGAAAATAACCGAGAAAAATCTTGCTTTTCGTCAAATTTAAAAAAAACGATACAGGATCAAACATTTATCCATAATATCTTGATAATTAAAAGCTATAAGCATTAGCTAGAATGACATTCTCTAACCGCGCACTGGAATAATATAGAAAAACTATTAAATAACTAAGATCCGGCGCGAAACGCCGTAAAATTTCAACAATTTTCCATTTAATAACGCATAAAATGCATCTCCGGACAGGAAACCATACAACCCAATCAAAAGGGCAGTCAGCCTGATTATCGAAAAATTATTCCTTAACTTGATGCCTAAGCACAAAAAAATTTGCCTCAATTTCAGAAAAAATTCCTCAAAAATAGTCGATTGAGGAAAAAACAGTGCTTTCTCCAATCCCCATTGGCGGAAAGATTGTTTTTTCAACGAACTTTTTTCCACAAATGTAAAAAGGGGTCAAATTTTTTTCCACATGTGGAAAAAATTCTTTTTCGTCTTAAAATCCTCGTTTTTTCGCTTGAAAATGCTCATAAACACTTTATTTAAGTGTTTGTGAGCTTTTTAAAGCACTCTGATAATCATTCTAATCAGAGGTCCCCAAGGTCGGATTTTCCGGGTAGGGGTAAAGTTGAAAAATTGCTGGGATGGTGAAGCTAAATGTTCACTAAACACTTCATTTTGTGCCAAAATTAAGCAACCAGTAATCAATTTTTAGGGCTTTAGGTAGGGGTAATACCCCCCCTCATACCCCTCCCTATGGGGCAGTCTGATTCTGATCACATATCTCAAAAATTAGATTTAAATTTTGTGTTTATAAATCGTAATTTCTAGAAATTTATCGTTCGGAAAATTTTAAAACCATTAGGTAATTTGTTCGTAACCTTTCATAAATTTGGCCGAAAAGCTATGAGTCAGAAGCGTTGAAATTTTCCAAAAATACTTCCATGAAGCTTATGAATTCAATTTACGTTGAGAGAGAAACAAACCCTTCAAAAAGTTTATAAAGTAGACGTGTTGATCTTTCTCAAAAACTCTATGAAGGAAAAAATGCGGATATTGTCATTAAATAATATAACATTAAATAATATTAAAATGAATATAATATTCAATATTGCCAATTAAACATGAAATAATAACGTTTAAGATGATGAAAACTATTAAAGATTAAATGGTAAGTGAAGGTAGACATGCTAAAAGCCGCGCCTGAGCTTGGTAATAAATAATAATAATTATTAAAGTTATAACCGGCGCGAAGAGCCTGAAAATTTTGCGATTCGGACCTCCTAAAATGCACCAAAATGCATCTTCTCAATATGAAAACCCCAAATTTTTCTTCCAAATTTATGGAAAGACCTCAAACATTTTTTCCACATTCCAGATTTTTTTTCCACATTATAGTGTGGAAAAAAGCAGACATAAGCTTACATCGAAAATGTTCAACGTAGATTAACCAGAAAGATTTTTGGTCATAAATCAGGTTTGTCCTATGAAGATAGACTTCAAAGGCTAGGTCTACGCAAGCTTGATATTCGTAGATTAGAATCTGCCCTCTGTACCATGTACAACATAATCCACAAAAGAACAATTCTAAATCCTGATGAATTTTTCTGTATAAACAACAACAATACGCGTCGTAATCATGATCTAAAATTGACAATAAAGTCAGTTCATACTACTGCTTGCCAGTTTGATTTTTTAACCGTTATATTAATGTCTGGAACTCTTTATCTTTTGATATCGTTAATTCTCCCAGTTTGCACACTTTCAAAGAAAAAATTAAACTTCTAAACTTTGATAATCGAATTGGGGGGTGCATGTAAGTTGTTACTTTTCAAGTAACCTTTGCACCCTATTGCTGCATGATTTTTCTATTTCTTAAAATATTTACATTTCTTGCGAGTCGATTTACTAATCTTATTCTTTATATGACATTATATTATGTATTTCACTTTACATTTTCCTTTTGTTTTGTGTAACAAACAGCAATAAATATTTTTCATTTCATTTTCATTTCATAATGCAAACGTGGAAAAAACAGTGCACCGAAAGGAAAAGCACTGTTTTTTTTTCCACAAACTTTTTTCCACATATGTGGAAAGGGGTCAAATTATTTTTCCACATGTGGAAAAAATTTTTCTGTCTTAAAATCCTCGTTTTTGGCTTAAAAATGCTCACAGACGCTTTATCGCACTGTTTTAGAGCTTCTTCAAGCCTTCCGGTGTTTTTAGAGAAGTTAATTCATTAAAATTAAAGAAAAAATTGAAATGTTCGACTTAAAAGCCTAATCTACGAGCACTGTTGAACAAATTTTCTAGCAAACTATCCAAAAGCATAATTGACTTGAATTACACAAGAAATCAATGGTCAAGTCCTCTATTATGGCAAGTGAAAGCCCAAAAAAGATGATAATCTTTCGGGCGCGGAGCGCCGGAAAATTTTTTGGGTATATTGACAATCTGAGATGCTGGAAAATCAATTTACCGAACATTTATTTCTAGAATTAGATTCCAATTTTGTGTTCAAGAGTCGTATTTTCTAGAATTTTACTTGAAAAATTTTAAAATCTGTAATATATTTGTAAACTCTCATGAACTTGGTCGAAAATATATGAGCAAGAAGAGTATAAATTTCCGGAAGATATTTCCATGAAGCTTTTGAATTGATTTTACGTTAGCAAAGAAATAATCGCATCATAGAGTATAGAGACTTGACGTATTGATCTTTCTCAAAAGGAAAAAATGCAAATCTTCATTAAATATTATGATAAAATGATGAAGATTACCAATTAAAACATGAGATACTACGTTTAAGATAATAAAAACTATTATAGATTAAGTGATAAATGAAGGTAGACATGATAAAAGCCGCGCCTGAGATACTTAATGAATAATGATGATTATTAAAGTTATAATCGGCGCGAAGCGCCGGAAAATTTTCAGATTTGGACCTCCTAAAATGCACCAAAATGCATCTTTTCAATATGAAAACCTCAAATTTTTCTTCCACAATTGTGGAAAGACCTCAAAAATTTTTTCCACATTCCAGATTTTTTTCAACATTATAGTGCAGTGCAAATGTGGAAAAAAACAGTGAGGAAAAGGCTGGCGAGCAGTGTTTTTTTTGTGCACGGACATTTGTGCCAATTGGCACAAGGGGCCAAAAAAATTTGTGCCAATGGCACAAAAAATTTTTTCACTCTAAAAACGTACTGAAAACCATAAAACTGTTTTGTGCCAAAAGTTATAACAGTATGCCCTGTTTTCGATCTAAATTGAGTCATTTTTTAAAGCTCAATTCGCACGTGCTTTGGTCATGTCCATGAGCTTTTCTGTATTATTCGTATTTACTCTCGTATTTCTTTGCATTTAATAAATTTATTTTCTTTCTTTCTTTCAAGTTTGATAAAAACTAACTACAGATACTTTCACCGCATTCATTTGCATAAAAATCGTGCCTGCTCTATTATCCCTAACCACGTCAGCGAGATAAGAAAAACTGATCTAAAAGACGGTTTCTACGATCCGAAAAGGAATTGAATGCTGCGAAAATTCAGATATTTTTATAGACTTTTTGTCATGAAGTTTTCCTTTAATTAAAGATTAAATTAGGATTTCTTGTATGTCTATAATTTTTTTCTCCTAAAAAAGTCGAAAGTCGCTTCACGTAGATTTTTGGTTGAATAATCGTGCCAAAAATTTCAATTTTTTTGTTTGAATCAATCACCAAAAATATAAGTTTCGGTTCTCAATCCAACTGAATTAACAGAGGACGTAAAGTTAACAATTTCTATTATTTAGCCGGTCATTGACAATATCTCAAAGTCTGTTGCTGCGATAATACGAATAAATTATTCGAATAGAATCCGCTCGCGTTCGAGACAAAGGAAAGTAGTCAATATTAAACCCATTAAATCGGCGCGAGGCGCCGAGAAAATTTTACGTTTTCAGCCCTTAAAATGACTAAAAATCAAAGAAATTTAGCCTTGGACCAGTCGAAAAATTTGTGCCAATTGGTACAAACGCTCAAAATTTTTTGTGCCATTCCAAATTTTTTGTGCCAAAAACCATGCTTTGGCACAAAAAAGCTGGCGAGGAAAAAAATTGTCGAGAATCTGAATGTTCACAGTAAAACTCTCGTGCGACTCTTCAAATCTCTTAACGCTGCTAACCTGTAATGTGCTATGTCTATCAACAGTCGAATATTTCGATGAATGGTTATGTTGTCACTCACGAAACTGATGAAGTATTCATAAGTCGCCACACGAAAATATCTACCTTCCAAATGTAGAAAAATATACCTTTTCGGAAAAATTTCATATTTTCAGCAGAGCTTCTTCAAATCAAAATTAAATCACAAAATTCAATTTTGACTAGTTAGGATTATCTTCCACGTGATGACGACATTGTGATCGGTTCAAGAGAAGTAGGCACGCTTCCTAATTGGCTTGACGGAAGTTTCGCCCTGAAAGGCATGGTGAGTCTGGAAGATTGTGAGTCGATAGGTTATTTCAGTTACACGTCTACGCAATCATGTCGTCATTCCAGCCAGAGAATCGATTCAGGTTTTTTTTGTCGGACGGAGTATGGATTAAGCTACCATGCCGTTTCGGTCGGTCATCGTGTCGTTTTCAGGCACTGTCTCGATTCAAAAACTATCGTTCCAGCAAAAAGCACATGCAAAATTTTCAGGAAATGTGGGCAATATATCAATTAGTATTTGCAGTACAATATTCACTCAAAAAAAATATTGTTAAAGATCAGCGAATAGTGCATTCACAAATTTATCATAAAAAGAAACGAAATACTTACTTTTCAGACTATTATTTGGAAGCATTGCGATAGGAAGACATATGTACTCAATTTTTTTCATAATCAGCTTCATAAAGAGAAAAAAACGATAGTAAAAATACGCATGCGGCCGCAATTTTTCTCAGATTGACCTTGTTAAAAGACGACAAGCTCGAAGGAGAATCACTTGCTTATGGATTGATTTGCATGTTTTTGGATAAGAGTTACAGGCTCATTCATGCTAAACAGAATTCATCTTCCACTCCCCGTAGTTTTTGCGCCATTCACGTCACAATTGCAAACGCAAACCAATCTAACCTTTATTACTTTTTAGAGAAAAAATTATATGCGGTCACTCTTCGCGCCAAAATGTCCGATTTTAAAAATCATTTCCGCTCGATTGTGTAGAAAAATCATTGCCGCTTGATTGTCTATTCCCTAGCCACTCTGTCACATTGAAAAGCTTGCTTGAGATTTAAAAGTTTGGGGCCTTAATGCTTTCCTGTTGTGATTCCAGCGTTGCTATTTAGAAAATTCGGCAGCGCGTCGTTTTGCCGGCAAAATTGTGTAAAGTGGTCAAAAAATCGGACAGTGTGACAATTCATGCACTGAATAAGATGCCCATAACTTCTGAGGTTATCAGTGGAAATTTACGATATTTTGCCATAGCTAAAAAGCGTACTCCATCCCTGAAAATTTTGGGTTTTGCTAATAAGTTGTCCTTGAATCATTTTCGTCTGCGTTCGTGACAAAATACAAAATTTGCACCTTTTTTAAAAGACAAATTATAGAAGATTTCTAACATTATAGTATAGGAATAAAGTCAGTAAGAAAGATGATCGTTAGGTGATTCAGGAGTAACACTCCTGGACAGCTACATAAATTGGGACAGACATACAGAAATGAACAAAAAAGTTCTGCGGCATCTTATGGGAATGTGTCCAGAAAAGGCGCCAATTATTTTTTCGGCTTTTCCCGCCTTCTTTTGACACTTTAGAAATGCATGAGAAGTTTAAAGTATGGAACTATAAGAAGTTTTTCATACCAAGTGATAGTCAAATTGTCTTCCGCGTATAATCCATGTTTCACAGTTGCAGTCTTACTTTGGCGCTCAATGTTATAGGCGACAAAGTAAGGCTGTTACTTTGGCGCCCATTGGTTAGTAATGATCTTTCTTGGATGTCTGACCTTGGCGCCCGCCTCACGTTGGCGTTCCATCCTACTCTGCTACTTCATCAACACTCATTTTAATCCTTTATTTGAGTAAGAGGCGATTTCCATCACACGATTTTATTGTCGTACAAAATTCCATCCAACTTTATGACCATCCTAATGAGTACTTAACATATAGTAAGTTATTCTCAATTTCAAACAGAAGAGCAGCGAAATTCTCAACATTTTCTAGAACAGCACGACGCAGGTAAAAGCTTAAGCCTAAGCTTAGGTTTGCCTGAGCTATTTATAGCCATTATGGAAATGTAAAACTGTGCGTAAAATGTTCACAGATGGGAACACATCGCTTGTATACCAGGACAGACGCCAAAGTAAGACGGGCGCCAAGTTGCGACACAATCGTTTCACTAAGGCTCTATTCAGAAGTGAAAATCCTAGGATTTTTGTCTCCGACAATCGACGACAGTAGGCGACAATCGGCGATTCTAAGGAATGAATAAGCAATTTGCAGAAAGCCCAGTTCAGAAGTGAAAAAATCCAAAGACTTTTTTCGCCAACAATCGGCGACTGTCGCCGTTTCCTAAAATTCAATCGGCAACTTTCGGAGTCTATGATGCTGTAGATGTGCGAATTTTGATTTACAAGCGGTACAAACGACTCAAAAATACTCAGCGTGTAAGACAACACCATATACCTGCTTCTCAGGTGTAATCAATTTTCAACCTGTCATAGTCAAGGTACTTTTGCAGCGCTTTTCATCGTGATCTAGAGAATCGAAAGCATTTTTTGTATCTAAAGGTACCCATTATTTTTTGTATCAGAAGCTTTTTGTATGTAAAGCTACCTTAAGCTAACACAATTCAATCAGTAAATCAAATAAATGTTTTCTCTTATGCAGCGACTTCGAACAAAGTCTTTTTGATCATCATTTATAATTGTTTGTATCGAAGCATTTGTCGAATTAGCCTCGAATTAGCCAAGTCTAAGCCTTCCTTGTTTGACTTTAGTAGTGAATTAATTAAACTTTTATGTGAATAAATCGTACTTCCCTATTCCAAACTTAATTTTCAACGTTCCAGTAAGGGCTTCTTCATGATGTCCCAAAAAATTTGGCAAAATTCAGCTGTCAACCCATCATCGTCAGGGAACTTTCTGTTTTTCATTGAATTCAAAGTATTTGGGTTTATGCCTCTTTTTCCAATTCAGTGATTTATGGATAAATTTCTGTGATTTCGTTTTTAAAATTATTTTCTTGTTTATCAACTCTTCACTCGTGATGTAATTCCCTGTAATATTCGAACGTTTCCTCTATGATTTGGGATTTTCAATTATGCTTCCATCAGTACCTTGTAGCTGAGCTGTTGTTCATAGTTTTTCCCCATTCAAAAAATATCTACAACCCATTTAATTTAAAATGGTAGACATAGCGGAAGCCAAGACGTTCATTCGATTTTTTTTCACTTGGTGGAAAAAGTATAAGAAGCATTACTTCGCATACTTATGTACGCAAAAACTGAGTTGTTCAAACATTTGATGAAATTCAGACTTCACAGGTTGGTAACAGATTACGTGAACAATATTATAGTTCTCAATCATTCATTTCTCTGACCAATTTCTCGGGGTACATTGGTGAAGTAATCATGCAGTCGGTAGTACTATAATTTCAATATTCAATGAATATTATGTCAACATTTTTGAATGAATAATTGAGTTACAAGTACATTTTATCAGAAGATTTAGAGTGGATTCTTTTTTGCACGTGATTTGATTGGTTTTTTCTGCTGACTAAAATTTAGAAACTAGCAGCATGATCTCATTGCATGGCCAGTGTCGATTCTTGAAAGAACACATTCGTAGAAGACCCGAAAAACTTGAATATGGTAATTATATCGCGACAATCATGATGCAAATTAGAATTCCATGATAAAATTAGACGTGGTCGCATTATTATTATGACACCAGTTATCAAGATTATAGTTATTAGACTTAACGTCATCAAATCATTGCTTTCAGTTTCCTATAAATGTGATCAGAAAACGGATTCTGAAGCATGAAAAGTACGACGGACCATCGGACTATTTTATATTTTTACTCTACACGATAACGAATATGAACTCTTTGGTCTTCATTATGTGTGCGTCATTTATATTAAGAAGACGACAAAATTTTCAAAATAGAGTCATACTCAATTAAACAATTATAAGAACCAGGACAAAAGCTTTAAGTTTCTAGTTGAACAAAAAGGCTACCATGAACTCATTAGCTGATAGTGGGACAACTAATCAAGAGTTCTATTGTTCAAAGATTTTGTTGTAGAAACAGTAGAAAATCAAAAATTTTCTTGTTTAATTATTGTACAGCTGAATACAAACCGAAATTTTATAGACTGATGACTCGAAATCGAGAGTTACATGAACAAACATGAACTTCGAATAACGGGTAATGAGTTCAAAGTATACTAATATTCCAATGGAAAAAGTGTGTTGCAAGCAAAATTAGCTGCTTTTAAGACTACCCTGTAATAGACCAAAAGGTTTCCATCACTTTCCCAATCATTAATATTGTCTAAACACCAGCCAGCAAGTATTTTATATTTTTACCTTTCGCTGCTCAATCATTTGTCACACAGGACTGAAAATTAGAGTACATACTCGACTAGCCTTTAAAAACTTTTTGAGAAAAATTTCTGTCCTAAAAGCTTTGTGCAAACGGTTTCGGCGGTAATGTTGATTTTTGTACCCTCGATTTACAGATGTGATATGAAGGAACAGATTAAATGTTATTCCGATCAAAAAATCAAGAGTAGACCATTGAATTTTACCGTTTGTCTAACTGCCTCACAAGGGGCTTCTGATTCAAAGCATTTCTTCGAAATGAACTTTTCTAGATATTAGCAAATGGCAATCCAGTGAGAGACGATCAGTCGACGAATGACTATAACAGACCGAAAAGATTTGCTCTCTGGATGTTCAGAAATTCGGCGGAAAAAGGAAGTATGTGAAATAAGAATATGAAATTTAAGGCATTTCTCATAACATTACTCTTATGTAGAGCTCTGGAGACCACAGATGCGAATTAGATCTGATAAGAATTGGAAAATTTTTACCTAAAATATCACCACGCACAGTTCAATGTCTTCAAAATACCTGTATCAAGTCACCACGTACTTCTCAGAGTCTTATTAGATAACAAACGAAGAAAATGTCTAATACACAGGTGGAATCTGAAAATACAGTTTTTGCACACCACCGAATTATGATATATATCTTGCACGCATTGCTATTTATTTGAATCCTGGAAGATCAGAACTCTACGATAAACGTGATTCAGATTGGCACTTCTTTTTGAGTATTCAAATCAATTCTAATTTTACATCATCTTATTTTTCAATTTTTTAAAATAAAAAATAGGTTCTGACGACACCGACGATTCAGAATACAACGGCATCATATTTCACCGCATGAGAAGAGACACCGACGTTGCATATCAACGACGAGTAGAACCAGGAAACGTGGAATTCAAACATAAAAGTTTGGGAAACGATAAGCGGAAAGGGACGACAGGTGTTCCACAATGAGGAGGACATCGGTCAACTACAAATGACCATTATATATAAATGACAATTCACTAATCGTTTGAAATATTTTTATAATTAAAAGAAATGCAGCTAATAAGGATGTGATTATTAAACTTTAACGACAATATTGTGTTGTTTTTTAACACATTGATCCTTTAATTCGACATTTTTCACAGCTCGGATGATTCTTTACAACTAAGGAAGTGTTTCTGGGTGGAAATTCATGCAAGAAGTTATAGTGCATTCGATTTCCGGATGCGACCTGAGTAATGTTACGGTGTTCTTCTCATTCTTCCCGCACCTAAATTTACATGCAATTAGCCATGGCAGATACGCTTGTATATACCTGACCTCGGCGACTTCAATGTATCCATACAATAATTGGGATATAGTAGTGGACACACAAATTTAAAAGTTACTCCATGTGTTCACATATTCGTGAACATCTCCTATGCCGTTAACAATCTAGACCTGTTCAAAGTTTACTAAGAATCAGCCTCGTATATTCCGAAGAATATTACTAGAATTTCTATTCCACACATGAACAATATTACGGTTTTCAGGAACCTTTCAATTAGATGCCTTGGAATGTTTTGGGTTTCTTTGGTTGCTCGGATCACATGTATAGGAAAACTTACCTTTGTTAAGTACACTTGTGTCAATTTTAGTGTTAATGAGGATCGCTGGGAGGAACAGCCAATATAACGTTTCTCAGCTAGCTTTTGGCTATTAAAGGCACCATAACATGGTTTATTTGAGAATCACCGTTGAAAAAAGTTACTTTGTCATAAAAGTGGCATCGTGAGTAAAAATGAGTGGAAGTAACTCTTTCTTGAGTGTTCAGTGCTATGCTTCCACTAGTTTACGCACATTTTGTAGGTTTCTCTGAGTCTCGCTGATTTCCTTATTTTTTATTCTTCATCCATTTTTTCACTTGTTTGTGTTTTCCTACATTTTCCTCATAATGTGTCAGTTTTTTCAATGTAAAGCTGTCTTTGAATGATACGTTCTGAAGTAGACTTATATTTCTTCATTTCTGCAATAAAAATAATCAGAGGAAAATGCACTAGATAAGAGACTAAACAAATATTCTTGAGATCTTGAGAGGTTACCCGAGTACCACTGATCACTTAAATCACTTTTTCATTGAAAAGCGTGGAAATGATTACCAATGATATTTTGAGGTAACCACAAGTTACTGAGATATGAAAATCATCGAAATGATCCCCAAAACTTCTTCATGATAATGAGATTTTATCTACCTGAGATTTCTTGCATATCACTGGTCAATTAATTAACTATTCAATCGGGAGAAATCATGAAAATTGTTGGAAGACTGTTTTTGGAACTGCATTTTCGAAAACACTTGACTACATGATTTTTTGATCAATACTCACGAAAGACATCAATCAATACATGGATCGGAAACTTTTTTTTTTATTTTAGCTCAAACTTCTTTGATATGTCATAAGGAAGATGGCAGGATTCGGAGCCCATGGTAGCCGTGGGCTAAATTCCTGGAATATCGTAACTTCGGCCGACTCGATGATAAGGACACATGTCGTAAGAACAAGAAACTCCAGGAAATAGTCGTTTAGCTGCTAGGCTGCTACTACTACTGTGGATGCAGTTGTGGACGTAATGCACTAATGCAACGCAGTAGAATTTTGTTAATAATGACGAAAGAGAATACATACAATAATGAAGAAAAGTGAAAAAAAAAGAAAAAGCAACATAGAGAAATCAGCAAGAAAGAAAGAAAAATAATGTGAAAAAAAGAAAAACAGAAAGGAGTAGGAGAATAGAAGAAGAGAAAGATGAAGGAATAAAATCAAAAAATTACGACGTAAAAATGAAGAAAAAATTACAAAGGAGAGAATGAAATAGGAAATAGACCCAGCCGAACTGTGTAGGAATTATAAGGGGGACTTTGATCACTGAAAATTTTAACTTGTAACGTATTGTTTCATGGGGAAAAAGAAAAAAGTTGATGACTAGAAAAAACAAAATAATGGGTCGCAGGGACAAAGGTGACAACGTGAAAATATAAGTAAACAAAAGCATAAGCAATACATACACAGAAAACTAAAGAAAAAATAAATAGATAAAAGGAAAAATATAAGCTAAAGAAGCTAAATATCAAGAAAGTGTTATTACACTCTCGATCTTTCATCTGAGAATCGTCTAATTGGGAATTCACTCATTTGAAAATGCGCTCATTTGAGAATCGCTCCCTTAAGAATCGTTCACATGAGAATACCCCCTCTGGCACCAGACAAGACCCGGAACCAAAATTGTTCAATTAGGTCCAATTTCTAATGAAGACAACCAAAAAAACGTCTTGATTCTATGATTTTGCCAAAAAATTGATGTTTTCCGATTCAGCTCAAAAATATTGAGAGTTGAAGAATCAAGTTTAAAATTTTATGATGTGCTTTCCCAGCCGAGCTCGAGCCAGCTACGTAACCTTCCCAAACTCTTTGCTGACCAGTGTCGTTTATTTTTAAAAAACTGCGTAGAAGACCCGGAAAACCTGAAAATGGTAATTATTTTTCTGCCGTCATGATTGCATATATCAAAATTAGAGTATCGTTATCAAATTAGAATTGCTCACATTATTATTATTGCACCAATTATACAGATTATAGTCATTAGACTTAACGTCATCAAATCATTGCTTTTAGTTATTCCTATATATGTGATCGGCTGACGGATTTTGAAGCATGAAAGGTACGAAGGACGATCAGCTATTCCGTATTTTTATTCTACAGGACGACGAATATGAATTCATTGATCTTCATTATGTGCGCTCTATTTATGGTAAACCCAAATGTCGGAAACCCCCTACCTGAGGAAAATTAGGAAAAAAGCTTTTTTTGGCCTTTTTTGGGAAAAATTTCGAAATTTTCGGCTTTCTACCGAATGTTTTGGGATTTTTTGGGGCCCCCAACATTTTGGAAATTTTGGGACCCCCATCCCAAAATTTTGGGTTCACCCCCCTCACTGGTAGGACATCTTATATGTACGCTTTGAATTAGAGTCTTATTGGATTTCAATTATGATCTACTCATTACAAGGCAACTTTGCCAAGTGTAGATTCCAGCATCTAATGTCTTGGAGTTTAGCTGCATAACAGTTCGAGGTTTGCTTTGTTTGAAAAAGTTTGGGAAAGAAGGTCAAAGGCTATAATTTAAGAAGAGCTGCAAGTTTCTTGTTAATTCTCACGAAAGTTGATACAGTGAAGTCTGCTAAGAAATCATTAGTTTGTGGAATGCAACTCGAGAGTTACATGAACAAACATGAACTTCAAATAATAGGTAATGAGCTCAAAATATATAAGGAAAAATAGGAAAAAATGTGTTTCAAGCAAAATTAGCTGCTTTTTGGAGTACCCTGTAGAAAAAAAGGTTTCTATAATTTTCTGGATAATTAAAATTGTCTAAACGCCAGCCATCAAGTATTATTTTAGATTTTTACCTTTTTCTGCTCAACTATGTATCACACGGGACTGAAAATTAGAGTACATACTCGACTAACCTTTAAAGAACTTTTTGAAAAAAAAGTTCTGTCCTGAAAGCTTTATGCAAACAGTTTCGACAGCAATATTAATTTTTGTACCTTCGATTCACAGGTGTGATATAAAAAAACAGACTAAATATTATTCCGATCAACAATTAAGACAAAACCATTGAATTGTGCAGTTTACCGAACTGCCTCACAGATGCTTCTGATTCAAAGTTCCTACATTTCTTCGAAATAGACTTTTCCAGATATCAGCAAACGGCAAACCAGTGAGAGACGATGATCAATCGACGAATGATTATAACAGACCGAAAAGATTCGCTCTAGGGATGTTCAGAAATTCAGCCGGCAAAGGAAGTATGTGAAATTAGAATATGAAATTTAAGGCATTTCTCATAACATTACTCTATGTAGAGCTTTGTAGACAGACAGTTGATAAGAATTGGAAAAATTTTGCCCGAAATATCGCCACACACACAGTTCAATGTCTTCAAAATATCTGTCTCAAGTCACGTATTCCTCCGAGTCTTATTAGATAACAAACGAAGAAAATGTCTAATACACAGGTGGAATTTAAAAATTCAGTTTTCGCACGCCACCGAATTATGATATATATCTAGCATGCATAGCTATTTGATTGAATCGTGGAAGATCAAAACTTTACGGTGAATGTGATTCAGATTGGCACTTCTTTTGAAGTATTCAAATCACTTCTAATTTTCATCCTCATATTTTTCAATTTTTTTAAAATAAAAAATAGGTTCTGACGACACCGATGATTCAGAATACAACGGCATCATGTTTCACCGCACGAGAAAAGACACCGACATAGCACATCAACGACGAGTGGAACCAAGAAACGTGGAGATCAAACGAAAAAATTCGGGAAACGATAAGCAGAAAGGTGCAACAGGTGTTCCACAATGAGAAAGACATCGCGCTGCTACAAGCGACCATTAGATATAAATGATAAATACACTAATCCTTTGAAATGTTTTTTCAATAGGAGATGTACTGCTAATAAAGGATGTGATTATTAAACTTTTGAGACTTTATTGTGCTTTTTTGTCACATTGACCTCACAATTCAACATTTTTCACAGCTTGGATCATCCCACTCAACCGAGCGAGCGTTTTGGCTAGAAGTTGATGCAACAAGTTATTATGCATTCGATTTCCCGACACGAGCTGAGTTATGTTACGGGGTTCTTCACGGTGGTCCTTATTGAAAGCAAAATTTGTAGATTGCCTACTACGCTTGATCTCAGCTATTACGATATACACATACAAATATATGGAAGATTAGATTTACTAGTGCACATACAAATTAGAAATTACTTCACATGTTCACATTTTCATGAACAGATCCTATGCCGTTACCAATCTAGACCAACTTTGCTAAGATTTAGGCTCGAATATCTCAGAATATTACAGGTGTGCATACATTCAACATATGAACAATACTACAGTTCTCAGAAATACCTTTCTATTAGATGCACTGGCATGTTATGGGCTTCTTTGGTTGTTCATATCACGTGTATGGGAAGACTTACTTTGTTAAGTACACTGGTGCTAATTTTAGTGTAAATGAGGATCACTGGGACGAACAGCAAGTGTAACATTCCACAGCTAGGTTTTGGCTATTAGAGGCACCATTATTTCAGAAACTCTACTGGAAAAAGTTCCTTTGTCAGAAAAGTGATAACGTGAGTAAAAATGAGTATTAGTAACTATTTCTTGAATGCTCAATGCTATGTTTGCTCTACCGTAGGCACATTTTGAACGTTTCTTTCGATCTCGCTGATTTTCTTAGTTTTAGTTTTTCATCCATTTTTGGCACTTGTTTGTATTTTCGATTGTGTCCCGTTACCTCGACCATGCCGTTACCTCGACTAATGTTATAACACAATGGAAACTTCCCATTACCACAACCGTTCATGTTACTTCGACTGTCGCGTTACCTCGACTAATGTTGTATGTGAAAATATTAAAAATCCTATTGCTGTGACTGTCCCATTATGTCGACTATGTTGTGACGTAACAAAAAATTTCAAGTTAAATTTACAAAACGTATCATTTTCTCACGGGCTTCTCACAACACCATCAATATTCGGTAAGAAATAACGTCTGCTTGTTTGTACTTCTCGTGAACTGGACGGCGTGTCCCCAATACAGCGAAACTTACAACAGCGAAACTCAAAATAGCGAGACTCAAAACAGCGTTTCTCATTACGGCGAAGTCTCAGAACAGTGATTCTCAATACAGCGAAATCTCAATACGGCGGTTCTCAAAAGAGCGAATCTCAATACAGCGAATACTAAAAATTTCTATGCATTACATAAAGTAAACACGCACATCCTTTTATGATAAATATACAAATTATTTAAATTAAAGTCGTTTTTGCTAGTTGAGATTTTCTATTTTCAGTTGCATTTGGCCATCTAAATTTTACATGCTTTTGTACTGCAGTTGCGGTAGGTATGCACGAACGGACCATTCCAAAATCACACAAAAATTTTTGTGAGAAAGACATTTTTTCGGAACGTTTGAAAAAAACAAAAGCAAAAAATTATCAGTTGTTTTGTAGGCAGCTTAATCGCGTTGCAAAAAAATGAAATTGATCAAATAAATAAAAAAAATGAAATGAACAAATAAGATGAAATGAATAAAACAATTAAGCAGTAAAGGCAAAACAAAAAACGAATGATAAAGACATGAGAAGTAAAATAATGTAGTAAACAGTAGGTAAAAGATAGAACAGAAGTGTCTGCAGTTGACCTGTAAAAAAGAAATTGCATTGCGATGCATATCTGCATAAAATCATTTAACGCCGTCAAGGCTCAATTAGAGAAAGCGGAGTTTAGATTACACAATAGCGCATCAAATTCCCACTCTCGAAACTCAATTTTATGATTTTGGAATAACTGTAATCATGTATTCGACTTGAATAATTTACACTGCTTGAAACACATATTTAGATTGAAGATAGAAAAGTCGTATGTGAGTTATACGTAAAAGTATTTTTGTAGCATACAAACTTACTTTGTTACAGTTACAGATAATGACTGACACTGATATGAAAGTATTTTGCTCAACCTTGAATAAGCTCATCTCTGCATCATTCACCGATTTTTACACATGAGAATACAACTAATAGACAGAAGCAGAAACCAAAAATTAGCTTTACTTAACTTATTGAGGTAAATCGACAGGTAGATTGCTGAATTTGCTGCAACTTGGAACTTTTCCTTCCAGACTTCATGTGAAAAACTAAATAGTGAAAACCATCCAACCCATTGGCTGCAAACACCACTTGAGGCAGAATCCACCGGCCAGCAGTTGCCCGAAAGTGGCGACAAAAGACCGCACGACAAGGGCGGAGTAGGTCGAAAAGGTAAGGGAGAGTCGAACGAAAAAGGTCCGGGCCATCGAAAATCCAAGCCGACCGTTGTCCAGGAGCCTGCTACTCCCACATCTTTAATCGAAGAAACGGAAGTTGATGACGAGACCCGACGAATCAGAAGGTCCGTCGAAAATTTGGCTCAAAGTTCCAATGGTGGTGGTTGGAGAAGCAGGGGCTACGGCAACCGCGGTGGTGGCAGAAGCGGAGGGCGCGGGGGCTATGGCGGCATGAATTCCAATCGCCGTGGTAATGGTGGTATCGTGCTATTACCAATCTATGGTTATGGTGGACGTTAGCCGTCAGTATTTCTTTAACCTTTATACTCGGTAGTTCTATTACGTCAGTATTCAAAATAAATTATGCTTACCTTTTTAAATAAATAATGAAGTTACAAGTATACGACAAAAGATTCAAGCTTTGAACCGCTTGAAAAATCTTGTTTTGATTTGGTTTTCCATCTGATTTGATCTGCTGTTTATTAGAGCTCAAACCTGCAAACTAAATTTCCCATACTTACAGCATGATCTCTTTGCATGAGCAGTGTCGATTTATAAAAAAAAAGGCGTAAAAGACCCGAAAAACCTGAATACTGTAGTTATTTTGCTGCCATCATGACCGCATCTATATGCAAATTAGAATTTCATGATAAAATTAGAATTGGTGGCCTTATTATTATCGTACCAATGTTTGATTATAGTCATTAGACTTAGGGTCATCAAATCATTGCTTTCAATTATTCCTATAAATGTGATCAGAAAACTGATTTTGAAGCATGAAAAGTGCGGCTAACGATCAACTATTTTGCTATTTTTACTCTACGCGCTTACGAATATGAATTCTTTGATCTTGATTATGTGCGCTTTATTTATGGTAAGAAAACGAAAAAATCTTCTAACTAAAGTCCTAATTCTGTAATCTATAATGCATTTCATAGCCCTATGTGAATGGAGTAATGCTACACCCGTTTTCCTTATGGGCCTTGTTTGCATAAAAGTTTGCATAAATGTAGAAAACAATAGAAATTTTGATTATACTTGATCTAATGGGCAGTAAAAAATAACATTCCATTTATTTTGGGATGGCCGATGCAGCGAGGTCTGTGTAAAATTATGGAAGGATCATCGACTCATTTAAAGAAAATTTTTCTGCATGATGCAGATTCCTGATTATCATCTTTTTCAACGAATTTCTGATCTCTAGTAAGGCTGTGCCGCCGAAACTACGATAGCTGTCTATCATTCCAGAATAAATGAACTGTATAAAGGGCTTATTTCTATTTTTTCCCCAGATCATGAACTTGAAGCTTTCTGTTTTCATCAAAATCTGAAGCTGCATGACTACTGATTCCTGTTGCGAGACGGCGGAAAGCACCGTCGTTTTCAGTGAAACTTCCAAAGTCGTCAGAACTATTATAGAATCAGCAGGTTCTACGAGTGTGAGGCTCCATCTGATGGGCGGCTTCTATTATTTTCTATAAATGACTATCAATCGTTGTTATAAAATCTGAAACAGTTTTACGGTGTGGTAGGCAAAAATCTTCGGATTCTGTTCATCGATTATCTTGTAAACTTTCGCCTTAAAAATTTCATACACTAGCAACAGTATGTTCGATAATCAGGAAAAAGTATTGTGTTGAGAGCACTGCTTTTCTGTGCTACCCTCTTCTGCACCGCTATAAACCATCAGTTTAAAACATCTTGTACTTTTTTGTATACACGTGGAAAAGCAAAACAGAACATTTTCTGTTCTAAGTAGTGCCTTTTTCGTATCGTCATGTTCTAACAAGCTGAAAATTCATGTTTTTGACGTCTCGAATTTTAGCTGCACAGCATTGATTAGTTTGGTTTGTTCCAGAAATGTTTAAAAAACCAGCACAAAAGCTATAATTTTCTTGTTAATACTCACAAAAGTTGATACAGTGAAGTCTACGACGAACTCATTAGTTGGTAGCTCTATTGCTCAGCGATTTTGGTTGACCTTCCAAGAAAAAGCAAATCGAAAGTTTCATGAACAAACATTAACTTTGAATAGCTAAGAGTGATAAGTTCGAAGAACACTTCAAGTCCAATTTAAAAAACAGTAGTTTACAGGAAAAATTAACTGCTGCTTAGACCATCCCCCGATAAAAAATCAAGGACGGACCGTTGAAATGTACAGTTTCTCTAACAGCCTCATAGATATCCCCGATTCAAAGTTCCTTCATTTCTTTGAGATAAAGTTTTCAGATATCTGCAACCGGCAAACGAGTGGGAGACGATGATCAATCGACAAATGATTATAATAGACCGAAAAGATTTGCTCTCGAGATGTTCAGAAATTCAGCCGGCAAAGGAAGTATGTGAAATGAGAATATGAAATTTTTGGCGTTTCTCCTAATCTCTATGTAGAGATGTTGGAGACCAGAAATGCGAATTAGAGTTGATGAGGACTAAAAGAATTTTCACCTGAAATTTCACTACACGCCGTTCAAGGTCTTCAAAATAGCTGTCTCAAGTCACGTACTTCTTAAAGTCTTAAGGACCATTTATACTTGCCCTTTTCGACGGAACGAAACGTATCGCCAACAGCCTGAAATGCTCAGCCTGAAAATCCACTTTCGAGCGGAAAGGATAACTGAAATTTTCTAGAAAATGACCGACGGTAATCTCCAACCGAACCGAAAGGGAAACTTTCGTTCGGTAACTAAGTGTCGATTGCGTTCCGTTCCGTTGCGTTCCGTCGGAAAAGGCTGATGGAACGCAATAGATGACACTTTAGTAGATAACAAACGGAAAAGATGTCAATACGCAGAAGGAATCCAAAAATTCAGTTCTTAGACACAACCCAATGATGATCTATACTTTGCACATATAGCTATTAATTTGAATCCTGGAAGATAAAAACTTTACGACAAATGTAATTCAGATCAGCACTTCTTTTTAAGCATTCCAATCTTCTAATTCTACATCATCTGAATTTTCGGTCATTTTTTATATAAAAAATAGGTTCTGACGGCACCGTCGATTGAGAATACAACGGCAACATGTTTTACCGCATGAGAAAAGACACCGACATTGCAGATCAACCACGAGTAGAACATGGAAACGTGGAAATCAAACAAAAAAATTCGGGAAACGATAAGCAGAAAGGTGCAACACGTGTTCCACGATGAGAAAGACATCGCTCAACTACAAGCGATCGATACAGTATCCATGTGAAATGTTTCTATAAATGGGAGAAGTGCTGGTATTAAAGATAGGATTATTAAACTTTGAAAGGTCATTTTGTTCTTTCTCTGATACGCTAATGACCCCACAATTCCGATATCGTTCACGGCTCGAATCAGGGGCTTGGTGAAGCCCTTTGTGGGAGTTGGTGAAGCTGAGCATGAAGTTTTGTCATTTTTTGTAGGCAACTGGGAGACATAGTGTGCTATCCACTGCGTAGGGAAGTTTCCGGTCCTTTCGAGCTTTATCAGTAGATATAGTCATTTTTGTGGAAAACACAGTTTTTAAACCATTTTTACCGTCTCACTTTGGACGTTTTTATACTTGCTAAAAAGCGTAAAATGCAAAATTGGAAAAACAATTTTATATCACATTATAGAGCATCGTGTTTTTCAACTAATGAATGTCGAACCATAAAGTTATTTCATGCCTCGGCCGATACATTTAAAGTTTCGTAACTAGACAGAAAAATTCTACAAAATGCGAAAATTTCCAACTTTGACATACCTTAGCTATGCTGATCTTTTTTTATGTAATATGAGAATTACCAATATTAAGCATCTGAAACTTGCTGTAATATCTCGTTTTTGGAATGTATCAAGTTGTGGATCACCCACAATAAAGGTCGCAGTTATCAGTCAATGCAATTATAAGATGATATTCATACCGCATGTCGTGCAATACTTTGCAGTACATATATTTTCGTAATTTTTTGTCAGCAGGTAGAAGACATCGTATACTGTCTGTTCCGTAGGGAAACTTTTGGTGCATCTGACCTGTAGCAGTTATATATGGTGATTTTTGTGGAAAAATGTTAATTTTTGCTCTCGATGTTTCAAACACTGCTGCATTCTTAATACGCACTTTACACTAATAAATACGACAGTAAATAGAAGACCACTAATTAGGCTAATATTGGCTAAACTTAGACACGCACCCAAATCGGCGTAAGTTGAAAGGAATGTATCTCAAAAATCGAAAAATCGAAGATTTCCAACTTTTGTTCCATCGTAGCAATCCGAATTTTGACTTCCATACAAAATGAATATCATTTTCGTAAAAAGCTTGCATGTAAAAAAAAGTTCCTAACGCATCAAATTACACGGGTATCATCTGGTTATCATCATGATATCACAGCTCTCTGCATAAGAAGCCAAATTTTCCAAGAAAATGTTTCTCAAAATTAGTCAGCCCGATAACCTTGCTCCTAGGCCTCAACACTGAGGTCTGCAAAGGATCCGTTTGATCGGATAAGTCACTTCATTGTTCTGCGCAATATAAATTTGTTTCCTGTTACTTTTTCAGTATTATCGATTTTTGACAAAATCGAAACAAAAAACTGATATAATTTTGTCAGTTTGTTCCATTTATAGCCTTTCAAAAGCAAGTTAAAATTTGCATTCGGTGTAAACATGCTTTGCGATGCAAACCTGCATAATGAATATTTTTCGGGTGTAGACTCGGGTACATCCCAGTAAATCTACCATTCCAGTGAGTCGATCGTCCCAGTAGGTCAACCATGCCAGTAGGTCGACCAATGATATAAGCATAATTTTTTAGACATATAAATTCCCAGTAAATCGACTGTTCCAGTAAGTCGACTGTCCTACGAAGTCGATTATACTGATAAAATCAACTTTCCCACAGTAGCGTGAGAAGTTTCCTTAAATCCATATTACACAAACTAAAAGCACTCTTTGATACGGTTTACTTTTATGCAGGCTTAGATTTAGGCTTAGGCTTAGGCTTGAGCTTAGGCATAGGCTTAGGCTTAGGCTTAGATTTAGGCTTAGGCTTAGGCTTAGGCTTAGGCTTAGGCTTAGGCTTAGGCTTAGGCTTAGGCTTAGGCTTAGGCTTAGGCTTAGGCTTAGGCTTAGGCTTAGGCTTAGGCTTAGGCTTAGGCTTAGGCTTAGGCTTAGGCTTAGGCTTAGGCTTAGGCTTAGGCTTAGGCTTAGGCTTAGGCTTAGGCATAGGCTTAGGTTGAGGCTTAGGCCCGTTAAAAAATCATGTGGTCAGTATGAACCATAACAAAGCAAAGTCAGTGAATTGAGATTGCTAAGATCAATCAATTAATTAATATTCAATTAGAATGAGACTGTATTATTATAGTTGTATCATATATAATTTAAAATCAGTTACAAATAACATAATTTGTATTTATAACAGATTCCTACAGCTAGAGCATTGCAAAATGCATTTTTCACAGTATGAGTATACAGAAATCGTTCTACAGCGGCAGTTTATAAGAGACATGCTAAATTGTAGCGCAGTCGAGCTTCTGGAACAGTCGACCTACTGGTATGGTCGATTTACTGGGACAGTCGAACAAGTGGTACACAATCGTAAACTCAGCTTGCGTGTGTTTTTTGTAACCTTTGAACGTCTGTTTTGCTAACGAAGAAGTTTATAGCCAGAGAAATCAAAATATGTGTCTCTCAAACAGTATTATGTTTTCTCCACAAGCTTTGAATGTTCTTCATTCCATCTATCTGAAAAAAATTGAGAAAGAAGAATTGATCATCAACATTATCACTATTATCACATAGTGAAAAGAGGGCCAAGACCCGTAACCAATGTTTAAAATTAGGTCTTATTTCAATAAAGACAATCAACAAGCGCCATAAGTTTATGATGCTTTCAAAAACTTTTTGTTTTCTGATCTAGCTTAAAATTTGTCTGACTTAAAGAATCAAGAATCAAAATTTCATGATGTGTCTTCCTAGCGCAGCTCAAACCTGCAAACTGAACTTCCTGAAGTTTTTGCTTGACCAGTGTCGGTTATTTATAAAAAACGCTGCGTAGAGGACCCGGAAAAGCTGCATATGGTAATTATTTTGCTGCCACAATGATTAGAATTTCATAATCAAATTAGAATTGAACGCATTATTATTATCATTGCGCCAATTATACAGATTATAGTCATTAGACTTCGCATCATCAAATAATTGCTTTAAGTTATTCCTATAAATAAGATCAGAAAACTTACTTTGAAGCATGAAAGGTGAGAGGAACGATCAGACTATTTGCTATTTTTACTCTACACGCTGACGAATATGAATTCTTTAATCTTGATTATGTGCGCTTTATTTATGGTAAGAAGACGAATAAATCTTCAGCTAGAGTCCTAATTCTGGAATCTATAATGCGTTTCATAGCCCTAAGTGAATGGAGTAATGCCACACCCGTTTTCCTTATGCGCCTCGTTTGCATAAAAGTTTCCATAAATGTAAAAAACATAAAAACTTCGATTTTACTTGATCTGAGGAATAACAAAAAACTACAATCGAATTTGAGAACTATGTTCTATTTATTTTGGAATCATCGATTCGGCGAGGTCTATTCAAGACGGCAAAATACTCATTCACCCCATTCGAGAAGTTGCTTCTTTATGATGCAGATTCCCTGATGGTCATCTTTTTCAAAGATTCTGACAATACCTCAATCGACTTCCTTATCTCTAGCAGTAAGGCTGCGCTGCCAAAAAAAAATTCGATCACTGAACCTTTTATTTGAATAAATGGGGTAAACTGTTTCAGTGTTATTTTTGCATCTTCGATTTACTCATATTTTTATACCAGTTTTATACAAAAAAACATACCCCGATCAAAAATCAAGAACAAGCATTGAAACCTACAGTATGCATAATGGCTCTGCAGATGCTTCCGATTCAAACTTTTTTCATTTCTTAGAAGTTGACTGTTTCAGGCATCAGCAACCAGCAAACAAGCGGAAAGCCATGATCAATCGACGAATGATTATAACAGACCGAAAAGATTTGCTCTTGGAATGTTCAGAAATTCAGCCGGCAAACAAAGTCTGTGAAATTAGGATGTGACATTTAAGGCATTTCTCTTAATATTACTCTATGTGGATCTCTGGAGACCAGGAATGCGAATTAGATTATAACTAGTTTATTAGAAAATGCCCCGATGGGGCAGAAAAAAGGAGAATATACTTGCTTCGATAGTTGCCATGGTAGAAAAAGAAGTGGACCAGATTTTTGAGAACTTGGGTCAGAGTTGGAAAAAATTCACTTCCTTTAAATTGGATTTTCATTCTTTCTCAAAAAAATTGTCTATGTCTGTGAAAAAGTATATTCTGCAGCTGAGTGCATCAACACACTTTCCAACCAAGCATGTGCATCTCTGAAATTTTTAGGAGAGTACAGGCGTGGACCTTGGTGTTTTAGCATTTTGTGAGACAAAAAATTCAAAAAAAATTGACCAAAAAATTTTTTGCATAACAAATTTTCCAGTTTCAAAACCCTTGTGGAAATTTGTACCCTCGTGTCTCCTCTCACACATGTTTGCTTCCAATGGTGTTAAACATTTCACTGAATTTGGTGTCAACAAAAAGAATCAAATGACATTTTCGCATAATTTTCTTGTCTCTAAAGCAAATAAATATGAAAATTTCTGTGATTCCCAAACTCGAACTTAAACCTCAGTTTTAGTTAATCCTGAAGTGAGTATGATTTGTGCATTGAAAGAAAATAATTTGGACATTGTGAATAGCTTAAACTCGGGATCATCAATTTAATCCCGATGTTGAGATTATCCTCATGTTGGGTTAGTGAAATGAACCTCAGGTTCCTTTATCGTTCTGAAAATGACTGTAATATGCCTCCCTCACTATTTTTCAGCTAGTGTGAAAGGCAGGAGTTTTGAATTGGTCGTAAGTTAGAATGCTATCGGTTTACCATTTCTTTACACTTGAAGTCAGGTGCATATAATTTTCATATAGAAAAATTTTACTGTAGTTGATGCCAGTTGAAGGACAAAATGCACGATGCTGCAGAATATACTTTTTCACAGACATAGACAATTTTTTTGAGAAAGAATGAAAATCCAATATAAAGGAAGTGAATTTTTTCCAACTTTGACCCAAGTTCTCAAAAATCTGGTCCACTTCTTTTTCTACCATGGCAACTATCGAAGCAAGTATATTCTCCTTTTTTCTGCCCCATCGGGGCATTTTCTAATAAACTAGTTCACCTCTTTTTAGTGGGCCTCAACCATGCACAAAAACTTTCATAGAAACACATTGAAGTCTTAAATTTGGTCATCTGCACTTTAAAAAAAATAAAAAAAAACTTCAAGCGACGAATTCTCACTTCCGGCAAAAGTAAAGGATGTGTAAACTGCATAGTACTTAAAAAACGGTGTAAAGATACTGAAAGGTGACCATATCTATTGAATTCCTCATGGTTTAGAATCCTTCTACCCAAAAAATCGCAGAAATAGCTTTGTTTACACAAATGACTTTTTTCGTGTAAACTGACTCCGTCCATTGAATTTCCCATGGTCAGAAACATTTTCCCTCAAAAATCGCAGAAATACATTTGTTTACACTCAATATGAATTGATGTGTAAAGTGATCACTTTCGTTAAATTCCCAGTGGTCGAAAACCCCTCCCACAAAAAATTCACGAAAACAGTCTTGGTTAAATCCGGAATAATTTTTTTGTGTAAAGTGACACATCCATTGAATTCCCCGTAGTCGAAAACCCCTTCCATAAGAATCACGAAAATACGCTTGTTTACACCCGCGATAGTTTTTTTTATAAGATGATCGCATTCATCAAATTCTCCGTGATCGAAAACCCCGTCCACTGGAAAATCACGAAAATACGTTTGTTTACAACCGGGATAAGTTTTTGTGTAAAGTGATCGCATTCATTAAATTCCTCGTGGTCGAAAACCCCTTCCTTCAATAAATCACGAAAATACGTTTGTTTACACACGGGATAGTTTTTGGTGTAAAGTAATCACATTCATTGAATTCCTCGTTGTCGAAAATCCCCTCCACAAGAAAATTACGGCAGTACGCTTGTTTACACTATGGATAATTTTTTTGTGTAAAGTGAGGACGTCTATTGAATTCCCCGCGGTCGAAAACTCCCTCCACTGAAAAATCACGGAAATACGCTTGTTTACACCCGGGATAATTTTTCGTGTAAAGTGACCGCGTCCATCAAATTCCCAATGGTCGAAAACCCTTGCAGACCAAAAATCCCAATAAGGCTACAGGTTTATTTGAAACGGCTAAAAAATTAGTAGTGCATTATGCTGCAAAAACTAATTTTTTTGAACCCATAAGTATTATATAACAAAATTGGGGAATTTGGCTTTTTCCGGGACTTTGGACAACCATATAATTGAATTGAGGCCATATTTCAAAGAAAAAAAAATTCGCATTTGAGATTACACCCCCAATATGCTTAGGCCGAAGTATGGAGGTTGGATATGGCACACCGATTGCTGGGCATGGTGGAACTGGGGGGGGGTCTAAAAAGGTGCGTTTTTACCTGTTTTTGGGGCCCACCGAGCACCACTTGCAGATAGAGGCGAAATGACAAAAGGCACCCCATAGTTTGCCCCTATGCCCGATATTATGCAAAAAACCCGAAGGTTCTAGCTCTTACCGTTTTGGCTCTAGAGGGGGGGGACATGAAATTTGGGGGCCAAGTATATTATAGGTTGACGCTGTCGCGCCACCTATGATGAGGACTGAAAAAAATTTTTACCTGAAAAATGTTCAAGGTCTTCAAAAGTTTTGGTAGAGAACAAAGGAACAAGATGTCTAATACACAGGAAAAATTAAAAAATTCAGTTTTGGCACATAACCGATGATGTATATCTTGCACGCATAGCTATTTCCTGGAAGATAAAAAATATATAGCCCTAGAAGATAAAAAGTTTTCGATAAACGTAATTTAGATCATCATTTTGTTAAGCAGTCAAATCAATTCTAATTTTACATTATCTGATTTTTCTGTCATTTTTGAATAAAAAATAGGTTCTGACGGCACCGTCGATTCAGAATACAATGGCAACAATATGTTTCACCGCGTGAGAAAGGACACCGACGTTGCATATCACCGACGAGTAGAACCAGGAAACGTGGGAATCAAACAGAAAAATTTGGGAAACGATAAGCGCGAACGCGGAACAGCTGTTCCACAATGAGAAAGACATCGCTCAACTTCAAGCGACCAATACAGTATCCATGTGAAATGTTTTTGTAGATGGAAGAAATACGGCTATCATGGATAGGATTATTAAACTTTCAAGATTATTGTGTTATTTTTCTAAAACGTTGATGACCTTACAATTCGACCTTGTTCACTGTTCGAATCAATGGTTTGGTGATGCCCCTAACTATCGGGCAATAATAACTTTGTACGACAGTATATGATAAACTTCCTCCCTGTAACAACCAACAGAATCCAGTGATAATTGGAAAAGATTTCAATATAGTTATGGATACTGTACTCGACAAAACAGGAGGTTTTACACACCAAAAAACGATCAAGAAGTGGGCTATTTAGAAGAACTTGATTTGATGACATTTTGAGGTTTTGGATTCCTTCAAAAATAAGATACAAATGGTAGCAAAAGGAACGAGAAATTGGGTGCAATTGGACTATATCTTTGTGAGGTGCAAAATTATTATTGGTCTTCTCTCGGATCATATTGCATTACTTCTGAAAATAACGGGACGGTGTTTCAGATGTATAAAAGCCAGTTAGTGGTAATTCAATAATCAGCTATCAGTACATGATCATTTTGCAACATACAATCGAAACAGTAAAGAAAAAGGCACAACAAATAATAGATCAAATACAAACACGGGAATTGGTTAATTACACAAAAACAAAAGACACAGTGATTTACTAAAAGCTAATATAGCAAAGAAACGGTGTGATTATGAAACTGAAGGACTTGAAAGATTTGGAGGAAAAATTAGATTTTCAAAAACAAACCAATATGCATGAGTTAATAGGTCATAATAGTGAAAAAGGAATCCGAAGGATTTCTTGTATAATAGAAAAGGCCTGTGATATATTATACAGGAGATTCATAGTCAAGCACTTAAGTCTAGAAATTTTGGCGATAATGTCTGTGCATGGGTCGAAGTACTGTATAATGAAGCAGATGCCTCGATAATGAACAATGGCTACGCTATCAATCATTTTACTCTTAATTGAGGGTTACAACAAGGCTGTCCACTATCACTATATTCATTCATAATGTGCAATAGAATGTTTAGCTTTAGTGTTGAGGGCAGATAAAAATTATAAAGATATCACTTTAGAAGGACAACAGCACAAAATATGTTTATATGCAGATGAAAATGTTCCTACCAGAGTCGGACAGACACAGAGGAAAAATTAAAAATCGTAAAAAGCTTCTCATAAGTATCCGGACTGGAAATTAACCTGAACAAAACAAATCAGGCAAATACCGGAAATCTAATAGAATATACGTATTATGACCAATATTCTAGAAATCTCCTTTTCTTATGATGACCAAGTAAAGCCACAATTTAAATTTTTACGATAAACTGGAAAAGTGTGAAAAAGAATGTAACATATGGTGGGAAAGGAGTTTGACATTAAACCGAACCGAAGAATAACAAAATAGAATTACCTGACAGCTGCAAAATTATTTTACAGCATGACTAACGTACATATCAGCAATGCAATAAATAAGAAAACTAAGATGTAAAAACAGTTCGAATGGAATGGTCTTAAGCCGGAAATAATGAATTGATGATCCAGGAACATGTTGATTAAGGTGTCATAGCAGCTAACAATGAGATTAAATTAAGAGTGATGAAAGCAAAATACCAAGTCTATTTATAATGAGTAAATGGTCAAAAATGGGCATGATGGGCGTAGAAAATATCAGTAATTTGCATACACTCATAATATCAAATTTTTTCCGAGAAAAGCTAAAGATAAATGTAATGAAATTTTACTCTTAGATTACGAATGTAATGAAAAAAGACAATGAGCTAAAACCAGTTTGTTCAGCAATATCCGTATGTAAACAACAAATAAACAATAAACAACATACGATTACAACGACAAGGAATCATTGTTCATGAAAAAATCTATGGGATTAATTCCAATTACATATTGGTTAGACATTAATTGGAAATTCAAATTTCGGGATCAAACGAAAAGGGGAGGACGTTTCATTGAATGGATCGACTGAATTGCAGTTATAAGTTGATTACCAAAAAACTGGAAAAATTTGTTGATGAAATCAGAATAAGTTAAGGAAGAGATTAGTTTTGAACTTGAAACTATTGCATCAAGGACGTTCTTAATACTAAGCAGAAATTATCAGCACAAATGTGTACCAGCAGGAAAGCAAAAATGGAGTTCAAAATTACATGGAAAATATTGCATAAATTACCAATACCGAATGAATATGAACAATTTCAATTCAACGTTTTCTATTACATGCTAGTAACACCTCAACTGCAGGTTAAATATAAAATTAGGGAAATATCAAACTGTCATTATTGCGTGAACCATTAATAGATGGCATTCATCATTCCTTAATAAAGTGTTCAGAGGTAAACCATTTATTCGGGAATGAATATGAAAAAATACTACATAGATCAAAAGACCAATAAAAAATATCCGATTATAATGTCATTCTGTGCACTTCAGATAATTGGCACTCCAAAGTAATCATGGCAATTAATGAATCTAGAAGTATTACATATATAATGCAAGGAAGAGATTATAAGGAAATCCTCTATAAAGATTTTCATTTCTACGTGAAAGCTTGCATAAATCTCTTGAAGAAAAACTTAGACGAAGGTTTACTTGAAATACTAAGAAAATAAACTGTTTGAACAATGCCAATTGCATTCTGCTTCCCTAAATTTAGAACCATTAACAAATTCTTGTCCTTTCTGCTTGTACTCGTAAATTTGTTCTTATATTATTTAATGCTTTAATGAACCGCTGTTCTCAGATAACTTCTGTACTAAGATATGGATGCACTCTTAGATCCAGCACCAGCACCATGTTATAATGATATGACAGTTACAGACGACCAATGTCATTTCTTGTGCTGAGACCTGAGCGAGTAAGTCATATAGGATAACTTGAGTGAACCACTCAAATGACCTTTTGATCGAAAATCGTGGAAACGATTACCATTGATATTTTGATGTAATTCTAAGTCGCCCGAGCGATCACTAGTTACTGGGATTAATTTTTCATGCAAAAACATGGAAATGATCCTCAAAACTTTTTCACGATAATAAAATGTCATCTACCTGAGATTACTTGAGTGACCAAATGGTCAATCATTTGACCATTCAACCGGTGGAAATCATGAAATTGTTGGAAAAACGTTTTCCTGATGTAGTCAATCCGCCCGAAGTCACTTGGATAAACAGTGGTCCCTTCGCTCCAAAAAATGATTTTTCGCTAATAATTATTTAGTAAGAAGCAGACCACATCACTTTTTATCAATACTCATAAATGACATGGATCAATATGCAGATTAAAAAATTTGATCTATATAGCTTGAACTCGTTTGATAGACTCTCCATGATCGAATTTACCTCCTATTGATTCATACAATCTACGAAGTGTTTTGACTAGAGGATTTCAGGGTACATGGAGTAGGAATTGTTTAATTCCAAAAACGACTTCAAAATTAGTCAAAAAAGAAGTCCTGAATTTATCTACTCCTTTGAGTCCGTAAAACTTTTTTATAGCATTCAGTATTGTTCTGAAGATTGACGTTAGCAAAAATTTCACGGTGTTTTTCTAGCCCAGTTCAAACCAACAAACTATATTGCCCTAACTCTTTGCTCGAGGAGTATCGGTGATTATTTATTTTTAAAAAACTTGCGCAGATGACCCGGAAAAACTGAATATGGTAATTATTTTGCTGCCGTCATGATTGCATATATCCAAATTAGAATTTCATAATAAAATTAGAATTAGTCCCATTATCATTATCGCACCAATTATACAAATTATAGTCATTACACCTTGTGTCATCAAAGCACTGCTTTTAGTTATTCCTATATATGTGATCGGAAGAAGGATTTTGAAGCATGAAAAGTACGAAGGACGATCAGCTATTTGGTATTTTTATTCTACACGATGAGGAATCTGAATTCATTAATCTTTGTTATGTGTGCCTTATTTATGGTAAGAAGAGAACTATATTCCATTTTTTCTGAAAGGATCGATTCGGCGAGGTCATTTCAAGACTGTGAAATGCTTATCGACCTGATTCAACAAATTGTTCCTTCATGATGTTAATTTCTCGACGGCCATCTTTTTCGCAGATTCTAAAGATAAGACTACCTCAACTGACTTCCTGGCGTGACGCCGAAATGTTTGATCACTGAATCATCATAAATGGGGCATAAGGCATATAGTCTGTTTTTCTCGAAATGTTTGTAAATAATGACATGAACTATCAAATGCACTAATTTATGATTATACTCTGTAGGAATTGAAATATTCAGTCCAGAAATTAACAGTAAATTAAATCTGATAATTTAAATTTTTCAAGTTTTTAAGAAAGCTTCTGTTGCATTTCAGACTGTACTATGGCGTGAATTCTATTCTTTACCCCTAAATCATCAACCTGAAGTTTGCATTGTACTGGAAAAGAACGGATAGCTTTACTTTTTTAGTCAAAATCAAAAGTTGTGTGACTGCTGATTCCTTGCTGCAAGATGGAAAGCACTATCGTTTTTATAGAAAACTTCTAAGTTCTTAAGAAGTATGATAGAATCAGAGGTTGTACGAGAGGGCGGGTACCGTCGGATAGACGGCTTATATCACTGTTCTATTGTATGTCTCTTTTGTGTTTTAACATTTTAACAAGCTATGTTCAAGGGCACTAAATCGAATACATTTACCACTTAATTTCGAGGTTTAGCTGCAGGACATTCCATTGTTTGGTTTGTTCGAAAAAAATTGAAAAAAAAACAGTACATGAGTTTCTTGTTAGCACTCACAACAGTTGATACAGTGAAGTTTGCCATAACCTCACTAGTTTTATATAACAATTAATGAAGAGCTCAACTGCTCGGAAATTTTTGTTATCGTTTCAGGAACCACACAAAAAAGAAATTTTTCTTGTTTGATTAACCCATAATACAGCTCAATAAAGACTAAAGTTTCGTGAATAGATGACTGGAAAAAGCTAATCGAGAGTTTCATGAACAAATATGAACTTCGACTTGCCTCATGCTTAAAGAAAAAAATAATAGTTTAAACTAGTTGTTTTTCAGACCACTTTGTAATGAAGCACTCGGCCTCTAAAATTTTCTGGATGATTAGATTAGTTCAAATGAAAATCAGCAGTAATATTTTATATTTTACTTTTTTCCGCTAAATTTTTCTGCTAAAATCACGCAGGACTAAAAATTAAAGACAATACCCAACTAACCCTGAACAATTTTTGAGAAAAATTTCTGTTGTTAAAGCTTGTGCTAACGCTTTGAGTAGCAGTTCAAGTTTTTGTATCTTCGATTTAAGGGTATTGTATAAGATACATACTGTATATTATCCCGATCGAAAATCAAGAAGTACCATTGAGATGTACGGTTTGTCTAACTGCCTCACAGATGCGCCGAATTCAAACTTCCTTCGTTTTTTAAAAATAAACTTTTCAGATATCTGCAACCGGCAAACGACTGGGGGACTATGATCAATCGACGAATGATTATAACAGACCGAAAAGATTTGCTCTCGGGATGTTCAGAAATTCAGCCGGAAAAGAAAGTATGTGAAATCAGAGTTGATAAGGACTGGAAAATTTTCACCTAAAATATCACCACACACAGTTCAATACACAGGTGGAATCTAAAAATTCATTTTTTGCACACCATCGAATTATGATCTATATCTTGCATGCATAGCTATTTATTTGAATCCTAGAAGATCAAAACTCTACGATAAACGTAATTCAGATTGGCACTTCCTTTTAAGTATTTAAATCAATTCTAATTTTACATCATCTAATTTTTCGATCTATTTTAAATAAAAAACAGATTCTGACGGCACCGTCGATTCAGACTACAACGGCAACAATATGTTTCACCGCGTGAGAAAAGACACCGACATTGAATATCAGCGACGAGTGGAACCAGAAAACGTGGAAATCAAACCTGAAAGTTTGGGGAACGATAAGCAGAAAGGTGCAACAGGTGTTCCACATTGAAAAAGACACCGCTCAGCTACAAGCGACCATTAGATATAAATGACAATACACTAATCCTTTGAAATGTTTTTTCAATAGGAGATGTACTGCTAATAAAGGATGTGATTATTAAACTTTTGAGACTTTATTGTGCTTTTTTGTCACATTGACCTCACAATTCAACATTTTTCACAGCTTGGATCATCCCACTCAACCGAGCGAGCGTTTTGGCTAGAAGTTGATGCAACAAGTTATTATGCATTCGATTTCCCGACACGAGCTGAGTTATGTTACGGGGTTCTTCACGGTGGTCCTTATTGAAAGCAAAATTTGTAGATTGCCTACTACGCTTGATCTCAGCTATTACGATATACACATACAAATATATGGAAGATTAGATTTACTAGTGCACATACAAATTAGAAATTACTTCACATGTTCACATTTTCATGAACAGATCCTATGCCGTTACCAATCTAGACCAACTTTGCTAAGATTTAGGCTCGAATATCTCAGAATATTACAGGTGTGCATACATTCAACATATGAACAATACTACAGTTCTCAGAAATACCTTTCTATTAGATGCACTGGCATGTTATGGGCTTCTTTGGTTGTTCATATCACGTGTATGGGAAGACTTACTTTGTTAAGTACACTGGTGCTAATTTTAGTGTAAATGAGGATCACTGGGACGAACAGCAAGTGTAACATTCCACAGCTAGGTTTTGGCTATTAGAGGCACCATTATTTCAGAAACTCTACTGGAAAAAGTTCCTTTGTCAGAAAAGTGATAACGTGAGTAAAAATGAGTATTAGTAACTATTTCTTGAATGCTCAATGCTATGTTTGCTCTACCGTAGGCACATTTTGAACGTTTCTTTCGATCTCGCTGATTTTCTTAGTTTTAGTTTTTCATCCATTTTTGGCACTTGTTTGTATTTTCGATTGTGTCCCGTTACCTCGACCATGCCGTTACCTCGACTAATGTTATAACACAATGGAAACTTCCCATTACCACAACCGTTCATGTTACTTCGACTGTCGCGTTACCTCGACTAATGTTGTATGTGAAAATATTAAAAATCCTATTGCTGTGACTGTCCCATTATGTCGACTATGTTGTGACGTAACAAGAAATTTCAAGCTTAAATTTACAAAACGTATCATTTTCTCATGGGCTTCCCGCAACACCATCAATATTCGGTCAGAAATAACGTCTGCTTGTTCGTACTTCTCGTGAACTAGGCGGCGTGTCCCCAATACAGCGAAACTTACAACAGCGAAACTCAAAATAGCGAGACTCAAAACAGCGTTTCTCATTACGGCGAAGTCTCAATACAGTGATTCTCAATACAGCGAAATCTCAATACGGCGGTTCTCAAAAGAGCGAATCTCAATACAGCGAATACTAAAAATTTCTATGCATTACATAAAGTAAACACGCACATCCTTTTATGATAAATATACAAATTATTTAAATTAAAGTCGTTTTTGCTAGTTTAGATTTTCTATTTTCAGTTGCATTTGGCCATCTAAATTTTTCATGCTTCTGTACTGCAGTTGCGGTAGGTATGCACGAACGGACCATTCCAAAATCACACAAAAATTTTTGTGAGAAAGACATTTTTTCGGAACGTTTGAAAAAAAACAAAAGCAAAAAATTAACAGTTGTTTTGTAGGCAGCATAATTGCGTTGCAAAAAAATTAAATTGATCAAATAAATAAAAAAATGAAACGAACAAATAAGATGAAATGAATAAAATAATTAAGCAGTAAAGGCAAAACAAAAAACGAATGATAAAGACATGAGAAGTAAAATAATGTAGTAAACAGTAGGTAAAAGATAGAACAGAAGTACATAGCCTGAAAAAATTATACAAAAAGTAGCACAAAATAAGAATATTCAAAGAAATAAATCGATAAAAGATAAAAGACACAAAAAACATGCAAGTGGATCTGTGAATAATAAACAAACCAGAATAAAAAGCTGTAATGTCTTGAAAACACATGCAATAAAGCCACGTCAGAAATCTGGTGATTGGTGCCAAAATGTGTGACGACCATCCTCCAGATCGAAAAGGAGGACCAAATGGGCCATGTAGCAAAACTTCTACCCCGCCCAATCTCAATTTTTTCATTCAGAAGATAACTATTTTGAAAATTCGTTGTTTTGAAAATCTGTTCTGATACTTCGCTGTTTTGAGAATCGCTGTTTTGAGAATCGCTGTTGTATGTTTCACTGAATAGGGGTGAAACCAACTGGGCAGAAGATTGTACTTGAATTTTTTCCCACATGGAAGGTTATGGTCAAGCAACGTCCATCCATACAAAAATGCAGAAGAACTTATTTATTAAAATGTGAAAGTACGACTCAGATAAATCATTTCTACCTTTTCCAGAAAAATTAATGAGTTAGATTGGCCGACCAGGTAACTTACTGATTGGTATCAGTGTCGAAATTGTGATAAAATCGGGGACGAAAAAGGAAAAACAAAAGTCAAAAATAATGTTGAGAGTGGCCAAAGCAGCCACCTCAACTACGAATTGTTGCAAAAAGAGAGCGCCTTTCCCGCTGCTCGGTTGGCTCAGTTGGTTAGAGTATGCGGACGGTAGCCGCAAGGTCCTGGGTTCAAGTCCCAGACCGAGCCTAACTTTTACTGAAGCCCCGAGTGGCGGGAAAAGGTTGCCTCAACACAATTATCAATCCTGAAGTTGATCGCAGCCATTTTTGTGCCCCAATGTATCCTTTGACTATTGAAACATTAGCATTGACCGGAAAGATCATGAAAGTTGCCGACAATGGAACGAAACCAATTAGAGGTTATCGATATTCATAATATACGTAGCACAGTCGAGGTAACTGTAAGAGCAAAAAAATGTATTTTTCATAAAAATTCACGGGTCGTTGAACGGGACTTGAACACATTAGTCAAGGTAAGGGGACGGTCGAGTTAACGGGACAGTCGAGGTATCGGGACACAACGGTATTTTTTAATATTTTCCCCATGTCGCGTCAGCTTTTCAACACTTCAGTTTTCTCACATAATGTTGGCCTTTTTTTGTACTTCTATAACAAGCATTTAAAAAATAGGCTCGATTAGCCAGCCCCTTACATCATTCGAGGTAATGGTGAAGAAAAATGCACAAAATTTCGGCTTTTAGATAGACGGATTAATAGGCTTATCCCACCAGAAGTACCGCCAAATTCAGAAGGAAAAATAACAACAATATCGCACGAATACTGTTTTATGCATTTTCCGCAAACAATATGAAATTTAAGAAGAAAGGTAAGAAAAATAACCACGGATTAGACTAAAAACTGAAAACCTAAAATAGCATTATCCGGAAAAACGTGAGAAAGTCATCATTTTTACAGAAAAAGAAAGAATAAATCAAAAGGCTATCGACACGTTGAGCGGACAATACAGTATTATCAAAAAATAAGCCTGCAAAAAATGAAAAAAACCAAAAATTGTATATAGTATATTATAATCCATCCGCAAACTCGACGATCAACGTAAAAAACACTAGGAAGTGTTTTTTCATGAACCGATTTTCAAGGAAAAAACGTGCGAAAACGATCGAAAGCAGAATTTTTGACGGTTTTTTTCGTTCGAAAATATGACACCACTTTCGCACGTTTTCTCGTCAAGTCACGTAATCAAAGTTTTTTTGTCGAATTTTCCAAAAAAAAACAAAAATGTTCAAAAAGAAATGGTGAATTTTTTATGGCAAAATATCCAGCCGGCACTGTTTGTTTTTTCGTTTTTTTTGTTGCTGTTGTCGTTTTATCGGTACTTATTCATCCGGGAACGGACCTGCTAGAACTTTGTTGATGAATTCTGAAAAACGTAAAATTTCATCGATGTTCATGAGGAGTCTAGTTAAAAGAATATTTCGAAAAAATTACCTTTGTAGTTCACCATGCCTTCGGGATCTGCTACACCATCCATGATTTCGTCTACATCATCAGCTGATAATCGTTCGCCTAAAAATGCATACATTTTTTCTTGAAGTCCAACTTAATCAACATCCACTGGCACATATTTTTCGATTTTATAGAACTCAGTCACGTCAAAAAATCCACGATTGATGTCGTATTACCAAATATTCCATAGATTCTTTACCTAACGCGAGTAGGACGTGCCTTAATTCGGCGGCCATAATTTTGCCCGATTCGTCTTTGTCGAAAACCTTCAAACCTTCCATAAAATCGGCGAACGTTCCCACTTCCTTTTCTTTGCTCAATTGTTCGTAGATTGGGTAGAATTCTTCGAATGTGATTCTTTTTTCACCTTGAAAACACGAATTTATAGTTTTTTGGAAGAATGTTATAGACTAAAGAATGGCATGAAGTTACAGACTTTTTCTATTATTCAAGTTTAATGAAAAAGAATATAAAGAATCAAGTTAAAGAATCAAAAACTTTTGACGTTCATTCAGATGTAAGGATTAACTCATCAAGTATGAGTAAGGAAGAATCAAAATTCTAGACGTGATCAGGCCATTTGCTGTAACAAATCATGGTAAAATACATTTCAAATTACATCGACTACCATGTATCAAAAAAGGATAAAAAACTTTAGCAGATTGTCATAAAATTATAGTCTCCTAACTATAAACTTCCTGGTCAACAATACTGCTCCTTTGATTGATTTCCAATTCATCTTACAAATGAGGAATGATTAACCCAATACGAAATTGTTTCTTGTAGCCTAATGTTGAACAACAATTGATAGTGAGCGAGGCTAATTTTTAATTGAAAACGATGGTATTCATATAAAATATCTGAAACTTGGAAGAATAAGTTCTATTTTAATTCAACCTATTGTACAAGTCGGCAATTCAATTCCGAATAAAATTTTTCTAACATCAGAAATTTCAATATTTCTTTGTCAAAAACTAGAAAGCCGTCAATATGTTGTCCTACAGAATTTAATTCCTTTACCCTAGGCATCAACAGCCGAAAAATAGTGCAAATCTGAAAGTTCTCGTATCAGAATGTTCGAACTAGTGGCAGACGTTGAAATTCTACGAGCACACAGGTTGTTTTCGTTAGAAGCACATGGTGCGGAAGGTTTTGGGGTTTAGACTTTATCCAGATAGTTGTAGTAAATTGGGGATCAATCTATAGATTTCGTTGAGATCTATCCAAAAACATAATTCGAAATGTGTATATCCATTTTTGACATAGTTAGAAATAATTAGTTTAGTATCCAATTGATCTCCATATATGATTGGAAGGCACTAATCGGTACATTAGGGAATCTAATAGATGATTCCGGAAAGTAATTTGGAATTTCAGCTTGTTTTAATATTTTCTCACAGTAAGTTTAACACAGTTTCGAATATTAGTTAATTCCTGAAAAAGTTCAGTAAAATACTGGATGATTTATCAGTTGATGCTAAACTTGCATGTAACAATTGTAATTAATTATATTGCTGTGGTAATAGAGTAGAGCCAGTTAATTTTTGGCCAAACTCAGCAGTAAATCAGTTGTGAAGTATGGTCCTGATCTCCCAGGTTAAAAGCTAATAGTTACTGGTCAGTTTTGTAGCTTGTATGACCAGATTTGAAATTCCAGAAAGCGAAAAAGTATTCCCCCTAACCTTTCCTCTTGTACTCCGTACCGGCGGCTTTGTGTACCATGGCGTTTGTGGGTTTGATTCCCAAGGCCCTGGCCACCGTGCCGATTTGCAAACCGTCGATTTTACCGTCACCTTCATCGTCGTACAAGCTGAAAGTTTCTTTCGCGTCTAAAAATATGGAACAGCAATTTTCAACAAAAAATGATTTTTTTCTGAGAAGTTTCCGGCTCACCTTCTGGTTTAACCGGCATTTTTATAATTAAAGGTGGGAAATTATTTTTTATACACACAGAAATATGCAAAATTCGCCAAAAATAATTTCGCGGCCTACGAAGAAATTATTCCTTTTTTAGCCGGAAAATCGCAGAATATCCGTCCGGATGAATATTATATTTGAAAATCTAATCGGCTGAAAAATCGGGCAATATTAAACAAAGAATAAAATATACACAATGATAAGGAAATAAGAGAAAAAGTATATCCGAAGAAAAATAATTTACATATGGTCATCAGCAATGGATTCTTCTATGGCCGGTTATTTTGGGAAATTTTTGCTTATAATCGTAACAAACTAACGTAACATGCAGGAAAAACAGCAAAAAAATTTTCAACCAACTTATATTCCTCGACGTTTTCTATGAAGCAAAAAAATCAGGTAGAAGAGGGAGAGAACGAGAAAAAGCAGCAGAAGCTTCTACATATAAACCCAAAAGAGTTAGATATAGAGAGAAAGAATGCTTTTGGATTCTAGGGGGTGCGATGCTAGCAAAGAAGCTACAAGAGTTACAAAGTGAAGGGAGCGTAGAATAATGTAAGAAACAAACTTTCCTCGAGCAGAAGAAAATTCGGCTGGCTCGACGCAATTTGCTTTCCGAGCTACAAGTCAATATTCTGAAAAATTCGAATTTAGGAGGAAGTCTTATATCTTCCGGAGAAGTGCGTATAGGCATATAAAAACTACAACTGAATATAGGGCTCGAAGAGGGTGGAATTTATGCAGCTACCCAAAAATTCTTAGCTAATACTGAATACCGCAGGTATATAGAATAAGCTGCAGATAGATAAGCCATATTCTATTGTTAGGCATAAATCAAAACCCCTTCAAAGATTGGAAAACATTTTTTCCTCGAAAATGCTGCTAAATTTTTGAGAGAGCTGGAGAGAAAGAGGAAAGTGGATAGAGGAAAATGGGCAAATTGGGATGGGGAAAGGGTGAACTGACGTAATTTTGATTACGTAGGCGCTGTGCGAAGGAATGGTCGTTGCCTGAAGCTAGTAGTTTGAATACATCATTTATGCAAAATGTGGATGGAAAGAGGCGTGGTTTTCCGGGACAACCGGCCCCTAAAATGCATCGTTTCCCGGAATCTAAATACCCCAAAAACTGATAAAAAACAATACGTTGATCAATTAAATTAAACTTTTCATCTGATGAATAACAATCTGATAACTAAATCAACTATGGCTGACGGTAAATTGATCGGAAAAATTTGAGACTCAATTTTGTTTGAACAATTGATTTTTTCCTTGAAATACTTGTGATGCTAGGATATGTAAATCATTCACGTATCTATCTGTTGGTGATCGATGCAAGTACTATATTTGCAGTATCACAGAAGCAGAATGAATGTTGTTTGTGAATGACCGACTGAGCAATTCCTGGCATACTCGTATATCTTAATTTTTAGATCGTAGAGAAAGATAATGATAGTGAACAAGTGCCAGACATAGTGAACTCATCAAACCTTTTACTTTAAGAATGACATTTTACGATATTGCTTTTCCTAAGATCACTTCTTTGAAATTATGTTTTGAACATAGAAGTGTTTGCACAATTGTTCAATCTACTAATACGGAACGAAGACTTAAAATTTGTCCGATTTTCCAAAATGACCGTTCAAATACGTTCAATTTACATGAACTGTGAACGTCTTACTTTTAATACGAATTTTCAATTATGCTCATGCATATACGGCAAAAATCGGAAGATCAGCTTCCTTGTGTCAATACTTCACTTGCAGCTCAGCTAAAGCTTAAGTCTGTGATGAAACTGGCCCCTGGACTTTCTAAAATGTTCTCACAATCCGCCAGCGGAATTAGAAAGAGGTCACTCAAAATTTTTTAGCAATATTGATCCATAAAATGTGAAATAGAAGTTTCCAGGAAATCACAGCAATAACAAAATGACAGTACCCATATGGCTGAGAAAATATCAATCGAGGACTTCGTTTTGACAATGTTTGTTGGAAAAGCCCTACTAAATCAGACCCTATTATTATGGATATTTTACTTAAAAATTTCGTTCTTCCAAATTTCAGTGTTTAACAGTCCAGATATATTGACGAATTTATAAACTTAGAGTTACATTTGAGGAGTTTGAAGCAGCTTTTCTAGTCGTAATTTTTTAATGAGAAATTTTTCCATTTTTTACTTTCACAAGAATAATCGCAAACACATGCAGATGTGATTGGTGTCAAATTTTTTTCACCGATTTTCTTTTTACATATTGGGTATACTTATGGAATGCGAATGGTGACGACAACAGTTTGAAAAACAATTGAAAAAGAATGTGTCACAGTTCCAACACCAAAAATTTGTTATAACAGGAACGATTAGGACTTGTGTAGAATTCCTCACGGCTGTAAATTTTTATGTGGAAGGCGGGAATCAGTGATATGGTAATTGTAATTATAGTCGCGCAGTTAGGTTTATTTTACAGCGGACAGAACAGAGTGGTAAACTAGAAGAATTGAGTACAGTAAAAAAAATTGGTTGAAAAACGCAAAATGTTTCTCTGAGCAGATCGGCTGACGTCAGATTTATTATGATTCTGATTAACTCATTAATTACAAAAAGTAGTCAAATGGGAGTCTCCCATTTGAGTTATTATTTACTTTCAGTTAAATGGGAAAAATCATGACATAATATCCAGGGGATGTACTGTAATTCGAGAAGAAAAAGTTTTTCAGAAGTACATAACAACTTGAAATATTCAAAGTACCATCTAAGATCTGAATGGACTTCTCAAAACAAGTTCACAATACTCCCACCAATGCGTGAATTAACTGTAAGCTATTCCCCACCGTACGAGTGTCCTTTGTGAATGAAGATGATGTAAAAAAGATACCATTTTTTCTCACTTACTTCTTGAATATCTACGAGGATCATCGGAAATCAGATGAACTACACAATTGAGCATCACCCAATTCTCTGATAATATATATGAAGCGTGGTTTGCCATAATATTGCGACATATCGATGATCGACAATACTTTCGGAGTAACACGTACATTATCCGACATTATTTTCTCATCACGACGACTGTCAAAAGTTCTCTAAATTGTTCATTTGCACGACTGTGATTCGTCACAACCAAACGCCGTGTCTGTTTGTTCTACTGCAAATGATTTTTGATATTAGTTTTGTCTATGAATGTGATTGATTTTGATCCATATCCACTAACCAAAGTATCGCGTTCATTTTTTTGGTAATCATTACCTGTAGGGAGGTTTTCATTGATACGGACCCTGATACGCCAATTTTCGGATTCGGATAATCAGTGTGACAATATCAGTTAATTTGATCACATTATTTTATCCTCTCACGAAAATCCCAAATCAACTGCTGTCGAATTATATCTAATGAAAAATCATCTTTCTGTCTGTTTGGGATCATAATTTTTGCGGTGATTTCCCCATATCTTGTTTTTAAAAAATTCGAGTATGACCAAAGTTGTTAATAAAATAGAAAAAATTGCAAATTGAGACAAAAATTGCAATTCCATTTGAAGGTTACCAAAAACAATTGTTTGCAGTTCTCACTCCTACATATCAATGGCACCGTAACCCTTGTTACGTGATCAACTGTTATCTGCAGATGACCAAATCATTGAGGGAAATTTTCTGCTGTTCTGCTTGTTGGTCACCGACAAAAATTTTTTTCCACCAATTACACTGATAAACTTACTAATTTTTTCCGCATTCATCGGATCACTGTATCGATCATTTCAAAATGAATGGAGTATAGAAAAATTACACAAAGAAGCTGTGACCTAAAAATCTTCGATACGAAAGTTTTAGTACTGAACCACTAGAAACGTGTATCGCGCCACTGAATCACTAAAAATCCAATGACTCTCTAGTCCATTCATCCCAAGAACACAGAGAAACGCTTCTAACGCAAAACTTCTAACCCAAAACAATTATTGCGTTTCGAAAATCATTAATTTGATTGGAGTCAAACATCTATTTTGGTGTGGTCAAAAACTTTATGGGTGAGTTGTATATATGTATCAGCGACTCCTTTCGTATGCCTTGCTCATATTTATTTACACGGTATCATGGTAATGTAATCTTTCAACAGAACTTTTATCCACTGAAAGTCACGTTATGCAAAATGAGCAAGTTCTTGGCGAGACGTCATAAATCAATTAGAGTGAGCCTTCTTGAAATATCCGACTTTGTATCATGCATCATAGCACTTTATCCTAGAGCCAATCAGGTCACTATAGCAACAGAATGACAACATGAATGCCAAGTATACCGGCACCTACACTGCTCGTAATGACGATGTACTGCGATAAGTTTTGATATACAATTGAAATTTCACACTTTTCGACTCGATTTCGAACGCTCTGGTATTATGTATAGCGGCACCGATTCCGATTCCTCCAATGATTTAGTGGCCATATGGAATGTGCCTTTGCACGATGGCGTCCATAGGGTAGAATTTGAACATGGTACAACATCCGGCAAACGTATAATCAGGGTAGATGGCAAGGTGAAAATTTGATACTGTGCGTTTGATTAAACCAAGTTCAGGCGATATTTTCGATTTTCTCTGTACAGTATCCATCGATTGTTATTCAAAGGATCGATTTTAGGAGATGATTAGTTAAACAAAGGCTGGATCAGCAAGTTCAACAAATTCTCATCACTAGATCTTAACTTTACAGAAGTTTTCGCTTGAAAAATTCAACAAACTAAACCTGATGATATTATCTATTACTTCTCCTGTCCTGTTTCCATGACCATGCGCACCTTTCTCATAATTTAAGGTAGTTAGTTACACAAGGAACTATAATGGAATCTACCACGGACATTTCACACCCATGTTTTAACCACAAGATCGCCAGCAATGCAGCTTTGGAACAAAACGGAGTTCCTTCCGGGATCACCTAAAATTCCTTGTTCTTTTTACTTCTCTGAACACGATCCTGCATTTTCTCTCCAAAAGACTAGCTCTGTCTAATGCACGAATCTACTAAGTGCATACCGAGTTGAAATCAATGCTTTCGAATAGGCATTACCAAATATTGAGACTTTTATGATGAATCGTGTACTCCCTAAAACATACTCGAGTTTGACTGAAAAACTGAAATTAAAATCGAGGGTTTTGAAAGAAATCGCTAAAAGTTCAGTGTTTTTTAGACGCTAATAATAATCAGTACTATTACGCATGTCTGAGCTTTCGAAGAAATTTTTATCATTTCCAAGTAAGAAGGCAAAAAATTTGCTATTCATTTCGTAGAATTTGCAAATTTATGAATTAAATAATAAAAAAATTGCAGTATTGAACTCCAGCACTCTAATTACTTGGCTGGATACTACAAAATTTTGGTCACCCTGTACCAATGTTCAAAGACATATTGTTGCCCAACTGCTACTCACTTCTTGGGAATAGAGCCTTTGATCTGTCATAATTTCACTGCATCCAAATGTCACTTATTTCCATTCGGCAGGAAATTCTACGACGAGATTGGATGTTCAAATTGGTGGGCAGAGAATTGTTCAACGTCGGCAAGGCTAAATGTGCCGTGTGCATTGAAGCTTTCGGTTCTTTCGCCTATCAATATAGTCTGGAAGTGAACGGTAAAGCATTCCAAAAATTCAACGAACACCAATCGAAAATTCTACAAACTTGGACCGATATTATAAACGGCGAACCCACCAGGATATGTTTAGGTAAGAAGTAAAGAAATTTGATTGAACTTCAATGTGCATAAAAGGAGATAGAACTATGTGCAGAATGTGCTGAAATTCTAATTTATTTCCTACCAACATAGATTATTAATTCTTGTCTGACAAACTCGTTCTGACCTCAAATTATGACTTTTGAAATTTGATTATTCAAACTGCAAGTCACACAAGGATGTGAAAGCCATCAATGGCCTGAGTTTTACTTGAAAATCCAGGAAGTTACGTTGTATTGAAACACTGACATTGTTCCAGACAATGTTGGTTAGTGTTTGACCAAAAACTTTATCATTCTTGGCGTCATGTAATTTTTTACACAGGTGAGCGAATTATAAGTCAAGTCATGTGCAGCAATATTCTGAGAACAACGGCAAATCGATCACATTCTCGTGATTTGAATTTATAACGAATTTCGATTATTGTTTCTGGTTAGACTCTAACGAAAAGTATACATTCCACAGAATCCAAGAAGTACCTCGGATTCAGTAGTTTTCCAAAGACAGTCAACATGGCGTCACATAAATTGAAGATTCTGGGACGGAAGCCGTTTTTTCTCACGTCTTCAGTCTGTTTCTATTTACTTTTGACTCCTGTACAACTAGATTCCACAGCTCAAATTCTGCTGAAAGTCACCACCAATTTCCCCATTTCACAAAATAACGTCTGAATGGCACATTCCTATTCAAAATTTTCCAGCAAGCGAATATGCGGAAGGAAAGTGAGAATCAAACAAAATTCCGCTAGTTTGCTGTAGAAAATTCACTCACAAAGTACTGTATGAGCCTTGAAGCTGACATCACTGCATATTCCAAGAAATTTGGACGGATAATTTTACGGAAACTTTCTACGTGCTTTTTATATTTTGATCCTAACAAGCACATATGAAGCACTGGAATTATTTGATATTTACCGGCGGTAATTTATGTAAAAATCGTGTTTCAAAAGAACATTATGCGATATGACAAGCCGATTTAACGAGAACATAAGCTTTTTGGAAGGAGTTTTGCTCTAAAAGATTCTCTCGAAAAGACGCTAAATATAATATATTTTTTCAGAAAAAGACACATTGGACGTTTGGGTTAATGGTCGAAAAGTGAACACGATGGTGAGCATGTAACGAGAATCCTAAGTTTGAGGTGTTGGCGGGTTTATTTATCAGAGGTGTTATGGGTTGCCCACAATTCAGGTAGGGGAAAAGTCTGAAATTTTTGTCTCAAAAGTCGGAAAACTGGTGCAATAATATTTGTTTTGGTCAAAAATTCCATAACAATGTATTTTGACACTAGTTTTGTCCAAAAATGACTGTTTTCTATCAAAAATATTTATTTTTACTGTTTTTTGATTGGCAAGTCTTGGGGGTCACTATTCTCCAGATAATGGCTAGTGCAGAATCGCACCATCTTACACCGCCTATGAACACGACGTTGACACGCTTTTGAGATCTTTTTGAGCTTTTTTTTGATTTTTTTTTAGCTTTTGAGATTTGATGCTCGAAGAAGCAGATTCTATAATATCATATTTGCTGTCTAAAACATCAATGAGCTGGTTGGTAAAAATCGGAACTAATCAACAGTTACACGGAACTTTAAAATTAACGGAAAATGTTCATATTTTGTCAGGTAACATTTCTTCAGTAAAAATTACTTGTTTATGGACTCCATATTACACATCTTTTTAAACGACAGTAAAATTTCAGATACAGCTGGCATAATGAGACAAAAAATAAATTAATCCTTCGAATTTTTTCCAATTTTTTTAACTTTTTCTTATTTTCAATATTTTTTTTCTAAAATTCATTCATAGAAATCTCATTTGTTTTTACAAATTTTAAAATACCTCGAATTCAAGTCAAACCTCAAAAAATTTGTTCGTCTTTCTTTTAAAAGGGCGAATTCGTCGACGACGGTACAGAAACTCATTTCGAAATCGGTGAACGCGTCTGTTGTATAAAAGCGTTCAGTAGCGGCAAAAAACGCCAGGGTATGATACACAAGTTGATCATCGATGGACGTGAAATTCAACCTTGCGATCCGAAGATTACGTGATTTTAGCAATATTTTGTCAAAGCACATTCTTTCTGTACTTATGTGATAAAATCAGCTCCACTTCTCGTGAGTCAATTTCAAAAACAATGCTCGCTCGAATTATTTTTACTCACATGAAATGCTCTGAAAGTAACGAAGCTAATTGATTTCTGGTATTTCTTGATGTCACCTTTTGTTAAAGCAAAAATATTTTTTCGTTTGAGATGCACGCGGGTATCCAGAAAAACTTATTTGTAAATTCATATCCTAAAGAAATGTTTGAAAAACATTTTTTCTACTCATACGTCTGAATGGAGTTTCGGTATGATGATGCTAAACTTCTGATGTGACCGAGCTTTCTATACTAGATGGAGCCCAAAAATCGAAATACAGAAGTCAAAATGAGAAATTCCTATAGTCCATTCATTTTGAAATAATCGATCCAGCTAGGTTTCAGCCAAGCATTCAATCAAAATTATCGAAGGTTCGTTGACTCTATTCAACAAATTTTTGCTTCATGATACGGACTCAGTGATGATCACTCTTTTCAATCATTTCAAGACCGAAACTCCTACCGCTGCATCGATCACTTCAAAATGAATACAAAATCATTTATTCATTCCTTTATTTTTTCCAAACTTGAAAGATGACTCATAATAATAATTTGATCATAAGGGGCAAGAACATCGTGCCTTTGACAGCAACAAAATCAGGTGATCTAAGCTCATTTTATATGAAGTTCGCTGTAGCAAATGAATACTGGGTAGTAGATGCTATCCAGAACTTGCTCTTTCCTCATGAGGGCACTGAAGTAAATTCAGTACTTCTCAAGAGTTTCTTTATGGTCAAATATGACGTTTGGTTTAGCCGAAAATAACGTGAATATTACTCGCTCTACAGGTTTATGATTTAGGAGCATTTTGAGAAAAAATAGGCTATGGAGTAATGGTTTTAGACACTGTTACTGCAGGTGAATTGATCTGTATAATATATGAATGAATGAGCATATGAATGAAATAAGGAATGCTTTATTGAACAGAGGCAGAGACCGATCTGCAGTTGGTCACTCTTGGAAGGAGAGTTTCTAGGTCCATGCTGCCCTGTTATAGAAATTCCAGCCGAGGAACATTTAAACCGAGAATGACTTTACTGTCAATGAGGGGACTAAATGCCATCAGTAGCTAGGCTTGCCATAAAATACATTCACGTGGTAGTTTATCATCATGCTAAGGTTACAGGGGTAGGCGTACACCCATTTCCGCTATACCCATCTAATGATGATCATATTAGCTTAAAATTTTGCAATGAACTCTCCACCCGTCTTTATGCTCGACGGATAACCTTACGGCCACATGTGGAAGGCCCCAGAACTTTGTGGAACTGCAATTTTCGACAAGCCTGTCAAAGAGATCCTAATGTTAATATACTGGATTGGGCGCCGCCAGCTTTCCCTCTATTGTTACAGCTGGACCCCCGGCCGTACTGGACAGATTCTTACACTACGACAAGCCGCCATAGAACATCTCTTCCTTGGGTAACTATAGCCGCACTCTATCAAAGACAGTGACGGTCAGTGACCTACAACACTTGTTGTCAGAAGTGGGATTTGGTTCGGCGACCATGTTAACAATGTAGCGCAATTCGCAATTCCTCATACGTCACTGCGGTCAACGTATTGCGTAAATATCGATACAACCGGGGCATAGACCAGTGTAGAACGGCGAGTATTTTGATCGTTAAGGGGCAAAATTATAATGTTGCGTAAAACTTGTATGTAGCTCATCAAAATTTTCTCGATCAGTTTTATAAGAGAATCAGCATCATTACTTTTCCTTGAAACTTGTCCATGTTTCTGATAGAAAATGCTCACGAAAATCGGTGGTTCCACTTCACATCTTCCCTATCGTTAATCAGTACTAATGCCAATTTTTTTTTATTGAATGACGAAAATTTGAAACAAGCCAACTCCACTAGTTATTATTGTATACCACTTCTAAAATGGTTTTTTGACGAAACTGTACTTGCACATGCAATAGATCAAATATGGCATCTTGGATGCATAAGATCGTGAAATAATCGACGCAAGAAACGACGTACAGATTTCTTTATATTAGGGTTCTTTGAAAAAACCGGCATTAAGGCACTCCTTTTTCGAAAAGCTTTGTTTATATGGTTCCTCCATGACTTTGACTAGAGTAGAATCAAAGCCAAAAACTGAATCGATAATGCCTGGAATATCAAGAACGCACGATCAATTTTATGCAGACTGAAGTCAGCAACAAGTTCATTGATGTTGATTCTATTTTTTATAAAATGCTCTTAGATTGGAAAATTACAAAAATTAGCGCTGTCGTCGAAATCGTTTGCACAGAGAACTTATATAGAATTTTTTTCTCAAGAAAATGTTGATGGTCGGTTGAGTGTGCCCACAAATTTTCAGTCCTATGTGATATATATTTCAACGCAAAACCATTAAAATACAAACTAAAACTTGCTCTTCACTTCTATATTTACAAGCGTTCAACGAAAAACGGAATATATACTCGAATGTACAGATGACTAGTGAAGATGAAGAATCCATGTAGCTACTGTGACCATACATGCACATGGGGGGTGACCCCCAGCAGATTTTGGTTGATCTTAATCAGATTCTTACTGACCCCTTCAACCTCCAGCATTGATCAAGAAGATGATGAAGGAAAATGAGAGAAGGAGAAGAGAAAGATGAATAAAAATGACGCTGTACTGTAACAATTTTTGGAAACAAAGCATACTTGATTCCAAAGGGGTAACATTAAAACTTTAGAAAGTGTTGACCAAATGAATAGTTTCTCGTATTTGACTAATATGAGCAGAAGAATATGCTGCTTGAATATTAGGAGTCCTTTCTTTTTGTTACCAAGAAAGAAAAAATTCTCCCCATGCTCTGGCTGGCTGATCCATAGTAGAATTTCTATGCTGGGCATGTATGGTTGTGACGGCAAATTTTGGAAGTTTGACACTCAAAGTCTGTGACATCTATCGATACAATTGTTTGGCTTTGATTACAAAATTTGACGTTCCGTGCGAACAATGGATGGTTATAAAGTTTCAATGGCAGGATCAACTGATCATTGACGAGCACGGCGATTGCACAACAGATGAGTTTTTTGAGGCCGTTCACTCTCTACAACCTATTCCAGAAACGACAATTTTAGTACAATCTTTCGGAGCATACGATAAATCTTTTCTCTCTGAACTTAAGGAAAACAGCAGCTTACTGTAGCTTATCCGAAACCAGATGACGCTAACGGCTAATGTTTTAAAAGCCCTACAGTATACCTTTAATAATTTATGTAACGTTCTCCGTTATTTGTCTTCCAAGTACATCGCGCATATTCTCAATCAATTTTCATCAAAAATGGCGAGAAAATGACGCAGCTGTCAATTATCGATCTCAATTAATTATTTGCGGCTTGCGGAGAAAAATTACTGTAATTCCATACCAGAATCTTTTAAGATATTTGTTCTATATTTCTTCAAACGTTCGCTTACCGTAACGTTGTGTACATATTTACCTTGATTTGCTTTGATATACATTGTCAGAAAATTTCCTCACACGTATGAACAACCAAAACGACAAAACTTGGTTCTACAGTACGCCGTGTATCAGCCAGCACCACGAAAATCCCATAAGATTGGATGACAATAGTTTGTGGATGATAAATGGCGTCGACGAGGCGGATAAAAATTGCGGTAATGGATCCGGGGCTAACGTTTCAGGAGGCCACATGGCTCCATTCCCACCGGGCCCACCGTCGTTGTTGTTGTTGGAAGAGGACTTGCAAAAAGTTTGCCAAAGATCTCAAACGACGACTGCCGCATTATCACCCATTAGTTCGCCGGATATTAAACGTAGTAGAGCGGCGTTTTTCGATCATCAAAGACAAAGATACGACCGGGAGTGGAGGGTGCAGCCGCGAACGGCCGCTTCGGGCGTCAAACAACAGGTTTATCAAATGAAGCACAGGTATATTTTTATATGCCATCCAGGTACGACCGGGATCCACGAATTTTCGAGTAAAATCCAGATCCGGGCGTTTAGATTTAGGCTTGGGCTTAGCTTAGCTCAATGGGCATAGGCGATCTGAATTTGGCACAAGTTCAATCCGACAAATTCCGGTTCCATATCTTAACTGTCGTCCGTTACCTCATGGGGTTCCGGTTTTCATTGCACACTCAAATTAGGGTTGGTCTAAAATGTTGTCAATTTTTACCACAACTCTTTACTGATCGTGTTTAGAAACTGTCGACATTGCAATCTGCGATCTTTCAAAGTCTGTATAAAAAATAATAACAACTTGACTTAGAAAGTAAAAAATGGAAGATATGTCGTAAGGAATACCGTCTACGAGTACAAATAGTGAGACGAATTATATCATGCCTCAATCACCCGTGTAGCTGTAAAATCGGAACGAAAACTGCGGGCCTGTTCTTTTGACTAGAATTTTGGAAAATCTGCTGTCCGTTATTCTAAAATTCAAAATTGCGGAAAATTATAAATTATGTTGCAAGTCTATCCCGACAATGAATAAGAGAATGAGCGTTGCGACTAAAGTTTACAGTCTAGTCAATTTATCTAGCATTGATTGAGAATCAGTTAGTGATTAGTTTGAGCAATCACACAACGTGCAATTAATGATGCAATATCTTGAAAGCAACGGTTTAACAACGAGATCAGTTCAACCTGTAAATATTTTCAAACATAATTTTACAAAATATTTAGATAAAGAAGCTACAATAGTTACAGATCCAGGAGAACAGAAAGCTGGAGACCTTCATTTTCTGCATCGCTCTCTATTCGACTTTACCATATAGTCTGTTTTTTATAAAATGCTTCCAAATAGAAAAGTGTATCGTTGTCGAAATCGTTTACATAGAGCCTTTATGGTAAAAATTTTCAAAGGTTAGGTCGGTATGCTCACCAAATTCTATTGCTATATGATATATTGTTTATCAGAAAATCTGAAATACTACTTGCTTTCCACTTTCGTTATATAGAAGCATTACAAGAAAAACAGACTATAGTTGTATGCATACATGCACAGAATAGAAATTCTGCGGGGGGTCAGCTAGGACAGGGGGTGGAATACAATTTTTTTTTGTTCCTGATAACGAAAAAAGATCTTCGATAGGTCTTGTAATATCTAAGCAGCATATTCTTTATTTTATATTAGTCAGATATGGGAAATTATTTGCCCATACTGCACATTTTAAAGTTTCAATGTTACTTTTTTGGACTTCAAGTATGCTTTATTTAGAAAAATTGTTCAACTACAGCATCATTCCTATTTTTATGATGACTTTCTCTTCTGACTTGCTTATTTTCCTTTGTCATCTTCTGGATCATTGCTGGGGTGGTCAAATCTGCTGGGGTCAGCAAGAATCTGCTGGTGGTCAATCAAAGTCTGCTGGGGGTCAAACCCCCCCCCCAAACCCCCCCACGTGCATGTATGCAGTGAAAAGTGTTTTACTGGTCTGTTGATCAAATGATATCGACTGATGTCAAATTTCTGTCTTTCTTTGAAAAAATAAATTTTGTTATCTGGAGTAGAAAACATTGCAAACAAACGAGTTCAGGGTTACCCTTGGGCACAGGCTTAGGCTTAGGCTTAGGCTTAGGCCTAGGCTTTGGCTTAGGCTTAGGCTTAGGCTTAGGCTTAGGCTTAGGCTTAGGCTTAGGCTTAGGCTTAGGCTTAGGCTTAGGCTTAGGCTTAGGCTTAGGCTTAGGCTTAGGCCTAGGCTTTGGCTTAGGCTTAGGCTTAGGCTTAGGCTTAGGCTTAGGCTTAGGCTTAGGCTTAGGCTTAGGCTTAGGCTTAGGCTTAGGCTTAGGCTTAGGCTTAGGCTTAGGCTTAGGCTTAGACTTAGCCTTAAGCTTAGGCTTTTGCGTAGGCTTATATTCCTATGCATAAAAAACTTGGTAAAAATTCGGCTGGCCATAAAATGCATAAGTATCGGTTTTTGTTACCCTTTTCGGTGAAATTTTTTATCGCTTTGAACTAACTCTCTCGAATCTCTTCGCTGACGAGACCGTAGATCTGTCTTTAGGTTACATAAAAGTTAATAACTGAAGGAAATCTATCGATTTCAGATGGATTTTCATATGCGAGAGAATAACAATGTATGTAAATTCTGAAATAAATGGAACATGTTATTGTTCTTCTGATTGCCCACGTCAACCGCGTCAACTGTTTTTTGTGGGTACTCCCTATACTAAATGTTCCTTGGGGCGTTCATTTTGCTCTACAGTAAGGTTGAGAGGTGAGAAAGGACATAAAGATGTTGAATGAGAGATATTCCTAGGGGAATGAAAACGCCAAGCTATTCGCTTCATGTTTCTATAAACTATACAAAACGGCGAAATTCACAGGTTCAGTAGATTTCAGCCAGTCTGTAAATTTCCACAACAATATAATTCTACAATAAGGTAATGTGGTAATTGTTTTTCCATACATTTACTTTGATTTTTTTACGGTGTTGTAATTCCAATTCAGCCACCTCTATTGAGTTGACTGTTCCCTTTTCTATATGGAATGTCGATTCAGCTATTTTTCTGATTTAGTTAATGGAGCTGTTTAGCCACTGTCTATAGTCTGTCTTTTACAAAATGCTTCCGAATAAAAAAGTGGCACAAATCAGTACTGTCGTCAAAATCGTCTACATCGAGCTCTCATAGTAAAATTTTTCACTCGAAAAATTGTAAAGATGTGATCAGTATGCTCACAAATTTCCAGTCCTATGTGTTGTTTATCAGAAAATCGTGAAAATCTGAAATACTAGTTGCTCTCCACTTTCATTATTTGGAAGCATTTCGAGAAAAACAGACAATAGATCTTGCTGCGGTTCTTCTATTCATGATGTAATTTATTTTTCAGTTATATTTGAATACTCGCAAACTTGCAATGAATAAATTCAAAAAAGAAACGCAATGCACACTGCACATGTCCCGAAAATAAGTTTAATCTAGAAATGACTTATTGCAGTAGGATTTAATGGCCCATATGTCAAGTGCTCCTCATACCTTAATAATAAAAAACGCGAAAAGCTGTTAACATGAATAGAAACTGGGGCTTGACTTACTCACGAATATTTTTTGTTAAACCTTTAACTCCCAAAAGTTGTTGAGAATTTCACTATGACAATTTTTCAAGCAACACAGTGTGGCATAATCGATACTCCATGTGCAAAAACAGTGACCGAATCCATTCAGTGTCTGAAATGACACTTAGGCTAAATCAGAAAAAATCGAGTTTTAAGGCACGAGGCAAATATTCGCGAAAGGCGCCGCATGCAGAGCATCAACAAAGCGTTCGAAATTTTGCGCCATCGAATACCCACTTTACCCTACGAAAAACGTTTATCCAAAGTGGACACTTTACGCTTGACCATCAATTATATCAAATTTCTGAAGGACCTATTAGCCACAACCAGCCCACCGTCCGAAAATCATGGCGACGGAAACGCCGTCGCTAACGGAGCCACCAGCGGCCGTAGGTCGAACGTTCTGCAAAAAAGACCGTTTTCGAACAAAGCCGATCCGCAAGCCGTCAAGAAAATCATCGTTACGCCAAAAAATCTCGGAAGTGAGTGGTATACTACTATACAGAAATTTTCTATAATCGGTGTCATAACACAGATTTTTACTTGCAAATCCAGATATCGACGAAGTTAGAATAAAAACGCGAATCATGAAATTTCATCATTATGGAATATCAATTCATCTTGTTGTGTACCATGCTCTCAGTTCAGCCAGATCGAAAGTTTTTAATTGGTCGTACTCTAGGTGGCTTGCGAATGTGACTATACTTGATTCATTTTGAAATGACCGATGTAGCGAGTTCGCAGAAAAACTTTTATCCGAAATCACGGAAGGCTTGCTGACTCTATTCAATAGAGTTTTCGATCGAGACTCCTTGGTGGTCACTCTTATCAACAATTTCAAGATTATTGAAATTGATTTCCTGGAGCCGGTTGCATCAACTAAACCTGAGACTAAACTCGAGCTCGGTTTTAACTGTTAAACCTGAGGTTTAGCTAAACTCGACGTCAGGTTTAACTTTTAGCGGTTGCGTTGCATCAAACATCTCGAGCTCGGGTTTAGCTAAACCTGAGATTTAAGTCGAGCTCGGTCACAACTAAGTAAGCAACACTTTTCCTTAGACATAAAAATAAGCCACCGTGCATACTTTCTGCATTGTATGCATCATATAGCCATAAAGCCAGTTTGTTGTGTCCTTTTTTTGCCGAAGAAAGAATCCCCGCGTTTTTTTATTCCATTTCTTAAAATATGAAAGAAAAAAATCTCGTCAGCCAAATTGGACTGCAAAAGAAGAATTGCGGTTGGGTGAACTCTGTTTCGAGCATCGCAACATTCTTGATTCTGTACTCCACAATCCATAAACCGCAAAGAAGGAATTACAATAATATACAAAATGGATTGTCGATCAAATCGATAGCGTTCGTACAGATCAATATCGTTGTATTTATCAAGGGGATTATTTCTATTTCGAAAAACCCTGTCTCATTTCGATTAAGTAATCGCAGCCGCAGAAAATTCATTCTTATTACTTGGGAGGCATAAACAACGGGTTTAACTCGAGCTCGGGTTTAACTCCACCTTCATGAACTGCTAAACCTGAGCTCAGACTTAAAATGGTCGGGTTTAGCTTAAGCTCGAGTTTAACTGCTTTGATGCAACCGGCCCCTGATCTCTAGTCATTTGTCGGAACTCCCATCCTTCGCATCATTTCATTCATTACATCCATCATTTCAAAATGAATGGAGTATAGCAACATAATGTTTTGGCAATTAGATTGAAAACCTTTTTACCAAAATCTATTGTCTGTTTTTCTTGAAATGCTTCTAAATAATAAAAGTGGAAAGCAAGTAGTATTTCAGATTTTCATGATTTTCTAATGAACAATATATCGTATAGATCTGTAAATTTCTGAGCGTACTGAGCTCACCTTTAACAATTTTTCGAGTGAAAAATTTTAGGGTAAGAGCATTATGAAAGATTTTGACGACAGTACTGATTAATGTCACTTTTCTATTTGGAAGCATTTTATAAAACCAGACTATAGAAGTAGGGCATAACCAGACTAAGCTGTTCTTCGGGATGTTGGAGGAAGCTGCCAAATTGGATGTTCTCATGATTAGCAATGATAACAAAATATTTTTAACGGAATAGTTTTTAACTATAATCTGTTTTTTCATAAAATTCTTGTAAATCAGAAAATGACAAAAGTTATCATTGTTGACCAAACCGTTTACACAAAGCTTTCAAGACAGGAGTATGTTTCAAAAAAATGTTAAGACACGATTTCTGGAAAGATTCAACTTAATTTTGATAAGTAAAAAATTGACACCACCTGAAAATTACACATTTGATGTAACTTGATGCGTTAGCAACGAAAATGATATTTATTTTTTCTGAAAGTCAAAACTCGCATAGCTAAACTAACACAAAAGTTGAAAATTTTCGGTTTTTTTAAATTTTCACATACAATCCTTTCAACTTACCCAATACAAATACCGCGTTCTTTAAATTTATCCAACACAAGGCGAATGGATGGGCTACGATTTACTGTAGGATTTATTGATGTTAAATGTGCAGTAAGAATACTGCAGTGCTCTAAACAACAAATTTGCAAAGCCAAAATTACCATTTTTTCAGAAAAATCACCACATGCAGTGCCAAAGGTCAGAGGCACCAAAAATTTCCCCCATACAGTAGATAACTTATGTTTTCTACACGCTGACAAAAATCACGAATATTCATCTACTGCTAGATGATCGCTGGACTTGGAGTACGAATACCATCTTATAATTGCATTTTCTGATAATTACGAGAGAACGACAACTTCATACATTTCAAAAATGAGACGTGAAAACAAGTTTCTTATACTAAATATTAAGGTAATGATCATCTTGCATTAAAAAATAAGATTCACATGGCTACAGTACCACAAAGTTGAGAATTTTCGCATTTTTTTTAGCATTTTTCAGTCTATTTAGGAGAATTACGATGTATCGACCTAGGCAAGAAGTAGCTTTCTGGTTGAACATTCATTAGACGTGGAATAAACAATGTTCTACAATGTGATATAAATATATTTTTCCTGCTTTGCATTTTACCTTTTCAGCAAATTTAAAGTGTTGAAAATGAGATAGTAAAAATGGTTTAAAAAACTGTTTTTTTCACAACAACCTACAACTAAAGCTCAAAAAGACCGATAACCTCCCAGTGCAGTAGATAGTTCACGATTTTTCCTAGACGCCTACAAAAAATAACAAAGCTTCACGTGCTGCTAGTGGGTTAAATCTACAAACAGCTGCTAACTATTCTAGTCGATAAATTTTTATTTGCAGTTCTCCATCAGTCATATGTGACATATTGTCCAGTAGAAAATTCTGAAGATAATAAATCGTACTTGCTTTCTACTTTTGTTATTTACAATAATTTTGAGAAAACCAGACTATATTATGTCAGAGTCACCGAGAAAAATTCTCTCTAGAAGCGGCAAGTTGAGCACCACTTGATAGTTATCACCTTATCAAGAGATGTTCAAAATGCTATCAAGAGTATTGTATCTTTGTTTAGATTTTCTTGGAAATATCCTCTGTCGATAAATCTTCTGGTACAAAGATTTTGGGATGAATTCAGCCGATCCAATAATTGTACACTAAACGTGAAAAAGTTGTTCTTTGTATTTCTGATTTAACACAATAAAACAAGATATGGTGTAACAATTTCTCTTCAATATCTAAAGAGCTACCATGCATAGAAGAAAAATCAAAATTTTGCAAGCTCGATTCATTTCGTCCCGAACATTCGAGTAATGCAGTGCTGTATATACTTTCTTATTTTTAGGTCAAGGCTTCGACTGTGATCCTGACAATAATCTCGAACCTTTGATCGGACATTCACTTTCATGGTCTTTCGACAGTAAATTTTTCGCCGACGGTTGGTACCCAAAAGTTTGCGGCATTTTCTACAGTAGCGATGATAGACTACTGGTCAAAACTAGGCTCTGGAAATTGCCTCGATCGAACAATAAACTTGCCTCTGCTCTTTCTCGTGGAAGTTGAAGCAGGGAAATTTGAAAAAAACTTTTAAAATTATATTACGTCTGTGATTCGATATGTGGCGGTGATGAACAAGTTCTATTATGAGCAACCACTTCAAGATTTATGTAATCACTTAGAAATTATCACACGCACTGCGTGTGCTACAGTCTCTATTTCATTTTCTACCATCAGCAGGACTTTTCCGGTCATCGTATTTTTAATCAGTCATGGTGCAATTTTTTGACACTTTGGCAAACAATATTTTTGATCCATCGCACATGTCACAATTTTTCATGGATCAAAGGAACCGTGTAACTATTTTCACGAATAAATTCATTAAAAAATGCTATGGTGATATGTGATAAGGGACTTGGAAAATGAATTGGCGAAAAGTAATGTCACAATTTGACCGATAGTGCACCCGCAAAAATTGTCAGGAAAACTTCTACCCGTAGTGTTTGATGTAGAGCATCGGCTGTAGAATCGAGCAATCGGTTATGCCATTTTCCATGGTGGAGAAAGTTCTCCATTAATTCCACTGTACCAAGATTATGAACCACTGAGGTTCCAACCATATGCTGCATTGTCAAAAGATTACACTTATATGAAAAACATTCGTTCGAGCTTGATCAAATCCTGCAGAATTTATCACCTGACGTTTTTACAAATGGTACAACCAGTGCCATTGCAGTGTATCCGAATGACCTCACCTATATTGTGAACATCATTTCAGAGGACCTACCTTAAATTGTTTCTCGTGATTATAGTGGGTCGCAGTGCATCAGGTTTTTGATCAGTCGTGGAGTGTTTGGTCATATTGCAACACACTGCACAATGTTTCTGTTGTTGGAGCAAGGTAGCTGTTTCACGTCAAAACCGATTGAAGAAATTTGAAAGCAGCTAAAAAATCGCAACATATAAAATATTGCCTGTCAACACAAGTATAATGGCATAGGTGAGTTTAACCAGCCGATTGAAAAATTCTCTCAACTAAGATGTGTATATCCTAACACAAGCACATGTAAAGCTTATTGATCAATTTAGTCGGGAGTAGTCCTAGCAGTGAACGAGTCAGCTCAACGTGTCAAAAACAGAATACAATGATCTTGAAAGTTTAATAATCGCATCCTTATTATCAGCACTCCTCCTATTTATAAAACTATTTCATACGATTATCGTGCTATCATTTATATCTAAAAGTCGTTTGTAGTTCAGCGATGTTTTTCTCATTGTGGAACACGTGTCGCCACTTTTCGCTTATCGTTTCCCAAAATTTTCCGTTTGATCTCCACGTTTTCTGGTTCTACTCGTCGTTGATATGTTATGTCCGTGTCTTTTCTCACGCGGTGAAAAATGTTGCTGCCGTTGTATTCTGAATCGACGGTGTCATCAGAACCTTTTTTAAATGATCGAAAAATTAGTTGATATAAGATTAGAATTGATTTAAATGCTTATAGAAGTGCCGATCTGAATAACGTTTATCGCAAAGTTTTGATCTTCCAGGATTCGGATAAATAGCTATGCGTGTAAAATAAAGATCATGATTCGGTTGTGTGCAAAAACTGAATTTTTTTATTCCATATGTGTATCAGACAGTTTATTCGTTTGTTATATACTGAGACTATGATAAATGCGTGACTTGAGACAGTTATTTTAAAGACTTCGAACTGTATGTGGTGATACTTTAAGTAAAAATGTTCCAATTCTTATCAACTCTAATTCGCATCCGTGGTCTCGAGAGCTCTACATAAGAGTAATGTTATGAGAAATACCTTAAATTTCATATTCTAATTTTACATACTTCCTTTTCCCGCCGAATTTCTGAACATCCCGAGAGCAAATCTTTTCGGTCTATTATAATCATTCGTCGATTGATCATCTTCTCCAACTCGTTTGCCTGTTGCAGATATCTGAAAAGTTCATTTCGGAGAAATAAAGGAACTTTGAATCAGAGGCATCTGTGAGGCAAACCGCACAACTCAATGGTCCGCTCTTGATTTTTGATCGAGATAATATTTAGTTTCTTTTTTTATATCATAACTCTAAATTGAACGTACAAAAATCAGCATTGCCGTCGAAACAGTTTACACAAAGCCTTTAAGACAGAAATTTTTCTCAGAGAATTTTTAAAGGTAGTTGAGTAGCCTAATTTTCAGTCCTGTGTGACAAATAATTGGGCAGAAAAAAGTCATATAAAATAGTACTTGCTGGCTGGTGTTTAGAAAATTTCAATCATCGAAAAAGGTATAGAATCCTTTCGCTCTATTACAGGGTAGTCTTAAAAGCAGCTAATACACTTTTTCCATTGGAATATTAGTATACTTTGAACTCATTACTCGTTATTTGAAGTTCGTGTTTGTTCATGTAACTCTCGATTTCGAGTCATCAGTCCATGGAATCTCGGTTTGTATCCAGCTGTACAATAATTAAACAAGAAAATTTTTGCTTTTCTACTATTCCTGGCGAGTAAACAAAGTCTTTGTGCAATAAAACTCATGATTAGTGGTCCCACCAACTAATGAGTTCATGATAGCCTCACCGCATCAACTGTTTGTGAGTATTAACAAGGAACTACATCACTATAGGACAGTTACTCGAATAATGTCGATGAGCATCCCGCTAGAACTTGCTGAATCAATCATTTCAAAATGATTGGAATATAGAAATTTGAATATAGAAATTTTGAATTCGGATATTTACGTCGTAGTTTTTTGCACCTTAGATTAATTACAATCGGAGTTTCCATGTTCTGTGCATTCATGCGACATTTTATGCAAACGAGATCCATAAGAGAAATGGGTGTAGCATTACTCCATCCACTTTTAGCTACTGAATGCATTATAGATTATAAAATTCACACTTGGCAAAGTTGCCTGATAATGAGCAGATCATAATGACGATTCAGTAAAGCTCTAGTTTAAAGATGTCGTCTTCTTACCATAAATAAGGCGCACATAACGAAGACCAATGAATTCATATTCCTTATCTTGTAGAATAAAAATGCCAAACAACTGATCGTCGTTCGTAGCTTTCATGCTTCGAAATCCGTCTTCCGATCACATATATAGGAATAACTGAAAGTAGTGATTTGATGACACTAAATGTAATGACTATAATCTGTATAATTGGTGCGATAATGATAATGCGACCAACTCTAATTTGATTGTGAAATTGTAATTTGTATATATGCAATCCTGACAAAATAATTACCATATTCAGTTTTTCCCGGGTCTTCTACGCAAGTTTTTTTCAAGTAATCGACATTGGTCAATTAAAGAGTTTGGGAAGTTTAGTTAGTGGGGTTGAGCTGGGCTAAGAAAACACATCATAAAGTTTTCATTATTGATTCTTGAACTTTAAAAATTTTTGAACTGGATCAGAAAACATCAATTTTTTGGAAACATCATAAAATCGAGACGCTTTTGGTCGTCTCCATTGAAAATGGACCTAATTGAACAATTTTGGTTCCGACTCTTGTCTGGTGCCAGAGGGATATCCTCATGTGAGCGATTCTCAAGTGAACGCATTTTCAAATGAGTAAAGTCCCGCTTGGGCGATTCTCAGATGAGCGATCGAGAGTGTCATAACACTTTCTTGATATTTAGCTTCTTTATCTTATATTTTTCTTGTATCTATTTCTTTTCCTTCTATTTTCTGTGTATGCAGTGCTTGTGTTTTGTTTACGTATATTTTCACGTTGTCACCTTTTGTCTCTGTGATCTTTTCTTTTTTCTTGTCATCAACTTCTTTCTTTTTCCCCATGAAAAAATACGCTACAAGTTAAAATTTTCAGTGACCATAGTCTCCCATATAATTCTTATACAGTTCGGCATGCTCTATTTCTTATTTCATTTTGTCCTTTGTTCTTCATTTTTACATCGTAGTTTTTTGGTTTTATTTCTTCATCTTTCTCTTTTTCTATTCTGCTCCTTTCTATTTTTTGTTTTTTTCACATTATTTTTTCTTTATTTCTTGCTGATTTCTCTATGTTGCTTTTTATTTTTTATCATTTTTCTTCATGTTTTCTTACTTTTTCTAATGCCCTTCTACCTATTTTATTTTTCCTTAAACAGCAAGAAAAGAAGAAAATTAGTGTGAAAAATGACGAAAAAATGAGCAGGAGAATAGAAGAAGATGAAGATGAAGAAATAAAATCAAAAACAAAGATGAATAGTAATAACAATGAAGAAAAATCACGAAGGAAAGAGTAAAATAGGAAAAAGAGCATGCCGAACTGTATAAGAATTTTACGAGAGACCATGGTTTACAATGTTAGAACTTGTAATGTATTGTTTCGTGAGCAAAAAGGAAAAAATAGATGACAAAAAAGAAAATGGAAGAAAACAGGGTCACAAGATGGAAACGTAAAAACATACATAAACAAAAATATAAGCAACACACACACACACAGATAACTAAAGAAAAAAGAAATACATAATGGGAAATATGAGGCGAAGAAAGAAAATATGGAGAGAGCGTTATTACATTCTTGATCCTCACTTGAAAATCGTTTATTTGGGAATTCGCTTATTTGAGAATGCGCTCACTTGGAAATCGCTGACGTGGGAAATGCTCTTGGGAATCGGTCACTTGATAATAGACCGCGCTGGAACAAGTCATACGACCACTGTGAGAAATTTAGTGATTAAGACTCCAGTCTTAATATATCTCCAGGTAGATGCAATCGAGAACATCAAAAGCTTGTGGAGAAAGCTGGTTTTTTGATGTATCTGGCTATAAATTTTTCTTACCACGACAGATGCTCAAGGGTAAAAAACACAACGAACGTATTGAATTTACGCACGAAAGAAATTTTTTTGTGCATCTTCTCGCCGAATGCAGATTTAAATTTGCTTTTAGACGTTAATAAACGAACAAAAATATATTAATTCTTTATCTTGTAAAAAGTCGAATGTATTGAAAAAGTATCACGAAACAAATTTATGTTGGACAGAACAAAAAAGTGAAACGACTCTTTTGCTGACGCTACTTCTGAGGCCAAGACTGCTTGCTATGAAAATGTTTTTCTGGCTCAAAGGATATTAGAAAAGACGGGGTTTATTTTAAACTCGTTTTTGGGATTAAACAAATCTTACTCCATGCATCCTGAAATCCAGTAGTTGAAAAATTTTGTGGATTGCATGAGTTAATAGCACGTAGATTGGGTGAAATGTAACTTTTTTACTTCAGTTTTCGCTGATAAAAACAGTCGTTTTGTGCACATTTTTACATAGCTTAAGTGGCTTATTTTAGTGTAACTGTTCTCGTTTTTGCATGTTTTACGCAAATACTTTATGTTTATGGTTTTAAATTTCAGTTTTTGATCATTCGTTCTATTTCGTGTGAATGCACTAGTCCTCGGCGTTTTTTAGTCGTGCCACTGTGTGTGACTGCGATTTCTTTACGTTCGGTGTCTGCCGTCGAAATTTTCTTCATTTTTGTATGTATTCGTTTCCTTCATTAATAAAATTCCACTGCTCTGCATTAGTGCCGTTACGTCCATAACTGCATCCGCAGCAGTAGTAGCTGCCCAGCAGCAGAACGGCTATTTCGCGGAGATTCTCGTTCTTACGACGTGTCCCTATCCTCGGGTGGGTCCAGGTTACGATATTCCAGGGACTTAGCCCACGGCTACGATGGGCTCCGAATCCTGCTATCTTCCTCATGACATATCAAACAAGTTTGAGCTAAAATAAAAAAAAAAGTTTTCGATCCATGTATTGACTGATGTATTTTGTGAGTATTGATCAAAAAATCATGTGGTCTGATTGTTATTAAATAAGTGTTTTCTAAAATGCAGTTCCAAAAACAGTCTTCCAATAATTTTCATGATTTCTCCCGATTGAATAGTTAACTGATTGACCAGTGGTATGCAATTAATCTCAGGTAGATGAAATTTCATCGTCATGAAAAAGTTTTGGTGATCATTTCCATGGTTTTCGTATCTCAGTAACTTGTGGTTACCTGGGTGACTTGGGATGACCTCAAAATATCATTGGTAATCATTTCCACGATTTTAAATGAAAAGGTGATTTAAGTGATCAATGGTACTCGGATAACTTCTCATGACCTGACGACAGCAATTTTTCGTGATGAATTTTATCATTTCTGAATAAAACGTCATAGAAGTTACCATTGGTCACTTGGGTCACCCAAATAAGTACACAGGATTTATTCCCTCAGGTCTTACCTCAAAAAATGACATTGGACGTTTATGACCGTCGTATCGTTATAACATTGTTTCTGCACTGAATCAACTCTGCAACCACATCTAGCGAGTTGAAAGCAAGTACTTCACGCTCAGCAACTCATTAATGATTACAGTATTAACGTTAAACAAAATTTTATTTCAAGCTCTAGGTGGGGCAACACTTATTTAGTAGGTTATTTGTTGGGTTTAAGTGTAGTACCTGATCGTTATAAGTGGAGAAAGTAATCTTATTTGACGCGAGACTGATTTATTTATGTAAACATGGCTTGTTAATCACCAAAGTTTGAATAAAATGACTGTCTTCTGGCAATTTTGCTGCAGAAAAGTGGAAAATTAATATTCGGGAGAAATGAGAAAATGAAGTATGAAAAAATTTTCAAGTCAGAAATCCAGTGAGGTAATCCACAGCATGTGAATTTTTTTGGTAAATAAATAATATGATTTCATTTCGGCTGATGATGAACTTTTTATTTTCCAAGAAAATCGTTGGTTCGTTAATGGCTAAAAATATATCCAGATTGAAACGTTATTAGGGAATTATTGGTAGTGAAGTGCTCAAAGGGATACAGAAAATCGTCTATTTGAAGATATGTATATTGAGATTTAGGGATAATTGTTTATTATCTTATCTGGTGCATTTCTTTCTGATTATTTTTATTGCAGAAATGAAGAAATATAAGTCTAATTTAAAACATATCATTCAAAGCCAGCTTTATATTGAAAAAGTTGACACATTATGGGGGAAAAATGTAGAAAAATACAAACAAAGGAAAAAAATGGATGAAGAATAAAAAATAAGGAAATCAGCGAGACTTAGAGAAACCTACAAAATGTGCGTAAACTAGAGGAAGCATAGCACTGAACACTCAAGAAAGAGTTACTTCCACTCATTTTTACTCACGATGCCACTTTTATGACAAAGTAACTTTTTTCAACGGTGATTCTCAAATAAACCATGTTATGGTGCCTTCAATAGCCAAAAGCTAGCTGAGAAACGTTATATTGGCTGTTCCTCCCAGCGATCCTCATTAACACTAAAATTGACACAAGTGTACTTAACAAAAGTAAGTTTTCCTATACATGTGATCCGAGCAACCAATGAAACCCAAAACATGCCAAGGCATCTAACTGAAAGGTATTCCTGAAAACCGTAATATTGTTCATGTTTAGAATAGAAATTCCAGTAATATTCTTCGGAATATATGAGGCTGATTCTTAGTAAACTTTGAACAGGTCTAGATTGTTAACGGCATAGAAGATGTTCACGAAAATGTGGACATATGAAGTAACTTTTAAATTTGTGTGTACACTACTGAATCTAACTTTCCCAATGATTGTATGGATACATCATAGTGCCGTGCTTATTTACCATGGCAATAGCTGATTCCATGTAAATTTTGGTGTGAGAAGTGTCACAGAAAGCGACCTTAGTGATGAAGTTTAGCATTACTGTATCATATTTCGTTCTTACTGTATCATATTTCGTTCTTACTGCATTTCATTTTATTTCCCTTTTTATTTTCCGTGCATTGCGTCATAACTGAATTGTTCATAACCGAACATCAGTTAATTAACTGAAAATATACAACCTAAAATAGAATCAAAATAAAGAAACAAGTGAAGATAAAAAACTCTCTTTAGTGGGAAGAAGAGCAGTTGATTACGATAGTCGATTCTTCGCCGCTCGCTCAACCTCGAGCTCCCAACCAAATTTACCTAACTTACTGTAACCTAAGTAAGTAACCTATCTTAACCATACTCCAACCGAGTATAACAACCAACCTCAACCTGAACCTTCAACCTTTAGAGAAAAACCTCTCTCTTAACCCAACCAAACGAACCTCAACCTTACAACCTAAGACTGGCGCAAGTGCACGGTTAACCTGTAAAATTAATCGTGAAATTTATTGTAATAAAGTAATAATTAATTCTTGCGATCTTCTTAATGTTTGTCCTATCCTACACAGCCCCCTAGGTAGTGACAGAAGAATGAAAAATACGCCGGAACATTACTCAGCTCGCATCAGGAAATCGGCTGCTCTATAACTTGTTGCATGAATTTTCGCCTAGAAACACTTTCTTAGTTTTAAAGAATCATCCGAGCAGTGAAAAATGTCGAATTGAAGGATCAATGTGTTAAAAAACAACACAATACAGTCTTGAAAGTTAAATAATCACATTCTTTACTAGCAGTACATCTCCTATTTAAAAAACATTTCAAATGATTAGTGTATTGTCATTTATATCTAATGGTCGCTTGTAGCTGAGCGGTGTCTTTTTCAATGTGGAACACCTGTTGCACCTTTCTGCTTATCGTTCCCCAAACTTTCAGGTTTGATTTCCACGTTTCCTGTTTCCACTCGTCGCTGATATTCAATGTCGGTGTCTTTTCTCACGCGGTGAAACATATTGTTGCCGTTGTAGTCTGAATCGACGGTGCCGTCAGAATCTATTTTTTATTTAAAATAGATCGAAAAATTAGATGATGTAAAATTAGAATTGATTTAAATACTTAAAAGGAAGTGCCAATTTGAATTACGTTTATCGTAGAGTTTTGATCTAGGATTCAAATAAATAGCTATGCATGCAAGATATACATAATAATTCGATGGTGTGCAAAAAATGAATTTTTAGATTCCACCTGTGTATTAGACATTTTCTTCGTATGTCATCTAATAAGACTCTGAAGATTACGTAACTTGATGGAGATATTTTGAAGACATTGAACTGTGTGTGGTGATATTTTAGGTGAAAATTTTCCAGTGTCCTTATCAACTCTGATTTCACATACTTTCTTTTCCGGCCGAATTTCTGAACATCCCGAGAGCAAATCTTTTCGGTCTGTTATAATCATTCGTCGATTGATCATAGTCCCCCAGTCGTTTGCCGGTTGCAGATATCTGAAAAGTTTATTTTAAAAAAATGAAGGAACTTTGAATTCGGCGCATCTGTGAGGCAGTTAGACAAACGGTACATCTCAATGGTACTTCTTGATTTTCGATCGAGATAATATACAGTATGTATTTTATACAATACCCTTAAATCGAAGATACAAAAACTTGAACTGCTACTCAAACCGTTAGCACAAGCTTTAACGACAGAAATTTTTCTCAAAAATTGTTCAGGGTTAGTTGGGTATTGTCTTTAATTTTTAGTCCTGCGTGATTTTAGCAGAAAAATTTAGTAGAAAAAAGTAAAATATAAAATATTACTGCTGATTTTCATTTGGACTAATCTAATCATCCAGAAAATTTTAGAGGCCGAGTGCTTCATTACAAAATGGTCTGAAAAACAACTAGTTTAAACTATTATTTTTTTTTCTTTAGGCGTGAGGCAAGTCGAAGTTCATATTTGTTCATGAAACTCTCGATTAGCTTTTTCCAGTCATCTATTCACGAAACTTTAGTGTTTATTGAGCTGTATAATGGGTTAATCAAACAAGAAAAATTTCTTTTTTGTGTGGTTCCTGAAACGATAACAAAAATTTCCGAGCAGTTGAGCTCTTCATTAATTGTTATATAAAACTAGTGAGGTTATGGCAAACTTCACTGTATCAACTGTTGTGAGTGCTAACAAGAAACTCATGTACTGTTTTTTCAATTTTTTTCGAACAAACCAAACAATGGAATGTCGTGCAGCTAAACCTCGAAATTAAGTGGCAAATGTATTCGATTTAGTGCCCTTGAACATAGCTTGTTAGAATGTTAAAACACAAAAGAGACATACAGTAGAACAATAATATAAGCCATCTATCCGACGGTACCCGCCCTCTCGTACAACCTCTGATCCTATCATACTTCTTAAGAACTTAAAAGTTTTCTATAAAAACGATAGTGCTTTCCATCTTGCAGCAAGGAATCAGCAGTCACACAACTTTTGATTTTGATCAAAAAAGTAAAGCTATCCGTTCTTTTCCAGTACAATGCAAACTTCAGGTTGATGATTTAGGGGTAAAGAATAGAATTCACGCCACAGTACAGTCTGTAATGCAACAGAAGCTTTCTTAAAAACTTGAAAAATTTAAATTATCAGATTTAATTTACTGTTAATTTCTGGACTGAATATTTCAATTCCTACAGAGTATAATCATAAATTAGTGCATTTGATAGTTCATGTCATTATTTACAAACATTGCGAGAAAAACAGACTATATGCCTTATGCCCCATTTATGATGATTCAGTGATCAAACATTTCGGCGTCACACCAGGAAGTCAGTTGAGGTAGTCTTATCTTTAGAATCTTCGAAAAAGATGGCCGTCGAGAAATTTACATCATGAAGGAACAATTTGTTGAATCAGGTCGATAAGCATTTCACAGTCTTGAAATGACCTCGCCGAATCGATCCTTTCAGAAAAATGGAATATAGTTCTCAAATTCAGATTTTAAACGTCGTAGATTTGGATCTTCCTTTAAATAAAGTACAATCGAAGTTTCCACGTTTTGCACATTCATGCAGAATTTTATGCAAACGAGACAAATAAGAGAACCGGGTGTAGCATTACTCCATTCACTTAGGGCTGCAGAATGCCTTACAGATGCTTGAATTTTCACTTGACAAAGTTGCCTGGCATGAGTAGATCACAATGACAATTCAGTAAGGCTCTGGTTCAAAGATGTCGTCTTCTTACCATAAATAAGGCACACATAACAAAGATTAATGAATTCAGATTCCTCATCGTGTAGAATAAAAATACCAAATAGCTGATCGTCCTTCGTACTTTTCACGCTTCAAAATCCTTCTTCCGATCACATATATAGGAATAACTAAAAGCAGTGATTTGATGACACAAAGTGTAATGACTATAATCTGTATAATTGGTGCGATAATGATAATGGGACTAATTCTAATTTTATTATGAAATTCTAATTTGGATATATGCAATCATGACGGCAGCAAAATAATTACCATATTCAGTTTTTCCGGGTCATCTGCGCAAGTTTTTTAAAAATAAAAAATCACCGATACTCCTCGAGCAAAGAGTTAGCGCAATATAGTTTGTTGGTTTGAACTGGGCTAGAAAAACACCGTAAAATTTTTGCTAACGTCAATCTTCAGAACAATACTGAATGCTATAAAAAAGTTTTACGGATTCAAAGGATATTAGAGTAGATAAATTCAGGACTTCTTTTTTGACTAATTTTAAAGTCGTTTTTGGAATTAAACAATTCCTACTCCATGTACCCTGAAATCCTCTAGTCAAAACACTTCGTGGATTTTATGAATCAATAGGAGGTAAATTCGATCATGGAGAGTCTATCAAACGAGTTTAAGCTATATAGATCAAATTTTTTTATCTGCATATTGATCCATGTCATTTATGAGTATTGATAAAAAGTGATGTAGTCTGCTTCTTACTGAATAATTATTAGCGAAAAAACATTTTTTGGAGCGAAGGGACCACTGTTCATCCAAGTGACTTCGGGCGGATTGCCTACATCGGGAAAACATTTTTCCAACAATTTCATGATTTCCACCGGTTGAATGGTCAAATGATTGACCATTTGGTCACTCAAGTAATCTGAGGTAGATGAAATTTTATTATCGTGAAAAAGTTTTGATGATCATTTCCATGTTTTTGCATGAAAAATTGATCCCAGTAACTAGTGATCGCTCGGGCGACTTAGAATTACATCAAAATATCAATGGTAATCGTTTCCACGATTTTCGATCAAAAGGTCATTTGAGTCGGTTCACTCAAGTTATCATATATGAATTACTCGCTCAGGTGTCAGCACAAGAAATGACATTGGTCGCCTGTAACTGTCATATCATTATAACATGGTGCTGGTGCTGGATCTAAGAGTGCATCCATATCTTAGTACAGAAGTTATCTGAGAACGGCGGTTAATTAAAGCATTAAATAATATAAGAACAAATTTACGAGTACAAGCAGAAAGGAAATTTGTTAATGGTTCTAAATTTAGGGAAGCAGAATGCAATTGGCATTGTTCAAACAGTTTATTTTCTTAGTATTTCAAGTAAACCTTCGTCTAAGTTTTTCTTCAAGAGATTTATGCAAGCGTTCATGTAGAAATGAAAATCTTTATAGAGGATTTCCTTATAATCTCTTCCTTGCATTATATATGTAATACTTCTAGATTCATTAATTGCCATGATTACTTTGGAATGCCAGTTATCTGAAGTGCACAGAATGACATTATAATCGGATATTTTTTATTGGTCTTTTGATCTATGTAATATTTTTTCATATTCATTCCCGAATAAATGGTTTTACCTCTGAACACTTTATTAAGGAATGATGAATGCCATCTATTAATTGTTCACGCAATAATGACAATTTGATATTTCCTTAATTTTATATTTAACCTGCAGTTGAGGTGTTACTAGCACGTAATAGAAAATGTTTACTTAAATTGTTCATTCGGTATTGGTAATTTATGCAATATTTTCCATGTAATTTTGAACTCCATTTTTGCTTTCCTGCTGGTACACATTTGTGCTGATAATTTCTGCTTAGTATTAAGAACGTCCTTGATGCAATAGTTTCAAGTTCAAAACTAATCTCTTCCTTAACTTATTCTGATTTCATCAACAAATTTTTCCAGTTTTTTGGTAATCAACTTATAACTGCAATTCAGTCGATCCATTCAATGAAACGTCCTCCCCTTTTCGTTTGATCCCGAAATTTGAATTTCCAATTAATTTCTAACCAATATGTAATTGGAATTAATCCCATGGATTTTTTCATGAACAATGATTCCTTGTCGTTGTAATCGTATTTTGTTTATTGTTTATTTGTTGTTTACATACGGATATTGCTGAACAAAGTGGTTTTAGCTCATTGTCTTTTTTGATTACATTCGTAATCTAAGAGTAAAATTTCATTACATTTATCTTTAGCTTTTCTCGGAAAAAATTTGATGTTATGAGTGTATGCAAATCACTGATATTTTCTACGCCCATCATGCCCATTTTTGACCATTTACTCATTATAAATAGACTTGGTATTTTGCTTTCATCACTCTTAATTTAATCTCATTGTTAGGTGCTATGACACCTTAATCAACATGTTCCTGGATCATCAATTCATTATTTCCGGCTTAAGACCATTCCATACGAACTGTTTTGACATCTTAGTTTTCTTATTTATTGCATTGCTGATATGTACGTTAGTCATGCTGTAAAATAATTTTGCAGCTATCAGGTAATTCTATTTTGTTATTCTTCGGTTCGGTTTAATGTCAAACTCCTTTCCCACCATATGTTACATTCTTTTTCACACTTTTCCAGTTTATCGTAAAAATCTAAATTGTGGCTTTACTTGGTCATCATAAGAAAAGGAGATTTCTAGAATATTGGTCATAATACGTATATTCTATTAGATTTCCGGTATTTGCCTGATTTGTTTTGTTCAGGTTAATTTCCAGTCCGGATACTTATGAGAAGCTTTTTACGATTTTTAATTTTTCCTCTGTGTCTGTCCGACTCTGGTAGGAACATTTTCATCTGCATATAAACATATTTTGTGCTGTTGTCCTTCCAAAGTGATATCTTTATAATTTTTATCTGCCCTCAACACTAAAGCTAAACATTCTATTGCACATATGAATGAATATAGTGATAGTGGACAGCCTTGTTGTAACCCTCAATTAAGAGTAAAATGATTGATAGCGTAGCCATTGTTCATTACCGAAGCATCTGCTTCATTATACAGTACTTCGATCCATGCACAGAAATTATCGCCAAAATTTCTTGACTTAAGTGCTTGACTACGAATCTCCTGTATAATATATCACAGGCCTTTTCTATGATACAAGAAATCCTTCGGATTCTTCTTTTCCACTATTATGACCTATTAACTCATGCATATTGGTTTGTTTTGGAAAATCTAATTTTTCCTCCAAATCTTTCAAGTCCTTCAGTTTCATAATCACACCGTTTCTTTGCTATATTAGCTTTTAGTAAATCACTGTGTCTTTTGTTTTTGTGTAATTAATCAATTCCCGTGTTTGTATTTGATCTATTATTTGTTGTGCCTTTTTCTTTGCTGTTTCGATTGTATGTTGCAAAATAATCATGTACTGATAGCTGATTATTGAATTACCGCTAACTGGCTTTTATACATCTGAAACACCGTCCCGTTATTTTCAGAAGTAATGCAATATGATCCGAGAGAAGACCAATAATAATTTTGCACCTGACAAAGATATAGTCCAATTGCACCCAATTTCTCGTTCCTTTTGCTACCATTTGTATCTTCTTGTTGAAGGAATACAAAACCTCAAAATGTCATCAAATCAAGTTCCTCTAAATAGCCCACTTATTGATCGTTTTTTGGTGTGTAAAACCTCCTGTTTTGTCGAGTACAGTATCCATAACTATATTGAAATCTTTTCCAATTATCACTGGATTATGTTGATTGTTACAGGGAGGAAGTTTATCATATACTGTCGTCCAAAGTTATTATTGCCCGATAGTTAGGGGCATCACCAAACCCCTGATTCGAACAGTGAACAAGGTCGAATTGTAAGGTCATCAACGTTTTAGAAAAATAACACAATAATCTTGAAAGTTTAATAATCCTATCCATGATAGCCGTATTTCTTCCATCTACAAAAACATTTCACATGGATACTGTATTGGTCGCTTGAAGTTGAGCGATGTCTTTCTCATTGTGGAACAGCTGTTCCGCCTTCGCGCTTATCGTTTCCCAAATTTTTCTGTTTGATTCCCACGTTTCCTGGTTCTACTCGTCGGTGATATGCAACGTCGGTGTCCTTTCTCACGCGGTGAAACATATTGTTGCCATTGTATTCTGAATCGACGGTGCCGTCAGAACCTATTTTTTATTCAAAAATGACAGAAAAATCAGATAATGTAAAATTAGAATTGATTTGACTGCTTAACAAAATGATGATCTAAATTACGTTTATCGAAAAGTTTTTATCTTCTAGGAATCAAATAAATAGCTATATATTTTTTATCTTCCAGGAAATAGCTATGCGTGCAAGATATACATCATCGGTTATGTGCCAAAACTGAATTTTTTAATTTTTCCTGTGTATTAGGCATCTTGTTCCTTTGTTCTCTACCAAAACTTTTGAAGACCTTGAACATTTTTCAGGTAAAAATTTTTTTCAGTCCTCATTATAATCTAATTCGCATTCCTGGTCTCCAGAGATCCACATAGAGTAATATTAAGAGAAATGCCTTAAATGTCACATCCTAATTTCACAGACTTTGTTTGCCGGCTGAATTTCTGAACATTCCAAGAGCAAATCTTTTCGGTCTGTTATAATCATTCGTCGATTGATCATGGCTTTCCGCTTGATTGCTGGTTGCTGATGCCTGAAACAGTCAACTTTTAAGAAATGAAAAAAGTTTGAATCGGAAGCATCTGCAGAGCCATTATGCATACTGTAGGTTTCAATGCTTGTTCTTGATTTTTGATCGGGGTATGTTTTTTTTGTATAAAACTGGTATAACGTATAAGTAAATCGAAGATGCAAAAATAACACTGAAACAGTTTACCCCATTCATTCAAATAAAAGGTTCAGTGATCGAATTTTTTTGGCAGCGCAGCCTTACTGCTAGAGATAAGGAAGTCGATTGAGGTAGTGCTATCGTCAGAATCTTTGAAAAAGATGACCATCAGGGAATCTGCATCATGAAGAAGCAACTTCTTGAATGGGGTGAATGACTATTTTGCCGTCTCGAATAGACCTCGCTGAATCGATCATTCCAAAATAAATAGAAGATAGTTCTCAAATTCGGTTGTAGTTTTTTGTTATTCCTCAGATCAAGTAAAATCGAAGTTTTTATGTTTTTTACATTTATGCAAACTTTTATGCAAACGAGGCGCATAAGGAAAACGGGTGTGATTACTCCATTCACTTAGGGCTATGAAACGCATTATAGATTCCAGAATTAGGACTCTAGCTGAAGATTTATTCGCCTTCTTACCATAAATAAAGCGCACATAATCAAGATTAAAGAATTCATATTCGTCAGCGTGTAGAGTAAAAATAGCAAATAGTCTGATCGTTCCTCTCACCTTTCATGCTTCAAAGTAAGTTTTCTGATCATATTTATAGGAATAACTGAAAGCAATTATTTGATGATGCGAAGTCTAATGACTATAATCTGTATAATTGGCGCAATGATAATAATAATGCGTTCAATTCTAATTTGATTATGAAATTCTAATTCGGATATGTGCAATCATTGTGGCAGCAAAATAATTACCATATTCAGCTTTTCCGGGTCTTCTACGCAGCGTTTTTTGTAAATAACCGACACTGGTCAAGCAAAAACTTCAGGAAGTTCAGTTTGCAGGTTTGAGCTGCGCTAGGAAGACACATCATGAAATTTTGAGTCTTGATTCTTTAAGTCAGACAAATTTTAAGCTAGATCAGAAAACAAAAAGTTTTTGAAAGCATCATAAACTTATGGCGCTTGTTGATTGTCTTTATTGAAATAAGACCTAATTTTAAACATTGGTTCCGGGTCTTGGCTGGCTTTTTACTATGTGATAATAGTGATAAAGTTGATGATCAATTCTTCATTCTAAATTTTTTTCAGATAGATGGAATTAAGAACATTGAAAGCTTGTGGAGAAAACATAATACTGTTTGAGGGACACATATTTTGATTTCTCTGGCTATAAACTTCTTCAATAGCAAGACGGACGTTCAAAGGTTACGAAAAACACAAAGAGCAAGCTGAGTTTACGATTGTGTACCACTTGGTCGACTGTCCCAGTAAATCGACCATACCAGTAGGTCGACTGTTCCAGAAGGTCGACTGCGCTGCAATTTAGCATGTCTCTTATAAACAGCCGCTATAGAATGATTTCTGTATACTCATACTGTGAAAAATCCATTTTGCCATGCTCTAGCTGTAGGAATCTGTTATAAATACAAATTATGTTATTTGTAACTGATTTTAAAGCAATGGTCCATACTGACCACATGATTTTTTAACGAGCCTAAGCCTAAGCCTAAGCCTAAGCCTAAGCTTGAGCCTGAGCCTAAGCCTAAGCCTGCATCAAAGTAAACTGTAACAAACAGTGCTTTTAATTTGTGTAGTATGGATTCAAGGAAACTTCTCACGCTACTGTGGGAAAGTTTATTTCATCAGTATAATCGACTTCGTAGGACGACTTACTGGGAATTTATATGTCTAAAAAATTATGCTTATATCATTGGTCGACCTACTGGCATGGTCGACCTACTGGGACGGTCGACTTACTAGGATGGTAGATTTACTGGGATGTACCCGAGTCTACACCCGAAAAATATTCATTATGCAAGTTTGCATCGCAAAGCATGTTCACACCGAATGCAAATTTTAACTTGCTTTTGAAAGGCTATAAATGGAACAAACTTACAAAATTATATCAGTTTTTTGTTTCGATTTTGTCAAAAGTCGATAATACTGAAAAAGTAACAGGAAACAAATTTATATTGCGCAGAACAATGAAACGACTTATCCGATCAAACGGCTCCTTTGCTGACCTCAGTCTTGAGGCCTAGGAGCAAGGTTATCGGGCTGACTAATTTTGAGAAACATTTTCTCGGAAAATTTGGCTTCTTATGTAGAGAGCTGAGATATCATGATGATGATAACCAGATGATACCCGTGTAATTTGATGCGTTAGGAACTTTTTTTACATGCAAGCTTTTTACGAAAATGATATTCATTTTGTATGAAAGTCGAAATTCGGATTGCTACGATGGAACAAAAAATTTTTCGATTTTTGAGATACATTCCTTTCACGCTGGTTTGGGTGCGTGTGTAAGTTTAGCCAATATTAGCCTATTTAGTGGTCTACTATTTACTGACGTAATTATTAGTGTAAAGTGCGTATTAAGAATGCAGCAGTGTTTGAAACATCGAGAGCAAAAATTAACATTTTTTCACAAAAATCACCACATATAACTGCTAAAAGTCAGATGCACCAAAAGTTTCCCTACGGAACAGACAGTATACGATGTCTTCTTCCTGCTGACAAAAAATTACGAAAATATATGCACTGCAAAGGATTGCACAACATGCGGTATGAATATCATCTTATAATTGCATTTTCTGATAATTGCGACCTCTATTGTGGGAGATCCACAATTTGATACATTTCAAAAACGAGATATTACAGCAAGTTTTAAATGCTTAATATTGGTAATTCTCATATTGCAAGAAAAAGATCACCATAGCTAAAGTATGTCAAAGTTGGGAATTTTCACATTCTGTAGAATAACTTTATGGTTCAACATTCATTAGTTGAAAAACACGATGCTCTATAATGTGATATAAAATTGTTTTTCCAATTTTGCATTTTACGCTTTTTAGCAAGTATAAAAACGTCCAAAGTGAGACGGTAAAAATGGTTTAAAAACTCTTTTCCACAAAAATGACTATATCTACTGATAAAGCTCGAAAGGACCGGAAACTTCCCCACGCAGTAGATAGTACACGATGTCTCCCAGTTGCCTACAAAAAATGAAAAAACTTCATGCACTGCTTCACCAACTCCCACAAAAGGCTTCACCAAGCCCCTGATTCGAGCCGTGAACGATATCGGAATTGTGGGGTCATTAGCGTATCAGAGAAAGAACAAAATGACCTTCAAAGTTTAATAATCCTATCTTTAATACCAGCACTTCTCCCATTTATAGAAACATTTCACATGGATACTGTATCGATCGCTTGTAGTTGAGCGATGTCTTTCTCATTGTGGAACACCTGTTGCGCCTTTCTGCTTATCGTTTCCCGAATTTTTTTGTTTGATTTCCACGTTTCCATGTTCTACTCGTGGTTGATCTGCAATGTCGGTGTCTTTTCTCATGCGGTAAAACATGTTGCCGTTGTATTCTCAATCGACGGTGCCGTCAGAACCTATTTTTTATATAAAAAATGACCGAAAATTCAGATGATGTAGAATTAGAAGATTGGAATGCTTAAAAAGAAGTGCTGATCTGAATTACATTTGTCGTAAAGTTTTTATCTTCCAGGATTCAAATTAATAGCTATATGTGCAAAGTATAGATCATAATTGGGTTGTGTCTAAGAACTGAATTTTTGGATTCCTTCTGCGTTTTGACATCTTTTCCGTTTGTTATCTACTAAAGTGTTATCTATTGCGTTCCATCAGCCTTTTCCGACGGAACGCAACGGAACGTAATGCAATCGACACTTAGTTACCGAACGAAAGTTTCCCTTTCGGTTCGGTTGGAGATTACCGTCGGTCATTTTCTAAAAAATTTCAGTTATCCTTTCCGCTCGAAAGTAGATTTTCAGGCTGAGCATTTCAAGCTGTTGGCGATCCGTTTCGTTCCGTCGAAAGGGGCAAGTATAAATGGTCCTTAAGATTTTAAGAAGTACGTGACTTGAGACATCTATTTTGAAGACCTTGAACGGCGTGTAGTGACATTTCAGGTGAAAATTCTTTTAGTCCTCATCAACTCTAATTCACATTTCTGGTCTCCAACATCTCTACATAGAGATTAGGAGAAACGCCCAAAATTTCATATTCTCATTTCACATACTTCCTTTGCCGGCTGAATTTCTGAACATCCCGAGAGCAAATCTTTTCGGTCTATTATAATCATTTGTCGATTGATCATCGTCTCCCACTCGTTTGCCGGTTGCAGATATCTGAAAACTTTATCTCAAAGAAATGAAGGAACTTTGAATCGGGGGTATCTATGAGGCTGTTAGAGAAACTGTACATTTCAACGGTCCGTCCTTGATTTTTTATCGGGGGACGGTCTAAGCAGCAGATAATTTTTCCTGTAAACTACTATTTTTTAAATTGGAGTTGAAGTATTCTTCGAACTCATCACTCTTAGCTATTCAAAGTTAATGTTTGTTCATGAAACTTTCGATTTGCTTTTTCCTGTAAGGTCAACCAAAATCGCTGAGCAATAGAGCTACCAACCAATGAGTTCGTCGTAGACTTCACTGTATCAACTTTTGTGAGCTTTTGTGCTGGTTTTTTTAAACATTTCTGAAACAAACCAAACTAATCAATGCTGTGCAGCTAAAATTCGAGACGTCAAAAACATATACTTTTTCCTGATTATCGAATATACTGTTGCTAGTGTATGAAGTTTTTAAGGCGAAAGTTTACAAGATAATCGATGAACAGAATCCGAAGATTTTTGCCTACCACACCGTAAAACTGTTTCAGGTTTTATAACAACGATTGATAGTCATTTATAGAAAATAATAGAAGCCGCCCATCAGATGGAGCCTCACACTCTTAGAACCTGCTGATTCTACGACTTTGGAAGTTTCACTGAAAACGACGGTGCTTTCCGCCGTCTCGCAACAGGAATCAGTAGTCATGCAGCTTCAGATTTTGATGAAAACAGAAAGCTTCAAATTCATGATCTGGGGATTTCTTTAAATGAGTCGATGATCCTTTCATAATTTTACACAGACCTCGCTGCATCGGCCATCCCAAAATAAATGGAATGTTCTTATTTTTTACTGCCCATTAGATCAAGTATAATCAAAATTTCTATTGTTTTCTACATTTATGCAAACTTTTATGCAAACGAGGTACATAAGGAAAACGGGTGTAGCATTACTCCATTCACTTAGGGCTATGAAATGCATTATAGATTACAGAATTAGGACTTTAGTTTGAAAATTTTTTCGTTTTCTTACCATAAATAAAGCGCACATAATCAAGATCAAAGAATTCATATTCGTAAGCGTGTAGAGTAAAAATAGCAAAATTGTTGATCGTTCGTCGCACCTTTCATGCTTCAAAATCAGTTTTCTGATCACATTTATAGGAATAATTGAAAGCAATGATTTGATGACCCTAAGTCTAATGACTATAATCAAACATTGGTACGATAATAATAAGGCCACCAATTCTAATTATATCATGAAATTCTAATTTGCATATAGATGCGGTCATGATGGCAGCAAAATAACTACAGTATTCAGATTTTTCGGGTCTTTAACGCAGGTTTTTTTATAAATCGACACTGCTCATGCAAAGAGATCATGCTGTAAGTATGGGAAATTTAGTTTGCAGGTTTGAGCTCTAATAAACAGCAGATCAAATCAGATGGACCAAATCATAACAAGATTTTTCAAGCGGTTCAAAGCTTGAATCTTTTGTCGTATACTTGTAACTTCATTATTTATTTAAAAAGGTAAGCATAATTTATTTTGAATACTGACGTAATAGAACTACTGAGTATAAAGGTTAAAGAAATACTGGCGGCTAACGTCCACCATAACCATAGATTGGTAATAGCACGATACCACCATTACCACGGCGATTGGAATTCATGCCGCCATAGCCCCCGCGTCCTCCGCTTCTGCCACCACCGCGGTTGCCGTAGCCCCTGCTTCTCCAAACGCCACCATTGGACCTTTGAGCCAAATTTTCGACGGACCTTCTGATTCGTCGGGTCTCGTCATCAACTTCCGTTTCTTCGATTAAAGATGTGGGAGTAGCAGGCTCCTGGACAGCGGTCGGCTTGGATTTTCGATGGCCCGGGCCTTTTTCGTTCGACTCTCCCTTACCTTTTCGACCTACTCCGCCCTTGTCGTGCGGTCTTTTGTCGCCACTTTCGGGCAACTGCTGGCCGGTGGATTCTGCCTCAAGTGGTGTTTGCAGCCAATGGGTTGGATGGTTTTCACCATTTAGTTTTTCACATGAAGTCTGGAAGGAAAAGTTCCAAGTTGCAGCAAATTCAGCAATCTACCTGTCGATTTACCTCAATAAGTTAAGTAAAGCTAATTTTTGGTTTCTGCTTCTGTCTATTAGTTGTATTCTCATGTGTAAAAATCGGTGAATGATGCAGAGATGAGCTTATTCAAGTTTGAGCAAAATACTTGCATATCAATGTCAGTCATTATCTGTAACTGTAACAAAGTAAGTTTGTATGCTACAAAAATACTTTTACGTATAACTCACATACGACTTTCTATCTTCCATCTAAACATGTGTTTCAAGCAGTGTAAATTTTTCAAGCTGAATACATGATTACAGTTATTCCAAAATCGTAAAATTGAGTTTCGAGTTGGGAATCTGATGCGCTATTGTGTAATCTAAACTCCGCTTTCCCTAATTGAGCCTTGACGGCGTTAAATGGTGTTTATGCAGATATGCATCGCAATGCAATTTCTTTTTTACAGGTCAACTGCAGACACCAACGAAAAACCACGGTTATGTTGAAAAAATCGCTGTTTTTCTCTCATTGGAAATTGAATGGACGGAAGTACTGCTTTAGCCTTCCTTAAAGAGACAGAAAAAAAGGTTGCAGTAATTTGCCCGGCATTAATATTGTTGTCATTCGAAAATTCACCGCCTCATAAATTCGCCAAATCTAAAAAGTAGAAAAAGTAGAATTTTTGATTTTTCAAACTTGTTCAAGAAGGTGGCTTCTTGATATTTATGATTAATCAATAATATGTTGAATTACATGTACACGGTCCTGATATCCTATAACTTTTGTAAGCTTATCCTACAGCAATCGACACATCAAAGTCGAGGAAAGTGTTTACGGCACTTGGTTTCAAATCATACCAGAGCCAATCCACATAAACTGGACACGATAGCAAGGACCAGCATCGAGAACTGCATTTTCAAAGAAAGAGAAGTCTCTCTTTCTGGTGCAATACCATGTCTTATAAATAGTAGATTTTGGCCCATTACAGTTTTTTTGAAAATGTTACGTAACATCAGGAATGTTGATGATATAATTTTCAAACACTATAAGCAAACCCATGAAAAATAAAAAAATCACAAAGAAGAAAAAAGTAATTGATGAAGTTAATTGCTATTAATTCTTGAAAGGACCTAGTTTTTCTGCATACATTTCTCCAGTGTCCATGTATAACTTGAATCGTAAAAAATAGTCATTATTTGCTTTAGAGGCGCTCATTAGAATTATTGCAGTGCCACGTCACTGGCAGGTTTGAATTCTACTAATGAAGCATTTTCATTACGTTGAATTTGAAGTTGAATTTTATGATTTTGATGACTGAATCGGTAGCAAAGAGTTTTCCGGGTGAATCAATCCTAGAACCCTGCACACATCTGTTCCATGCGGCTCCGTAAAAAAACGAGGTAGTGCATTTTCAATAATTTTTTTTTTCAAATAGATGTCTTAGGAATCGATTGTTTTTTTGTTGTTTTTTGTAACAATTCGTTTCAAACAAAAAATCTCATTACTATTAGGGTCAAAAAATGCCTAAAGCATTTCCAGAAATCTGATTCTCATCATTAAACAGGATGTTCAGGATGACATTAAATGACCGAATCATAATTATTATAGTACATAAATGATAGAGAAATCGAGTATCATCCTTGCTGATACACAAACAGTTGGGGCTCCAAATGTTTGAAAACGAACTATACTCTGTAGATGACTGGCGCAAGTGAACGCCCTAAATTCATTGAGATGCTAGCTAAAACACTCATCTCTGGAAACCAACTCATGGAATCCGGAATTCATGGACTCCTGGGGCCGGTTGCATCAAAGCAGTTGAACTCGAGCTCGAGCCAAACCCGACCATTTTAAATCTGAGCTCAGGTTTCACAGTTGTATGAAGGTGGAATTAAACTCGAGCTCGGCTTTAACTCAAGCTCATTCTGTGGGGTTGCATGAAAATTTTGCCAATTTTTAAATCCGAGGTCGGGTTTAGCGCAATAGGAAACTTAAACTTGGTCGGCAGGTTTAAGTCTAAGAGTGTTACTTAAATTTGCGTATTGTTGTGTTTTTTCCCCGTTTGTTATGCAAGAGTTGCTTGCGTACAATAGTTGGTTTCTTTTTCGTTGCTTATGCCTCCATAAGTAATAAAAATGAATTTTCTGCGGATGCGATTACTTAATCGAAATATAGAGCGAGACAGGGTTATTCGAGATAGAAATAATCCCTTTATATTGATCTGTACGAACACTATCGATTTCATCGGCAATCCATTTTGCATATTACTGATTTGGTAAAAAAGGATTTAAATCAAACAAACCGCAAGATGGCACTTCTTCCCCCACGACAGGTGCTCATTGCACTTCGTTATTATGCAAGTGGCTGCTTTCAACAAATTTGTGGCGATTTTTTGAATCTTGACAAAACCACAGCTAATCATGCAATTTAGAAAGTTACGGAAAGTTTGATCAGTCAACATTCAAATTTTATCAAATTCACAGAGAATGATCGTGCAAAAGCATTGTTTTACAGCATTGCACGATTTCAGGGAGTTTTAGGTATGAGAAATGTGTGATTAACTCATGAACACCTCATCTGCATGATCTTCAATAATATGTATCATACATTAACGGCTTAAACATACCATGTTAGACACATTTTATGCAAATGAAGCTTATCTCGTCAATTTCAAACCACAAATGTGTGTTAGTGTCAGTGATGGACATAGTCTATCTCCAGGTTGCGAAGAAATACCCAAAGTCGATGCAAGATTTGCATAGACACCGTGGATAAAAGTGACGGTTGTCTATGTTTTTGGTCATTCCTGATTTTGTTGTTTACTTTTACATTAAAAGAAATCGGCGGCCACTAGGCTAATTATTTATAATAATATTGGTATTATTATTTTTGTGAAGCTTCGCCAAAAATACAACGTCCCTCGTCTGGACATTTATTGGACGTCTTGCAGCAGAGGGAACCCAGGTTAGACCCTGGATTTCTGGAGTGCCACCCAGCGTGCAAGTCTACATTTGCAACTCAATTCTCGGCCTGACTTCTGGGTTTGTCCCTGATCGGAAGTTACTTGAGCTCAGAGAGTTATTTGATCTTCTGCAGTTCTTTGGAATGGAAGCAGGTGATCTTTGTTGAACTTGAGACTGATCGAACTGTTGCGAACTATTTCTACCTAAGGTTTCGGCCTGATTAGGGGAATTAGCCAGTAACTGATTAGATCTATTTTTGATACAAATCTCTTTATTATATTTCTTAATCTAACCCCAAGTCTCATTTCAACATTAGGTTGACAAAATCAGCATTGGATGATGCTGATTTTGTCAACAAGATGCATCGATTGTACACACGTTAGAATTCAAGGACCCACTTAGGATGAATTTCAATATGTAAATCGAAATTTTATCACTCGATCAATGTTCAATGGGTATGTTTGCTGACAGGAGAGTTCAGCAATGTTGTAGCCAAGTGGCCTGGCAGTATGCACGGTAGCGGTATATTATGTATGTCAGCTTTCTACAAAAAATTCAAAAGTCATGAATTTGATGGCTTACTTCTGGGAGACATTGGATACGCTTTTAAGTCTTGGCTTATGACACCCATTCGGGACCCCGAGACAATGGCACAAAATCGGTATAATCACGCCCACAAAAGAAGTAGTAGTGATTGAACAGATATTTGGAAGACGGAAACGATGGTTTCATAGTATGCATTCCGAAAAAAGATTAATGCCTGGAAAAGCCTGTCGCATAGTTTTGGCTATTTGCGTTCTACAGGGTGAGCCAAAAAAAGGCGAGCGGTACTGACTATCATAGCTTTCAAACGGGTGAAGCTTTTTTAATGCGGTTTCCTGCCATCAATAGATAAAACATCTGGCATAAAAACTGCAAAGTTTCAGTCAGATTGCTCATATATTGATTGACAAGAATTAAAAGGACTAAATGTCAATTTTTCTGCAAAGAAATTTTGAAAAATTGACAAAAATTGACAAAATCAACATGTTTTACAACAGAAAAGTGCAATAAATCCAATCATGAGAACCATAAAACAGCTGCAAACTAGAAGAGAACCGTTTTATCGTGTCCTACATTCTATTACACCAATGGTTTCAATCGTTTTTTCGATCTGGTCAATGACAGAATTGATTATGTTTTGAATTTGTTTTTTCCAATTTCAAAACAAAAGCCGTTGATTTTGGCAAAATTTTTCCCCATATTGAAACAAGAAGTTCATGACTTTAAATTACGTGTAAAATATAAATCTGGGTGACTTTTAAAGTGTTATTGTGCGTAAAACCCTTCACAAAACTTTTCTCACCATAGGACAACTTTTACATTGATTTCACAATTTTTACTTTTTGAAAAATGACCACTTTTACTAAATTTCTGTTTGTACAGTAACCATATAAGCTGAGAGCATAAAATTTGGTTTTGATAACAAAAATAAACAGGGCATTCTAATTCAGCAATCCGCATTAAAAAAGCTTTATCCGTTCAAAAGTTATGGAAGTCAGCATCGGTCGCCTTTTTTGGCTCACCCTGTACATAATATTGTAATTCAAAGAAACCAGCCAGAATTCGATGATGAAGATTATGCAGAGAACGAAGGCTTAGAAATAACGGATTTTGATGGGCCTGAAACAGGAAGGGCATGCAGGATCCATATTATTGAAACATATTTTGATAACTATAGTATGTTTTTTATAAAATACTTTCAAATAGAAAAGTGACACAAATCAGAACTGTCGTCAAAATCATTTACATAGGGCTGTTACTGTAAAATTTTTTGCTCGAAAAATTGTTAAACGTTATTGCAATACGTTCACAAATTTCCAGTCCTATACGATATATCGTTTATCAGAAAATCGTAAAAATCTGAAATACTACTTGCTTTCCACTTTCATTATTTAGAAGCATTTCAACAAAAGCAAACTATAGTATCAATGGCTACTGATTTGTTTTGCATTTGCTAATTTGTTTGAAATAAGAAATTTGTTGTCTTCACTGAAAATTTATCATGCCCTTAACCCATAACCTTTGTGTAAAACAGGAAACACAAAAAAATACTCTAAAATGATCAAAAAAATTTAAATCCAAATCGATACAAATTCCATGTACTTCATTTCAACGTATGGTAAATGAGAGGTTCAGCTTCAGATGATTTATCTTCCAATTTCTTGACCTTCAACTCGTGATACTTAGCTTTGGCATCAATTAAACGACGTTTTGTGTAAAACTTTTCCTTCTTGAAGGCGAGCTTTTCTTTTTCAAAAGCCATCTTTTCTTCTTTAATTTTCAGAAGCCTATCTTCCACAATATCTTCTCGAATATGCTTCCATTTATTGCAAAAAGATTATGACCTTGGACGAGGCATAATATTTTCTTCCTTAATAATTTCCTGTTTCAATGCTGCCATCGATTCCACAAAAAGCTACCGAATTACCATAGGCATCGTCAATGGCGTGCCTGCTATCAGAAGGAGGGCCTTGGTCACTGGGACCACCACCGGTCATCAAGGCTGACTTTTTGGACGCTGAAAATTCTTCTTTGGCTTTCGACTTCAAATTTTTCCATTTGCACTTAATTTCATCAACCATTCGGCAATTGTTTAGATTTTGGGCATTTACTTCGTCCGCTATACTTCTTCATTGTAATTCCTTCTACTTTGCGGTTTCTGGATGGCGGAGCGCAGAATCAAGAATGTTGCGATGCTTCAAATAGAGTTCACGCAACCGCAATTCTTCTTTTGCAGTCCAATTTGGCTGACGAGATTTTTTTCGCTCATATTTTAAAAAATGGAATAAAAAACGTAGGGTTTCTTTCTTCGGCAAAAAAATGGACACAACAAACTAAATTTATAGCTGTATGATACATACAATGCAGAAAGTATGTACAGAGGCTTATTTTTATTTCTAAAGAAAAGTGTTGCTTACTTAGTTGTGACCGAGCTCGAGTTAAACCTCAGGTTTAGCTAAACCTGAGCTCGAGATGTTTGACGCAACTTGCTAAGAGTTAAACCTGACGTCGAGTTTAGCTAAACCTCTGGTTTAACAGTTAAAACCGAGCTCGAGTTTAGCCTGAGGTTCAGTTGATGCAACCGGCCCCTGAAGTTCAAAATCAGTACAATGACCAATTCTCAACACTCAACATTAACTCATATTCCTTTTCTCCGATGCACGTAGTTTACTGTAATTCAAGAGCGTTATCAATGAAAAAAAATTATCATCAAAATTTTCTTGTGTCTCGGATTTCCGCTTGTGCTCTTTGTTGTCGCTAATCTGCTTCATCATTGCATTCTCCCCTTTCTCACACTGTGGCGTTTCCTGCGAGGCTAGTCTCGCTGGTCGGAGTTGTTCCATTCCCTAAAACGCGGTGTCTCAATTGAGAGCTAAATCCTCGCGTCTCGCTATTCTTGTTGTCCAACGTGCGCTGTTGCATTCCACCGGAATCGTTACGCCCTTTCTCGCCGTCGCTCTTCGAACGCCCAAATTTAAACAATCCGCGACCTCTGGCCCTTCCTTTGCCCTTGCCCTTATCGCGGTCTTTCGCTCCTTCGGACAAAGTGCCGTTGTTATTTTTCTCTTCCGACGCCTCGCGTTTTTGACGTCGGCTGACCGTAGGCGTTGCGACGCGCTTTGCTATCCCGTTGATTCTGGAATTGTTGGCGGCGGTCAACTCGGTCAGAGCAGACTTGATTTCATCGATAAATTTCGTTTTGATTTCTGTCAAATACGCCTCTCGCTCTTTGGTGTTGTTCACTAGGTCGGCTTTGATCTTCGAAAGCCAAGCGCTTTCCCGTTCGACGCGCGACCGTTGATTTTGGTCGTCACTTTTTCCCACCATGTTCGCGAAGTCGTCGCCGTTGTCCGTTGGCGTTTGATCTTCGGCCCTTACCTGTTGAATAAAGACTAAGTTTACTGCATCAGAGCGACACTCTTTTCAATCATGTTACGACATTCAGATCAATATAAAGCTTAAAGTGGACTTGTTTCCACCTGTCAATGTTTTTTCAGTCATATTTTTCAGTGTCATCCGTTGAGCATCGATTCGGTTTAGAGATCATCTTTAACCTTATCAGCTATAATTTTCATGTCTCCTATATTCGGAAAAAGTCGTTCTGTGAAATCCATATCTATCTATGCTCAATGACTGGCTAAAGATCAAAGCTTCTGTGTCACCTTCTGCAGAAAAATATGTTATTGACACGAAATTAAAAATTCTGTATGAGATCATTGATTGAGACGAAATCAATTGATATACCTGTAGTTCCATACATTTTTGAGTACTGGATTGATATAATGAGCAACATTTTACTTATCCTAGGTTTTTACCAGGTACGAAAGCTTTTCCATAAAAATACCATCAGGTTCAAGATTTTTAGTTTTTTATCCGCAAGTGTAAGATAGTCATTTATTCTGAAACTTAAGCTCCAGCTAAGCTGCTTAATTCTATAATACCATTGCCGTTAGATTGCAACTCAGCTGCAGCTCAACTCACACACACGAAAAATATTGAAAAAGTTAAGCTGTAGCTGATCTGTAGTTTAATTCTGCTGTTAAGCTAGCTAGCCAGATCGTTCAACTATAAGCTTAACTTTCGTGATCTCATCCGGATCAGGGTGATTTGGTTTCACATTCCACCTCAGGGTATGTACCACCGAATAATACCTGACTTTCAAAATTGACGACACAAAACTTAGATTGTATTTTCATGGTTTGTAGGTTTTTGGAAAAACTTGCATGCAAATTATTCAGATGGGTCAACTGGGTGGTCTCTGATCAGCTTTGCTGACTCTCTGAGAATTGAACACTTTTTATGAACTCGGGAAATTCTCGGAAATTGTTCGTTTTTTTCTTGACAGTTCCTTTTTTCAAAACCATTCTCAATGTAATTTCAAATTGACTGGAACGTAGTAGAAAATGAATGTTTTAATGTTTAATGGTTTATAATGGTTTATAAAATTTTACCGCTTCGAAAAATATCAACGTGCAGCAGCCCGAAATAAAAATCATCAAGCTCTTCATAATTAACAAAAATAGGTACGTTTCGTTCGCAAAAATTTGTCGATAAAATGCCCATGGCAATGGAATTCACGGTATATATTTATAATTTAGCGAAAATATGAAAATGTTAGATAATCACATTTCAATTATCAAAAAATATTGGCTTTCAATTGAAATTAGAAGCTGCTAATTTACGAACAATTTAGATAGAAAATTTGGCTTTTTCAAGGTGTATCATTTTTTTCGTCCGACAAAAGCACCTTTTTCTTTGGAATTCTAGTTCAGAATAATAATGGAGAGGAATTTTACTGCATGAAAATTCTAGGTTCGAGAAGAGTACGTGACTATGAATTATGGATATATCCCAAAACAGGAGTTTTTTCGAAAATTAGCACCGTCGTGGAAATTATTCGCACAAAGCTTTTACAACAAAATTTTTTTATCAAAAATTTATTTAAGATTAATCAAATGACGCGTAGTTCAGCGGTAAATCGTAGAAGTATAGAATAGGACTTGTTTCCAAATGCATTTTTTATGTTCACAAAGTTACAAGCATTTCAAGAAAAATAGACTATGGATTCTAATTTGATGCATTTTTTCGATTTATATTCATTCATTTCTTCCAGGATTGATGTTTATTAGAATAGGAACTTTTGCCAGACTGTCCCGACGGCAAAATAAAGAAATGGGAGTTTGGTCGTAGCTTTTGAACGATCCTAAGTATGGGCAAGATTGCTTGAAATTGGAATAACATGGAATTGGAACAAATGTATACTGAGAAAACCTGTGTAGCACCAACAATTAGAAATTGATGATTCAATTTTCTGATATCCTGATTCTGTAGTTTTGATGGAAAATTAATGAGCAACCTCATACAGTTATACTTGAGTTTTGCTTATTCTAGTTTATCCCATTTACTTCAAAATGACAGAAGCAGCGACAAAAAGTAGATTCAATTTGATACAAACTGAATTTCTCCATGATAATTGGAAGTCAAAAAACATACAAAAACCGATGATCACCTAATTTACTTTTACTTTAAATGATTGTGTTCCACACCTGAGTGTTATTCGAGAAATTTTAACTATTCAACAAATATAGGAGAAAATTTTCTGTTGTTCATCGCTCTTGAACTAGAAATTATCTCCATTCATTACGTCCATGTTGAAGGCATACCTTCGCGAGTTCGATACATCGTTCATGGATAGAGCATTTTTGTATTTTGACTGCGTTTTTATCAACAGAATTTGTTTGGCGCGCAGACTTTACATTAATTTTTTCTTTGCTAAATTATTGACCATGTTACACATAGGGGAAATTCTGATCAAAAATAGTTATAATTTTCTCTGAATGCAATAGATATATGCCGAATAAAACAGCGATTTTTTCATTAATCATGGACATCATGTAATTACAGTCTGTTTTTCTTGAAAAGCCACTAAATAATAAAGTGGAAAGCAAGTACATTATTCCATATTTTTTCGATTTTCTGCTAAGCCATATGTCACATAGTGCTGCAATTTTGTAATCACACTCAGCTGACCTCAAGAATTTTTTGTGTGAAAAACTCTACAGTAAAAGCTTCGTTCAAACGCTTATGATGACAAAGTTAATTTGTGTCATATTTCGATTTATGGCAAAATGACAAAAGATGGACAAGCGGCAAATGGTTGGCTCAATCGTACGCGGCCAATGTGGGGCAGAAGTTTAGGAAAATTGCAGAGCAAATTTCCTAAACTTCTAAATTCTAGGCTAAATGGTGTGCGAATTCTCGGGACAAATCAAAGGATAAACTTGTCACATTTTACAGCATGTCACGTGTATGACATGTGGTTTTGGGAGAGCTGGGGAGGTTTGGGTATCTCATCAGGTAATACCGTGTTTTAGACGTCACATTGATGGTGAACCATATCAGATTGATCCTATTACAGTGAGTAATAGGCTGTGACTCCTGATGGATACTGGCATTTTCCCCAGGCTTCCCAAGTTGCCGTTGGGGCCTAACCTGGCAAATGGGGGCTATAGAGAGGTCTATAGTTGGTTCTCTTGTGTTGTCCTTGGGGTCTTGCTGTAGGGTAATGGACAACGCTGCCAGGCTAGGTGCGACAATCCCCGAGTCCTACTCAGTGAGAGCAGGGACAGGGTCACCCATAAAATGACCTGATTCGTGGGACCCGGTTAGGAACCAGACAGCCCCTTTTTAGCCCGAACCTGAGAGGTGGAGGCCCTACTTATCTGTGGAAACCTTGGGAAACCGACTTAGGAAGGATTTCCCAACAAATACCCCACAAATAACAATAATCCCCTGAGAAGACTCACCTAGTCCTGTTTCTCAAGCGATTCGACGAATCGGGCGGCAAGTCCCTGGATACTTTCGGTCTTCTGGCACTGGGGCGGGGATGCGATCCACGAACGTCCTAGCGGCGAGCGGCGGCGAGCGGGAGGCGATTCTCCAACGTTTTCTTCATGAACTGGGGGCGGTCGGACACCTGGCACTGATGGGCAGCGGGTACTGTAGACGGTAAGCGGCCGACGCAGTGAACAAGGGTAAATTTATGCAAATTTATTGGTAATAAGGCGGCGGGTCCTTTTAAGGACATGTTTGGCTATAGCTGCAGCTTGGGCGGAGTTTCTCGGCGCTCAAGCTAACTTCTGCAGCTAGACGCGATGCAGAAGATGCCTATGAGCACATAGACATTTTTTTCGTTCACATGCGTTTAGCACTGAGGCCGACTGCAGTGCCTATGCTAAGCATATGAACGTCTTTAGCTAAACTTCTTAGCTAGTCGTTTTTGCGTAACAAAAACGACGCTAATTTTTGATGATAAGAGGTGCATGGAGTGCACCAAAAATAGCCATGTGCTCGTGGAGCACGACTGGCGGAAGTTTTTAGCTAAAGGGCCTACTGTAGCCCGCGTTTGTAAAGAAATAAAAATACAACAAAACGAAACATAGAAATGCATGAAAAATATAAAAACGAACACAAAATGCATGTGTAAAAATGAAATAAACAAAGGCATGAATAAGTAATAAACGAAACATGAAAAAATAACAAAATGTCGGCATGATCGGAATCACGTGACGTTGGAGAATTGAGCGGCACGTGACAAACTGCTGCCTGAATAACAGGATAGTTAGCTCACCGTTTAGTCCTAGCCTGTCTCAACCTATCTCTCCTCCGTCATTCGGACCTTAGAAGCATTTTAAAGGACTTTATTCAGTAATGCACAACTGATTACTACATCAATGTTCTTATCGAAATTTGCAAAGTTCTACTTTTTACGCAAGTTTACTGATCAAATGATTCATCTACTGTGGCAGATGTGAATGTAATTGTTCTCCGTGACGCGCGCACTGTTTTTTTCCCCCGGGCCTTTTCCCCAAATGGGGAAAGGGGTCAAAATTTTTTTCCCCATTTTCCCGGAGTCGTTTTTTTTCGCTTAAAAATGCTTACAGACGCTTTATTTAGGTGTTTTTGAGCCTTTTCAAGCCTCCTGGTGTTTTTAGACCCGTTAATTCATTAACATTGAGGAAAAAATTGAAATTTTCGAGTTCAAAATTTAATCTACAAGCATTGGAACAAATTTTCAAGCAAACTATCCAAAAGCATAATGACTTTGTGAATTACATGAGAAATTGATGGTTAAGTTCTCTATGATGACAAGTGAGAAACCAAAATGAATGTTAATCTTTCCGGCGCCAAGCGCCGGAAAAATTTTTTGGGTATTGATATTCTGCGACGTTGGAAAATCAATTTTCCGAACATTTATTTCAAGAATTAGATTTGAATTTTGTGTTCAAAAGTCGTAATGTCTAGAATTTTACTCAAAAAATTTTAAAACCAGTATAATTTATTTGTAAACTCTCATACTTGGTCGAAAATATATGAGTAAGCAGAGTATAAATTTCCGAAAGACATTTCCAAGAAGCGTTTGAATTGATTTTACGTTAGGAAAGAAATAATCGCATCAAAAAGCTTAGAGACTTGACGTATTGATCTTTCTCAAAAGGAAAAAATGTGAATCTCCATTAAATATCATGATAAAATATTGAAGATGACCAATGAAAACATGAGATAATACGTTCAAGATGATGAAAACTATTATAGATTATATGATAAATGAAGGTAGACGTGCTAAAAGCCGCGCCTGAGCTAAGTAACGCATAATAATGATTATTAAAGTTATATATAATCGGCGCGAAGCGCCGGAAAATTTTGAGATTATGACCTTCTAAAATGCACCAAAATGCATCTTTTCTGTATCCAATCCCCAAAATTTTCTTCCCCAAATGGGGAAAGAGCCCAAAATTTTTTTCCCCTTTCCGAATTTTTTTTCCCGAAAAAGCACGATTTGGGGGAAAAAAAACAGTGACGCCGCGCCGCGCAACGCAACCACCAGGCTTTTTTTGCACAACCAAATTTCGGGCTGTGAAACCAAATTTTTTCTATAAAATTGCACACTGCAACTTGGAGCCCGAATTTCCTTTTGATTAGGTTATAGGGTTTTCTGTCCAGAGATTGAAGGGGGGGGACCCCCCCCCCCCAACTTGGCCAACCCAGTACCCAAAATCATTTACCCCCCCCCCCCAACCTCCCACCCAGTTTGGAAAAAATTTAAAAAATTTGCAAAAAAGTGTACGTTTTTTGGAAAAAATTTCGACTTTTTTCTATCCCCCCCCCCCAACTGGTCGGAGGTCTTACAGGTATGCCTCCGACCAGTTGGGGGGGGGGGGTAAATCAGCGTTTTTTTGTGCACGGACATTTGTGCCAATTGGCACAAGAGGTCAAAAAAATTTGTGCCAATGGCACAAAAAAATTGTTTTTGCTAGAGACATTACTGAAAACTGCGGAAAAGTTTTAGGCCAAAAGTTTGATAAAAAGTTAACGTTTAACGCATTAATTTTTTGTAAAAATCGTGCCCAACCTATTTTTCAGCTAACCATGTCAGTGAGAAAAGAAAAAACCGTGCAACGAAATAGTTCACGAAATCCCAAAAAGAAATGGAATGCTGAGACAAGCTCTAGAATTGTTCAGGAGGTTCAAATTGATTCAATTTTCGACTACGAACGAATATAACTATGTTATGTATATTTAACATCTATGTAAAGAATAGAGAAAATAAAGTCGAAAATAGCCTTAATTTTCGATCGAAACATTGTACCATTATCAACGATATCGATTTTTCTATTTCAATCAATCAAACACAAAAAGTAAGAATTTCAGTTTTAAATCCGAATCTGACTGAATGAAGAAAGAATATTCAGAATTTTTTTCACTCATCAGTCTTGACAGCCTATAAAGTTTGCTGCGACGATACTAATACATTGTTCGAAAAGAAATCGTTTGCGTTCGGGTCACGTCTAAAAATCAAGGAAATTTAATGTTTGACCAGCCAAAAAATTTGTGCCAATTGGCACAAACGCTCAAAATTTTTTGTGCCATTCCAAATTTTTTTGTGCCAAAAATCATGTTTTGGCACAAAAAAAACACTGGGGTAAATCCGAAATTTTTTGGGGGGGGGGGGGGTAGAAAAAAGTCGAAATTTTTCCCAAAAAGGCCAAAAAACATACACTTTTTTGCAAATTTTTTCCAAACGAGGGGGGGGGGGGTTTGGGGGGTAAATGATTTTGGGTACAGGGTTGGCCAAGGAGGGGGGGGGGGTTGGTCCCCCCAAGTACAGGTATGGTTACACCGTTTTTTCCTCGAAGATTTTTTCCACACATGAGCATACCTGTAAGACCTCCGACCAGTTGAGGGGGGGGGGGTGCTGTTTTTTTTCCTCGAAGATTTTTTCCACATGAGAACCGGACCCAAAATTTTTTTCCTCATTTTCCAAAAATTTTCCACATTTTTAAAAATGCTTATATTGTGGCTACGGATGCTTTTTTGTGCATTTTAGGAGCATACCCAAGCATTCTGTTGTATTTGTAGGCAGAAACCTGCAAAAATGAGGAAAAAAATTGAGAAAATTCTGGTTATGTTAGTCTAAAATGAGCTCATGAAGAATATATTGGTGTTCTATAGGAGCGGATAAAGCAAGTTAACGATAGAGTTCTCATGAATTTATCTGCTGTCAACATTTCTGTGATTCCGTCCGATTAGAATCATATAATTTTATTTAGTTCTTGGTCCGGCGCTGCGCGCCGGGAAAATTTTTTGATTTTCACTTTCTAAAACGCTGGAAAATGAACCTTCATAACGTTGGGAAATAAATTAAAATCAGACTGATGAAGTGTAATTTGCTTCCCATTTCGGCGCGAAGCGCTGGAAAAATTTTCGGGTTTTTGTATTCTAAAACGCTGAGATAATTCGTGAACAAATGTTTTAAAATCGCGTTCTAGAGTAATGTCTTCAATTTCCACCTTCAATAAACGCAAAAGTTCAGATTGCAAACGTTTAAAATTCCAATCATCGAGAGAAAAAATTGAGACTTGATGAAAAATCTCTATTTTCGGCGATATAATTGACTGTAAACGATTAGAAAATGAAACGAGCTAACTTGATTGATAGAAACTGTTGAGCATTAATTAGTAAGTCGAAGTAGATATGCTAATGGCCGCGCCTGATAGAATATAGTTATCATTATACCCATGACCGGCGCGAAGCGCCGGAAAATGTTGACATTTTGCCCTTTAAAGTCCACCAAAACGCATCTTTTCGGTTTAGAGTTCCCCAAAGTTTTTTCCACAATGAGAACCATACCCAAAATTTTTTTCCTCATTTCGAAATTTTTTTCCTCAAAAGACCCCATTTGAGGAAAAAAACGGTGCTCCGTCATTCATTTGCCCAAAATCTATTTGCGATCTTGAAAAAAAATGTGACTTTTGTGCTGTGTTTTTTTTTGTCAAAACGATTTTTGGCAAAAAAAATTTGGAATGGCACAAAAAATTTTGAGCGTTTGTGCTAGTTGGCACAAAATTTTTGGCTGATCAAACATTAAATTTCCTTGATTTTTAGACGTTTTAGGGGTTGAAAATGCAAAAAAATTTCGGCGCTTGGCGCCGAGCACCGTTTTTTTCCTTAAAGATTTTTTCCACATGAGAACCGGACCCAAAATTTTTTTCCTCATTTTCCAAAAATTTTCCACATTTTTAAAAATGCTTATATTGTGGCTACGGATGCTTTTTTGTGCATTTTAGGAGCATACCCAAGCATTTTGTTGTATTTGTAGGCAGAAACCTGCAAAAATGAGGAAAAAAATTGAGAAAATTCTGGTTATGTTAGTCCAAAATGAGCTCATGAAGAATATATTGCTGTTCTATAGGAGCGGATAAAGCATTTTAACGACAGAGTTGTCATGAATTTATCCTTTATTCTGCAGGGTTGACAAGGTTTTGGTTTTTTGTTTTTTTTGGTTTTTAGAAAAATCAAAAAATTAGAAAATCTCTGGTTTTTTGGTTTCTTTCCAAAATCATTGGGAAACTGTTTTTTTCACGTTAGTCGATCTTGTAGGCATGTATTCGTGTCTATCTAAATCGACAAAACAATTAATTTAGTTGAATTGACTTCACTACAAAGTAGAAAAAAGTCGTATTTTTATGATACATTTCGTACTCAAAAGATGTAATATAAATCAATCGATATCATTTGTATCCATTTTGCAAGCACACATTTAGCACATGAGTCAACTTTGCTATAATTTGCTCACAAAAAGATAGACGCTAATTCTTTCGTGGAATGTACTTCGACCATACGGAGTGACATCCATTGATCCATATCAACATCAAAATGTTATAAAATATGATTGAGTTTAATATCCTGAATTTATTGTTACGGTGAGTTTTTTAATTTTCTTAGCTCGAAATTTCAAAATATAAATGAGACAACAATAATAAAATTTTATACAGATCAGTTGAGCATACCGTAGGTTAACAAAGAGAAGAGCTTTTGAGTGGCTCATTTTTATGTGACTTGACGTCGCTACTAAGTGAAAAAAATTGTACAAAAATATGTATCTATCATGTAAGCGCGAATAGTATATATAATAAGTCTCATTTGCTGTAGTTATAGCTCACAGACAGGTTTGAAAAGCAAAAATTTGGAGACACCTGAAATGTCCATGTGTGACCTTCAACTGCAGCTTGTAATATTAATAACATATGTAATCATCTATCAATTTAAAACCCTCTTATTGAAAACAGTATACTTAAAAATTGTGTCATTTCAACTTTTCTGTGGATATGTATATATATGTGATGCATTGATACAATTCTGTAGTTTTTTTCTTTTGAGTTTTGATTACGTATACATTGTGTATTGTATATTTCTCTTTATTTGTAATTTTTCTTCTTTTCCTTGAATTTGCCCCTTACATATTGCATGCTGTGTTCCATTTTTACTTTTCTTATGTTCTTTACTCATGGTTCCTTTCTTTTGTGCCCACCATTACTATATTTCTATTGCTATAATAGGGATTTCCTATAGCATAAAATAATGACACTTCCGATAAGATTAATACTGCCATTTTAAGGCTCCCTAAATAGTAGCAGTTTTTTACATAGTTATTTTGATGTACCAAACATTCAAAAGAATTAAACCAGAAAAAACCACTAAAAAACCATAGAAAAACCAAGAAAACCATTAAAAAACGATAAAAACCACTAAAAACAAAAAAGTCGAAATTTCAAAAGTTTGATTTTTGCGAACCCTGTATTTATGTGGTTCCAATTAGAATTATCCAATTTTATTTAATTTTTGTCCCGGCGTGAAGCGCCGGAAAAATTTCTGGATTTTCACTTTCTAAAACGCTGGAAATTGAACCTTAACAACGTTGGGAAATAAATTAAAATCCGACTGAAGAAGTATAATTTGTTACCCATTCCAGCGGAGCGCCGGAAAATTTTTTCAGTTTTTATATTCTAAAACACTGGAAAATAAATCTCTCTAATGGATATTCGTGAATTCGTGAATAGAAGTTCTAAAATCACAGTCTAGAATGATGTCTTCAATTTCCATTTCATTCATTCAAAATAAACCCAAAAGTTCATGTTGAAAATGTTGGAAAAATTCCAAGCATCGAGAGAAAAAATTGAGAGAATTGATGACAAATTGTTTTTTTTTCAGCGAAATACTGACTGTTAACGATTAGAAAATGCGATGAGCTATCTTAATTGATAGAAACTGTTGATAAATAATTAGTAAGTGGAAGTGGATATGCTAACGGCCGCGCCTGATAGAAGATTATGATTATTATACCCTTGACCGGCGCGAAGCGCCAGAAAATTTTGAGATTTTGACCTTTTAAAGTCCACCAGAACGCATCTTTTCGATTTTGAATTCCCCAAATTTTTTTCCACAATTAGAACCATACCCAAAATTTTTTTCCTCAAAAGACACCATTTGAGGAAAAAACGGTGGCAATGAATATAATATTTCCTATTCATAGATTTGACCCGAACGCGAACTATTTCTCTTGGAACAGGGTATTAGTATCGTTGCATCTAACTTTATAGGCTGTCAAGACTGGTGAGTGAAAAGAAATTCGGAATATTCTCTGTATATTCAGTCAAATTCGGATTTGAAACTGAAAATCTTACTTTTTGTGTTTGATTGATTCAAATAGAAAATTTGATATCGTTAATTATGGTACAATGTTTGGATCAAAAATTTACACGATTTTCGACTTTATTTTCTCTAGTCTTTACATTGTTGTTAAATATACATACACAGATATTCGTAGTCGAAAATTGAATCAATTTGAACTTCGTGAACAATTATAGAGCTATATAAAATTTCTCAGCATTCCATTTCTTTTTGGGTTTCCGTGAACTATTTTGTTGCACAGTTTTTTCTTATCTCACTGACATCATGGTGAGCTGAAAAATAGGTTGGGCACGATTTTTACAAAAAATTAATGCGTTAAACGTTAACTTTTTATCAAACTTTTGGCCTAAAACTTTTCCCCAGTTTTCAGTATGTTTCTAGTAAAAATAATTTTTGTGCCATTGGCGCAAATTTTTTTGGCCTCTTGTGCCAATTGGCACAAATGTCCGTGCACAAAAAAACGCTGCTTTTATGTGATTAAAACATTTTAATCTCAAATGGAAATTCTTGTTGGTTGCAGAATCCAAATTGTTAGTTGCTTGCCTTTCTGAATTGTAGTTTGCCCGACGGAAATTTCATAGACTGAAAAATTAAGCCTTGTGCTTAGGAAATAAAAGTTGAAAAGATTCATTTTTCGGCATTCTAGAATATCAAAATCCAGGGAAAGGTTTTGGTGCTAGGCGCCGAACAAGATACTCAGATCAACCTTTTAATCTTTCTCCAAAGCTCAGAAAATCGGGTTCCAAAAATTTATCTGTGCAAACAAAATTTCTCCCCAAGTTCCACATTGTAATCTGGCCTGTGCAAAAAACCCTGCCCCAAGGATTTTTAGGAAAATGAGTACCACACCCTAACCCCACAAATTCGGGGTTTACCCTCCCCAACTGACTGGCGGTTTACAGGTATGTTTTAAAACATGAACATATTATAATAATATATAATAATAATATTTTATTCGATAGTCGGTTGTAAAAAAGAATACAAAAAAACGATTAGCAAAAAGCAGTCGATAGAGAAAAAATGTAATATGGATAATATAGTGTAATAATCGACTATACAGGCGACTGAAGGCGAAAAAATGCGCTGACACAGATGCCTAATCAATTAACCAATAAAATTTGTTTGTCTACATTTTTCAGATGATGCATGAAGGATGTTACATTAGATGATGTGATAGAAGACTGAGGAAGCTTGTTCCAAATTTGAATAACCCGAAGTGTAAAGAAATTTTACAAATATCTGTTTTACATTTTGGAATCAAAAGTTATATTCTTGAAGATGTCTTGTTTTGATAACATTTGAGAAAGAAAATAATGTTTTAGTTGGCATATCTATGAAATCATGAATAATTTTGTACACGTGGCATAAATCAAATAAAATTCGGCGGTATTCTAATGATTTAAGATTTAAAAATGAAGTCTATCATCATAGTTCATATCCTTGGGAAAATGCAAAAGTTTCTTTGTGAAATATTTCTGTACTTTTTCAACATTCTTCTTGTCCTTTACAAGATGAGGTGACCAGACGCAGCTGGCATATTCTAAAATACATCGAACATATACTTTATAAGCCTTAAGGATCAGATCAGTACGTCCAGACTTGAAAACCTTTAAAAGTAAGGCGATAACATAAGCTTTTTTAATCATACCTGAAATAATATGATCAGAAAACTTAAGGTTTTCACATATTGAAACAACTAAATCTTTAACTTTTACGTCAACTGTAAGTGGCACATCGTTAAGATAATACTTATTTCTAGGATTATTCCTACCAAAATGAATAGTTGTACATTTTGAAATAGAAAGAGGTAATTGCCATATGACAGGACAGACCATTCATATATTTGATTTAATAAGTCTTTCCAGAGAAAATGTTGAAGTAGCATACAGCTTAACATCATCAGCAAATAGAAGAAGTTTTACGTTTTCTTTTAATGGAAGCTAAGTCGTTTATGAAGATCAAAAATAAAACAGGACCTAAAGCACTCCCCTGTGGAACGCCGCTTATGACATCTCTGGCATCAGAAAAACATTGATTAATTTTTACACATTGTGTGCGACCTGTTAAGTATTCTTTGATCCATGAGAGTAATAAACCAGAAATACCATAGTTTTGTTACTTAAACAATAATTTTGAATGAGATACAGAATCAAAAGCTTTGGCAAAATCAGAGTAGATAGCACCTGTTGGAATGCCTGCATCCAAGTTTTTAGTCAAGTCATTTAAGTATAGTAATAACTGAGATACACAAGACTTTTTAGGAATAAATCCAAACTGAGATGAATTTAATAATTTATTAGCTGTTAAATGTTTCAAAATATTGATTTTTAATATGCTGTCCATAATAGGGCAAGCAACGCAAGTTAATAATACAGGACGATAATTACTAGGGATTGATGCATCATCTTTTTATATATTGGAGTAATGGTTGCTTTTTTCAAAATATAACGAACAGTACCAGATTAGAATTAAACAGTAAATATTTTGCGTAAAGGTTCTACGAGTTGGTTAGACGATTTTAAAAAAATAATACTAGGTATGTCGTCAGGACCGGCAGAACATGAAGATTTCAATTTTGATTTTGCATCTTCAATATCTTCGATTTTGAAATCAATGTTTTGAAGAACAGATCTCATTTGTACCTTATCCAAATTGGGTAAGATTTTGTTATCATGAACGAAAATGTTAGCAGAATATTGATTTAATACATCAGCCTTTTCGTTTTCCAAAATTAATACAGTATTATTGAATTTTAAGGTAGGTAAAACTGCTTTGCCAGAAATATGAGTATTAACGTATAACTAAAAAATGACTTAGGGTTTGTATTTTCAAGAAGTTTGAATTCTGTCTTACATTTAAAATTTAGTACCGCATCACTTATGTTTTTGCAAGTTTCATAATATTTCACACGTAGAGATTCAGAAGGATGTTTTTTCAATTTACGCCATAATCCTAATTTCTTATTTTGAAATTTCCTAATTAGGATATCTTATTGCAGATCTGGTATTAAGCTTAGGAATAAATTGATTTATTCCTACCTTCAATATATGTAAAAATTCTGAATATAACTGGTCGACATTAGGGATGGGCCGGGTATCCGGATCCGCGGATATCCGCCTAAATTTTAGGATCCGGATCCACTAAACCAGATTTTTTTGGATCCGGTTCCGCTGAACCAAATTTTTTAAGATCCGCATCCGGATCCGCTGTTGCCAATGATTAAGATCCGGTCATAATCGGATCTTTATTCATTATTATTCACATAAAATTTTGCAGTATTAGAAAACACCAAAAATTTTCCGGCGCTACGCGCCTGATTTTATAATTCTTTGCAATACTATTTTTCAACAAATAGTGCTTCCTGGAGAAAAAGTTCCAGTAAAGGAAAAAATGTTGGCGGTCCTCCTGTACGGAAAAGGCGAATTTTGGTCCCTTTCAGAACGTCAAAATCTACTCCAACTTTTTTGCAACTTAAATTTTAAACATAAAGCCGAGTTTGAATTGAGAAGCATCATGGAACTAATTTTCAGAAATTTCAGGTTTAACTTGAAGTTTTTCAGATTTATGAAAGTTATGAGTATATTTTCTCAATTTGTAAGATGATTATGAAGGACGGGAACTCGAGTGCTATTAGGAAGAAACTTTGTGCGAAAATACATAAAAGATCATGGTTTTTTCAGTGAACAAAAAAATTTCTTCGTACAAAGATTTTTTGGCCGATCTTTGTACAGGTACAAGTAGGCTTGTACAAAAAAAACACTGCAAAATTATACTTGAGAAACAGTAATTTTTCAACAGTAACGATTTTTGGTAGGATCATAAATTTGACCAGCACCACTCAATAGCTCTTCATAGAGGACACTTTTCGCTGGTGCTAATTTAAGTTTACTTTCTGCATGAAACAATCGTCCAGAGACGTTTGAGATTTAAGTTCATGCTCTAATTTGGTTTTTGAGTTGCTAGGTTCATTTTTTGGCTATCTTTAAAGAAAACACAAAAATTAATTCTTTAGTATAACTTTACTTTACTAGTAGCAATTTGTTCCACAATTACTTCTATTTTCATTATCTTCTTTTTATTTAGCCGCAAACTGCTTATATATTTCCATATGTTTCCTCTCCAAATGTTTTCTGTGACATCCAGTAGCACAACCTTTTCTGGATAACTGGATTCTGCATTTATTGCACTTTGCCTTTTCTTCATCATCTGGGGACACTGTGAAGTAGTCCTACACTCTGCTAGTGAAAGAAAAACTTAAATCCATAATTTATGAAAAAAGTTTCCATTTCTATTCATTTCTTTTCTGATGAAACCAATATTAATCTAAACATGAATACAATTTAATGAATGAAAATGATCAATTAGTACATGTGAACTATTTCAATAAACGAACACCTCAATCATTAATAATCTATTAATCTATTGACACCAATGAATATAAATTCATTTAACTCAGTTTTAGACAAATTAGACATAGTTATTGAAAGATCCGGATCCGATCCGGATCCGCTGAACCAAATTTTCCAAGATCCGGATCCGCTGTCGCCAAAGAAGTCGATACGGCCCATCCCTAGTCAACATTAGAACAACGGGAAAATATTTCTTCCCAATTCATAGATGATAAAAAGCAAGAAAAATTGTTTTTTGTTAAGTTTTTGTTAAGTTGAAAAATTGGTTAACGTTACTTATTTTTGGTTCTGAAATTAAAATTTTGAATCCAATCTGGTTATGATCACATGTTGCTGAAAAAGGAGCTAAAACATTAATATCGTTGCATAAATTTTCAGTATTGCAAAATATTAAATCGAGAATATATTTATCCCTTTTTGGCTCAGTAACTAACTGTTTAAAACCAAGTCTCATAGTTGTTTCTCAAAAAAGTTTAGAATGACGGTCGACAGGAATAGTAGAACTTTGCCAAAAAGTTTTAGGATAGTTGAAATCACCTAAAAGAAAAATAGGATAATTAACTTCACAACTCCATTGAATAAAACTTGAAATATGAGAGGAATCATTTGAGGGAGGATTATAACAAGCAATTATTCTATAATTTGTGGTTCTGAAATGAATATCAAGAACGATAACTTCAAGCGGTTCAAAATTATTCTGCAAATCCACTTTCGAAACATTAAGGGAGGATCTAACAAAAATGCATACACGACCAACAAGAGACGACCTATCTTTTCGAAAAACAACATAATCAAGATTTTTTACAAGTATGAAATTGGGTGTACAATCATCAAGCCATGTTTCAGTGATAATAATAACATCGCAATCACAATTCAATAGCAGGTCTAATTCGAGTGACTTATTTTTTAAACTACGCGCATTGATTAAAACACAATTTAAATCATTTTTAGTATCGCCTATATAGGATTTATGGTCCTATTTAGACTGGCTATTGACGTTTAGATTTTCAAAGGAAAAAGTCTTACACTTTACAGTATTTGCTTTCTAGTCAATGTATAGACCGGTTTCGCCCTTGTCCAAATGCGTCCTTAATTCGGCTTGTAATTTTCGAGAGGCTTCTCTTTGCAAGTAGGACAAATCTGGTCACACACGAAGACGGTTATCACCGTCGGTGTTCGGCGAGCGTTATTGACCAATTTGATGAACGTGTGTTTAGCCTGCGGATTTGTGCAAATTACCTTCAAAAAACGTGGTTTTGATTATTTTTATGCATGTTATGGTAAATATGTTTGTGGAGCTTTTTTTGCTCACTCACTCTTATACCTCTCCTCGATTAAAAGTCAGAGGACTTTCCCTCCTGGACAACTCCTGCCGTTTATGTCTGGATTGTAATGCATTTCATTTTCATACGCTTAAAATTATATTCCTTAGAAAAGAGAAGTTAATAGCAAATTTTTAAATGTCTGACGCAAAGGTGTCTCATTCAATGCTCAACTCGTGGCCCAAGGGTTGTCACAAAGCTCTTGTTAACAATAGTCAATAATTACTGTAATACGTTATTTTTTGTGCTCAATTACTCTTCTTTTTTTCTAGTTCCATGAGACTTGTACATAAAGCTTTTGGATATGTGTGCTGAATTTGATGAGAGTACTTGTGGTTTTTCTTTCGGTTTTTGAACGCATCACTTCGAAAAAACACATTCCAAGTTGAATGGGTCGATTTCCTGCGTCGGCTGTAAAGAGAATCATATTTTTTCGTATTCCTGTATTTTTTCAAAAACCTCGTTCAATGTGAAATAAGAATATTCCTGACTGTTCGCATTTAAATTCATACACTACACGCTTGAAAAGAAAACTTTTCAGGTGTTTGGCCTTGCGGTCTGAACTTCGATGGCGGTTCATATTTCGCTAAATGTGAGAAAATGTTATTCGGGTTATATTTGTTTTGTGGTTCGATGTGACCCCATTCGCCGCGGGTCAGTTTTAGAGACTGTATTTATCGATTGCACGAGGTCATATCATCAGGGTATTGCTTAAATCTACGAAAGTTGGGCGTGAGAAATTTCGTTTTCAAAATGTATGCTTGTGGTGATTTTTGCAACGATTCTTTAAAACAAAACACAGCTTAGAAGTTTGGCCATACAATAGAGTAAATGCTTCAATTAGGGTTGTCCCAGAAAATGTACAATTATATTTGCTGCTCATTATTACTGATTTGCCTAAACTTCAGCATACATATCGAAACAGCTGTTTTCAAATTACCTGAGCAGTGTCCAAGAAGTTAGAGCTGAAGCGAAGTCAGATTCGAGTCACATTCATTCACTATGCAAAAGTGACTAAGAAAAAGGATATTGACGAAGTTGTTATTTGTGAAGATGATTTTTGATTTTTCACCACAACTTTGTGATATCTCCAACTTTCTTCTCGAGCTTTTTTCAAAAGTTTCTACCTTCCAGTCATTAGCATGCGTGCTAACATCCAAAAAGTTGGATTAGCACGGCTCTGGTTTCGTTAGCACCATGCTAAAAAACCCTGCAAATAAATCGATAGAAGTTCATGTATGCAATGCAGTTTCCTCGATAAAAGAATGAGTTTTCTCATACTTAGTAATGACAGTTATCTTAAAAAGTTAATTTTTTGTCTACAATAATCAAACCCTTTCTAACCTATCAATCAATGCAGTATCATAGCTGGCATGAAATGAAAAGAAAAAGAATCGCCTTAAAAATTTTTCGATGCAACATGAAGTGTGGTACCATAGTGACGTATATGTTAATATGTTATAGGTCTGCCTTGGCCCCGGCTAAAATGTCTGCCCCGGGACAACCCTAGTTTCAATTGACTGACTGATTTTTACTATCTGATTCAGTTTTTTGGCCATTATCAGTTTAGAAGATTCACCTGTCGTAAGCCTGCTTCGATACTTTAGTGGTAATCAAGTGCGGATTTAGGGGGGGGCCGCCTCCCCCCGGAGCTTTTGAAATACGATTTTTTTCTGTACCTACCTTTAGGCAAATTTGAAAATTTTTTGGAAAAATACTTAATTTTGAGCATCGCCCCCCTGAAAAAATTTCTGTATCCGTCACTGGTGGTAAACCAAGACTTTTCCAATACCCTGTGTGCACGCACACTTGTTTGATACCTGTAAGAGGTCCGAACAGTGGGGGGGAATCGAAAAAAGTCGAAAATTTTCCCAAAAAAGGTACTTTTTCCCAATTTTTCCTAATTTTTCCAAGTTTGGGGTGGTTGGGTATAGGGTTGACCAATTCCCCCCCCCCCCCCCCAACCCCGCCCCCAATTACAGGTATGACTTGTCTGGCTTACGGTTGGACATTTTCAAGCGCTCACAAAACACACTACAGTATTATATTTGGCGTCTTCTAGTTTTAACTGTATAGTTTTGATGTGACGTGTTTTCTTCGTTTGGAAACGTCTGAATAACATCACTAACGCACATGTTTTTTTAACCGCTTACGTCAGTCCTATTATCCACGAAAATTGCACGTGTGTGTTGTATCTGAGCCAAGTTCTTTTTATCGATTTTAGTCCGGTTTGTTGTCTCGTTTCATATTTCTTGGCAACCTTCCCCCATTTATTGCATCGTTCGTAAAAAAGCATAAGAAATGCGGTCTCATGAGCTGGATATGACGTAGTGGCACATTCATCTAGGCCAAATATGTTTTGATTGATGATGATGACTGTTCAGTGACGTGCGTGGTCGCCTTATTTATTCTTGAAATGATGTCAATTTTGTTTGATTTCATGCTTGGCTCCGGGTTTTGTTTTTTGGGTGTTTGGGTTGATTATTCATTGTTATTGTTATTTTACTACATGAATATCTGAACGTTTAAAGAAGTTAGGGTTTGCTAAATGAGCTAGAAAATCTCTGAGGAAGTCATATATCACATTTTTATCTTCCAGAATTGCCAGCATTGATTTATGGCTGGTCATTTATCAGCCTGAAATGAGATATTTGACTCAATGCTGAATTGATACTATTTTTTTAGTTTTCACTTCTCACTTTCATCCTGATTTTTGCGGGTGATGTTTCGAAAAATCTTCATTATACATTTTGCTGAACAGCGGAATGCTAGACTTCGAGAATGATATTTCGGAAAATCATTCTACATTTTTGATTAAAATTTCCAGGTTTTTCCGAGTGATTATATCTTAATTTTTTGCAGCTAAAAGAATTGAATTATGCTCAACACTATATCCAAATTGGCTAATTTACGCAACGGAGCCGCCGCTGCTCTCTGCGGTTGTTCGTCGCCCACGAATCGTTTCCTGTCATTCACAGCGACTTTGAAATCGTCCGACGACGATAGCGAATGGTCGGGTGGCGGTGGAGACGGAGACGCTAAAAATAAAAAGTCGCCGGTCACCACGAATCTGAAAGTAGTTTTCGAAGCGTCGTTGACTAACGTCGAGGAACCGGGCGACGATGTTTTAATGAGCGGCGACGCTGGCACGAACGACGAAGCGAATTCGAAGTCGTCACGACGACGAATGAAAATTTTGTTCGAAAAAAGCGCCGACGCCCTAAGTTTGACGCGTTATAAAAATTTTCCGTTACCGGGCGATGTGACTATGGGCGACGAATATCGGCGATTAATCGTAAGCCCCGAAAGTTGTTATGCTTTACGTAATCTGCTGTTGATCTATATACTTATTCATCAGTATATAATTTAATATCTGGTATTCTAAGGAAATTTAGTCTTTTTCGAAAGTCGAACCGTGGGAGCTTCTATCCTAACTTCTTTAAGACCGGAAGTCCGCCGCATGTTAAAGTAATAGAACTTTTTTGCATTTCAAAATCTTTAGTTTTCGTCTAGATCAAGATAATTCCAGGAATGACAGGTTTCTCTCATTCATTCTATATTTTTAATTTACGCATTGAGTCATGTTTTCAAGAATCTCTCGTTTTCAGAATGTTCACGTTGTCAACATTCTCATGTTTTGAACTGTTAATTATTAAAAAAATGAACAGAAACAATACACGTGAAAATACATTCACCCCTATGATAACGCTTAAATAATTAATATGAAATTGTATTACTCTTTCACGTGGTTTTCACGACAAATTATATATACGTGTCAAGTGACTGTTGCCAAGTTTAGTAACTTCCAATTTTATGCGTTATCTATCATCAAAGGAATTTTTTTCAATAAATGTGGCCAAAAATGTTGTATCAAAAAAGTTGTCTAATGCAAAAAAACCACGTGTGCTTTATGTCAGTTTCCGCCCAAAATGTTGGTGAAAAAATATATCAGGGTTCAGTTCTCGAACTATAAATGTCCGCACACCGATTAGCATACACGTAATTATGATAAAAGAGAATCCCCAGAAGCCGCCGCCCATGTGGCTAGCTATACGGTGACAGGCCCTTTGAGTCATTTTAATGGTCTGGGCCCCAAAAGATTTGTAAATGGATCCTAAAATTTTATGTCTAGGAGTGTTTTTCCACAAATCGAACGTTTTGGCTAACAAATTTGCGAAAAAAGGAAAAAAAGCAAAGATGAATTTTGCGCATTTTAGAAGTCAAAATCTCAGTTTTTCCAACTTCTTTGTAACTGTAATTTTAAACATAAAACCGAGTTTGAATTCCTTAGCATCACAGGATTGCTTTTCAGAAATTTTAAGTTGACTTTGAACCTTTTCAAACTCATGAAGGTATGACTATATTTTTTAATTTGTAAAATGACGAAGACATTTTCTTCAACAGGAAATTTTTACCTTATGTTTATTGAATAAGTTATCCGTAAATTGATTTTTTAGCATCTTAGAATGTCAAAATTTAAAAAAGTTTTCGGCCCCGAAAGATAGGAGAAAATAGATAGAAGGAATAAGAATAGAAGTTGCATTTTTGAATATCCTCTGCTTTTGTGCTAGAAAGTCATGAACTCGAGTGCTGTCCTGGAAGAAGGTTCGTACAAAAACACACGAAATATCGTGTTTTTTGCGAACAATAAAAAGTTTTTTTCGCACAAATATTTTTTTGGCCGATCCTTGTACATGTACAAAGAGGCCTGTACAAGAAAAACACTGGTTGAAAATAATGTTCGCAACAGTCATTTTATTGAATATGTATCAACTGATTGAATATCCATATAATTTAATTACATTCCACAGTGTGTTACATACTTATTTTTCGATATTCTTCAAAAACAAATTTTTGGTCCCCAAAATTTAAATTTAAATTTTAAAAAATTTGGTCCTAGGAGCCATTTGGCTCATGATTATCAACCCAAAAACCCCAAGATTTGCCAATTATATGGCTGAAATAAGCTAGCCCTAGTTACCTCATCTTTTCAGGGGAAGAACCGAAATATGTTAGTTCTTTGATAAATATTCTATTTGAAAATATTCTATTTGAACAAAAAAAGTCAAAAATGTAATTTTTTCTGTGCTTCGCACCATTGACACGTATTTTAACAGTATTTTGGTCAAAAGTTATTATTTTTTAAACCGCTTTCCGGCTTTTTAGGCGAAAAAATCGGAATTCTTACATGATCAATCTTAAAATTTTGGGCAATCGTTGACACTATCTATAAAAAAGTCGCCTAACCCCTCGAAGCTCCTTCATATGTACCCTGATTAGCTAAGTTAGGGTCATTATTATATACAGGGTGAGCCAAAAAAAGGCGACCGATACTGACTTTCATAGCCTTCAAATGGGCGAAGCTTTTTTATTGCGGTTTCCTGCCGTCGATAGATAAAACATCTGGCATAAAAACTGCAAAGTTTTAGCCAGATTGCTCCAATATTGACTGACTAGAATCAAAAATACTAAACCTCGGTTTTTTTGCGAACAATTTTTGACAAATTGACGAAATCAACATGTTTTACAACAGAAAAATACAATAGATCCAATCATGAAAACTATATAACAGCTGGAAGCTACAAATGAGCCGTTTTAGTGTGTCCTACTTTCTGTTTCACCAATAATTTTAATCTTTTTCGGATCTGGTCAATGACAGAATTGATTTTGCTTTTTTCCAACTTCAAAACAAAAGCTCTTGATTTTGGCGAAATTTTGCGCATATTGAAACAAGAAGCTGATGACTTTAAATTACATGTAGTTTACAAATCTAGGTGATTTTAAAATATTATTGTGTGTAAACAGCTTTACAAAACATTTTTCACTATAGAACTACTTTTACTTAGATTTCACACCTTTTCCTTTTTGAAAAATGTTTGTTTGTACAATAACCATAGGTGCTAGGAGCATAAAATTTGGCCCTTGCAACAAAGACAAATAGGGCATTCTATTGCAGCAATCCGCATTGAAAAAACTTCATCCATTCGAAAGTTATGGAAGTCAGCACCGGTCGCCTTTTTTGGCTCACCCTGAATATAATACATTGAAATTTTCAGGGATCATTTTTCTTTGCTTTTTGACCTTTCAATTTCTTCTCTATTAGCTACCGGTGCATTTGAAAACGCATTCGGCCGCCGTTCAATTAGAAAAAACGCCGTCATTAGCCGACGATCAACGACGCCAAATCGAAACCGTCCGCCAATTCGGCGCCATGAATCGTTACCGTCGCAAGGCACACGATACGACGACTACGGCTCAACAGGCCTTGCGTTGCTTGGACAGAGTTCGCTGCGCTGCCCACGAATGTCCGGTGTTAGTTCGGAAAGGTAAGCTTCATTGACTATGGAGATAGCGGTTGCGGTCAGAAAAAATTATTCATCTATATTTTTCGAAACGTTATCCTCGGTCGAACTGAGAATGCTAGCAGCCCGAAAACTATTGAGAAATTCTTGTTATGTTGATGAATGTGAAAATTTGATGTGTCGAAATTAGTTCCCAAATTCATACCTGGCGAACATCTTTCCGTATAATTCTCTTTATATTTGATAATATTCGATAACTTTTAGATTTCATGAACACGTTTCCGGACAGTAATATCAACAATGAACAAAACTTGACCGTTATTACGATAACCGAAAAACCTACTACGAGTAGTGCAATGCCCACAAAAAACGATAACGATTTTATCGATAACATTTATGTTTCACAATCTGTGGTAGGTTGATTTAGTATTGTGCTTCTGGCTTCGATTTTATTTTTTCCGTTTCTAGTTTTCGAATGTAGCTGAAGAAATATGTAGTTTTGTACGAGCATCCGGGTTTTGGGCCGACTTCGTTGATCCGTTTTCCGGAAAATTGGTGAGTCTATTGATAATCAGAATAGGAAGTAAATTTTTATCGGCTAAAGCAGATTTGAAATGTTTTTTTTTAAATTTGCGTATCGAAATTCTATGGATTACTCGACTTGCGATAAAAGTTCTGCCCAGAAATCACATCCGAAGCTCTACCATCGAAAAACACGACTTAGCTTTTTGTGAATCAGTCTGTCAAAATACAAACTCTAGACATCTTTAATATGATCAAAATTTCTGAGTAACTTTCTGAATTTTCAACTCTTTAGATTGTCAATATGCATCATCAAATACTGGAACTATTAGCTTCATGTTCTTTTACAGTTTTCGGGCGATTTTGCCTCACCAACCGACCTCGCCGGTACAGAATTGGCTTTAAATCGTTTTTCCGGTTTGAGCGTCGAAAGCGCCGGTTCGTGTAAAGTAATTTCCCGGCAGCGATTGTCGATCACTGTGAACGACGGTAAAATTACAGAACCCGTCGAAAATGAGTTGTCGCCTTCTGTCGTCGGTCTAATTTTCACCGCCGCGTCGGTTGATTCGCCGGTCATCCAATTTTTATTAAAATATGCGGCTGAATTGGTCAGGGACGACGTAAAAAACGATGTTCAACAAATTAACTTCGACGAAACAGCAAATCGAAAAATCGACGGCGGCGTTTTTGAAACAAAAACTATGTAAGAGTGAGTCCTGTACCTTACCTACGTCGGTACTTACACGAACTTATTTCGGTTTAATTGTTTTGAAATGGCAAATTTAACGGAAGTAGGGATAAGACGGGTATCTGGATTCGATTACGCGGGTATCCCCCCTATTTCTTTGGTCCGAATCGGATCACTGCAATTTTCAGAATTGGTAATATTCAGTGAAACAAATTTTCTAGATCTTAATCCGAATCCGATGCTGTCGAAGATTTAGATTCGGTCATAATGAAAACTTTACTCACTTGAGTTTACGTTAATTTTTCCAAAAATACCAAACTAACTGTGTCATACTTTAACCGATTTCTTGCACGATCGTAAATGTGAACTTTATGGTTGTTCTGCAAAAAGCAGGTTACATTGTGAGTATTGATTTGTTATCCACTTTGTTGATGTAATTTTACCTCTGAATGATGCAATAAGTCCGAAGCAGGCATTTTTATGCCCTGTTTTTCGGCCGTGCAGAAAAATTCCCGAGTATTTTCTGCACTCAACAGAAACTTTTGATCGAGAAGCCTTGAAATTTTCAACGTATTTACTGAGAGAATCGATAAAAAGATGCATTTTCCGACGTTTTAGCCAGTTAAAATTGAGAATTTTCTTGCGCCAGATTAATAATTATAACATTGTTTGCATCTTTTCCGCCACAGTTCCGGCCGTTAACTTCAGTTGTCGAATTGTGGCATTATTGAAAATGAATACTGTGGTTGTTGAAATTACTTCTTGATTTTCAATCAAGGTTATTTTTACGTCCGTAAAATAAAAACTTTAGTTTGTTATAATTTTTTTAAAATTATATTTATTCGATATGAAAAATTTGTTCAGTGTATAAATTTTGGTAATTTCTACACGATGCTGGTAGAGGCATAAAAAAATTATGGTCTAAAGGTTTTGATCTCTTGCTTCAATTTGCTTCTGAATTCAATAATTATCGAGATGAGAAGAAATATAGATTCATAAAATTTGATTTCTAATAATTGAACATATATACACAATTATTCAGTTACATATGCCATATACAGTATTCACAATCCAGATACGGCCGGCTCTGCTGTTCTGAACCCAGAGAGCCAAAAGTAGCACAAGGAGCGTATGCCCTCCCCGAGATGAAACGAAATTTTTTTCACGGGTTTAAATATTGAGAAATGCATTTTTAAGTACATTGAACAGAGACGTATGAAAAATTTCCTGTTCTTCGCACTGGAGCAAGTCTTCTTAATTTTGTTGAACTTTTGATAGTTTGGTAATCAGCATCGGGTGATTGATTTAGTGGACACACTATTTTTTTCCACATTTGCACTATAATGTGGAAAAAAAATCTGGAATGTTGAAAAAATTTTTGAGGTCTTTCCACAAATGTGGAAGAAAAATTTGGGGTTTTCATATTGAAAAGATGCATTTTGGTGCATTTTAGGAGGTCCAAATCTCAAAATTTTCCGGCGCTTCGCGCCGGTTATAACTTCAATTATCATCATTATTCATTAAGTAGCTCAGGTGCGGCTTTTATCATGTCTAACTTCATTTATCACTTAATCTATAATAATTTTCATCATCTTAAACGTAGTATCTTATGTTTTAATTGGTCATCTTCAACATTTTATCATAATATTTAATGAAGATTCGCATTTTTTGCTTTTGAGAAAGATCAATACGTCAAGTCTGTATGCTTCATGATGCGATTATTTCTTTGCTAACGTAAAATCAATTCAAAAGCTTCATGGAAATATCTTTCGGAAATTTATACTCTTCTTACTCATATATTTTCGACCAAGTTCATGAGAGTTTACAAATAAATTACAGATTTTAAAATTTTTCAAGTAAAATTCTAGAAATTACGACTCTTGAACACAAAATTGGAATCTAATTCTTGAAATAAATGTTCGGAAAATTGATTTTCCAGCATCCCAGAATGTCAATATACCCAAAAAATTTTCCGTTTGGGCTTTCACTTGTCATCATAGAGGACTTGACCATCGATTTCTCATGTAATTCAAAGTCAATTATGCTCTTGGATAGTTTGTTAGAAAATTTGTTCCACAATGCTTGTAGATTTTGCTTTAAAGGCGAACAGTTCAATTTTTTCTTCAATTTTAATGAATTAGCTTCTCTAAAATCACCGGAAGGCTTGAAAAACCTCAAAAACAGTGCGATAAAGCGTCTGTGAGCATTTTTAAGCCAAAAAACGAGGATTTTAAGACGAAAAAAATTTAATTCCATATGTGGAAAAAAATTGACCCCTTTCTACATTTGTGGAAAAAAGTTCGTAGAAAAAAAACAGTGAGCGGGCATAACATATTTATTCAGCAAACAAAGTGTCCAATTTCAAACCGTCTAAATTCTGATCTCAATGATTTGCAATTAAATTATATTAAAATACAGGGAGAGCCAAAAAAAAGACGACCGATGTTGACTTTCATAAATTTCGAACGGATGACGCTTTTTTAATGCTGATTGTGCATTAGAGTGCCCTGTTTGTCTTTGTTACAAAGGCCGAATTTTATGCTCCTAGCGTTTATGGTTATTGTACGAGTAGAACTAGAAATTTAGTAACAGTTGTCATTTTTCAAAAAGTAAGAGTTGTAAAATCAAAGTAAAAGTTTTCCTATTGTGAAGAATGTTTTGTAAAACTGTTTACACACAATAATATTTTAAAATCACCCAGATTTGTAGCTACGTAATTTAAAGTCATCAGCTTCTTGTTTCCATATTCGCAGAATTTCGCCAAAATCACGAGCTTTTGATTTGAAATTGGAAAAAAGCAAAATCAATTCTGTCATTCATCAGATCAAAAAACGATTAAAATTATTGCTGAAACAGAAAGTAGGACTCACTAAAACGGCTCTCTGGTAGTTTCCAGCTGTTATATGGTTGTTTTGATTGGATCTATTGTACCTTTACTGTTGTTGATTTTGTCAATTTTTCAAAATTTATCTGCGAAAAAATCGACGTTTAGTATTTTTGATTCTAGTCACACAATATTCGAGCAATCTGGCTAAAACTTTGCAATATTTATGCCAGTCGTTTCATCTATCGACGGCAGGAAACCGCATCAAGGAAGCTTCACCCATTCGAGAGCTATGAAAGTCAAAATCGGTCGCCTTTTTTTGGCTCACCCTGTATATTCAAGAATGCGTCGTTCTCCACAAGTTCAAGAATTCCCTTGCCCAAACCCCAGCCCATAACGGCACCAGGCTTTATATCGCTTTAAGAAGTGCTAACTTAACTTAACTAACTATTTTTTCCTAATCGAAAAGAGATTTTGACATACGATGCAGGCTTATTTTCTCTCATCGATTTTGACGGATTATTTTGAGGCTAATTTGAAAAAATAGACTATAAGTAACTCAAAATCGTAGTGGAGATTATATCCCGTTGATTCAAATGATAAGAGAACTTTCTAAATTATACGGACTTGAGTGTTTGTTTACATGCGAACTCCGACTTGGGCTCATCAATTGCTATGATCTTTAAAAGCAAAAGTCTCTCAAATACTGTCAATGGTCCGTTTAACCGGCATAAAACTTTCTATGCGATTACCATTTTAAAATAGTAAGGAATATTTTCTGTGAGCAGGAGACGATGAAAAAATCCAAATCAAAGGCAAGTAACTAATTTTTAAGTATCGTTTTCCTTGTGCTTCTTAATTATTCTACAGGTTCTCATTTTACAGCTCTTCCGAAAACTGTTGACAAACTGGTATCGACATTAATCCGGCGGCAGAGTCTTCGAATTTCGGTTGACCAGTGATCGTTCATTTTTCGCTTCCCTTGTAAATAAATGAAAACTCTTCTTGCGATTGATTAGTTTTTCTGGCAGATAGCCCATGATATACTATTTTAATAAATAAAAAATAAAATGCACAACAAACTCCGAATAAACACGTATACGTATGTTATGACAAAAACGACAGGTAAAGCAAGAGAATCCCGCGAAAACTTGAGAAGACATACACAAAATGCACAATGCCCGTAAAAACCCATGATTTCATTATTCGCGACGAACCAAATTCGTGTAGATTCTTTAACTGCTAGTTTTACCAAAAATTGATGGACAAGCATGAAAAATGTGCCGCACATTCGAGACAGCTTTCCATAGAAAATCGTCAAACCTTCGTAATTTCACTTCTAATCATTTTAGAATAACTGACATGAATACCCGTGGAGCTGTCAACACTTGATGATGATTTTAGTCCAGTAAACTTCACTGATAGTGGGCATGCTGTCGAAAAATTGAAAATGTAAGGATAAAAATTGATCTGTGTCTTATAATTTGTCTGAAAATTTGCAGCCATATACAAAATACGTACAATTTTGCAGGCAAAAATATAAAATGATTTCCTTACCATGTCTCATTATTAGAAGCAGGTCAAGGCTTAAATGAGCTTCGGAATGCAAAACAATCCTTAGAAATTCATGAATAGATAACAAATCTGCAATTTAAGCGGATATATTTTTTCTCGAATTATTCTCTCAATTGCTACAGTCAATCTGAGGAAAAAGGCGGTCGCGTACGCAGGTTGTTTTTCACATGCGCATTTTTTCTCTACGAGTCTCATTTGGAAAAATAGAGTATATGCATGCATGGTAAAGAATAAAGTTTCAAACATCCCTCCAAAATAAGCTGATCAGGACGGAGATTTTTTTTATAAAAAAACGTAAGGCTCTGCATATAGGCGAAAATTTTAAATTTTACAAAAGGATTTCAATCGCCAGCCGGCACTTTGTGTTTACTCCAAGCGTGAAAGCATTTCGTGAATCTCTTCGATTCTTTGCCCTTTAGAGTAACGCATAATTTTCGCGGTCGATCCGGTTGCTTGAGCCGCAGATTTTGGATATATACCTGGTAAAAAGAAAGGGCGAGTGGCGAAAAACCGTCAGAAAGTCAAAATTGAGGAAAAACAATAATTTAAAAGTAAATGTGCCCATCTTACCTGAGCTGCTTTGTAGGCCAATTTCACTTCCACTTCACTGGCTCGGACGCCACACCACAAGAAAATTTGGTCGCCGTTGTCCAAAATCATGACGTCGTCGTCATCCAAATCATCCTAACGAAACAGAGTAATATAATTAAACTTGTCGACTCTTTAATAAAATGAATCATAAAAGAGCGTTTCGCTTGCAATTGGGAAGTGTCTAAATAAAGATCTATAGTCAGGGCGGCCACCAATAGGGGGAGAAAGAAAAATAACCGAGATTTTTTACGGAACCGGGAAAAAACCTTAATTTCGTAAATTAGTCAGACTAAACGTAAATCTTTAAGCGATTTATTCAAAATATTTCGACCTTTCGCGGCGTTATACGAATTATGAATATATAAGTATTCGTTCTTTTGAAAATATCATCATATTATGTGAATATCAAGTTTGGTATTCATCCTATGTGCTCACTGCCCAACCGCTATGTTATTAAACAAACGTGGCTCATGCACAGTTGAATAAAGTTTTGAGATATGTATCCTACTATTGAGTAGCAGTGCTGCAGATTGTTACATAATTCAAGTACATAGTACATTCTTGACATTGTCTTTTCTGTCAAATCGGTGTTTTTGGCAAAAAAAAATTTTAAAAACACTAAAAAAATTGGGCTCTTTCGCCAAACTACGAAAAAATTTTGGGGTGTCTCGATCGAAAAAAGCATATTAGCGCATTTTAGAAGGTCAAATCTTAAAAAATTTTTGGCGCTTCACGTCGACAATGATTACAGTAATCATATTCGCTATAATCCAGCTCTAGCGCGGTCATAAGCATGTGTTTTTACCGATCAGTTAACTAGTTTTCTTCGTCTAAAATGTCTCATCGCACTTCTGAAGAAGTGATCTTTGATATTTTATTGTTCGAATATTCGACGAAAATTAAGATAATGGCAACGAATTTTCACGGAATCTTTTTCCTGACTGCGAAAATTTTAATATTTTCTTAACATGAATTTTTTTGCATTTGAAAAATGATTAAAACTCCATCAGCGTGACATGCGAAGGCAGTCCATAATTCTTCACCTTTTTTCCTTCAGCTTGAAGTTTCCCGAACTTTGCGAACATGAACTTTTCTATAGGGAAACGATCAAGACCATCCTAGACTGAAAATGTGAAGCTTTCACTTGAGGATAAGTGTCGAGAAGATTCATTTTCCAGAGTTTCAGAATTTACAAATATTGAAATTTTTTCGGCGAGACGTCAATCTGAACCTTTAAAGCTTTACCTTTGATCAAAGAAATGCGGGAAGCAATTATTTTTCAACTCAATGATTCTAAATAAGGTAGAGTCGTAAGAACAGATTCAACTGAAGATTTTCTTAGGAATCTACAATTTTTGTTCATTTTATACATTTCCTGTATAATTTTAACATGAAAAGAAAGAAAAATTTTTCGAAGAACACCCGAAAAATTCAGTTATATCGACAGCTGTCGACAGGTCTACCCATACCTGTGCACCGGGGAGAGGTAAGGCAGTTGTGCGCTACCAGGCGTGACAGATGCTCATTTAGCACCCATGGATTTTGGGCAGATAAGCGTTTACTGCCTGAGTAACCGTGAGTTGCTACTAGTCGTTTTAACTCAGAAGCTGCTCTACTTGCACTTTTCTTGACAGGACTCCATTTAGCACCGAAAAATTCTGTCCGCTGAAACTTTCACTGATTGGGTTTTCTTAGACAAAATCAGTTACTATATATTTACTACCCTGAGAAAATCCCAGTTTACCCTCTCGGGCAGACTGTTCATGCACAGGTAAGAGTCTACACCAACTTCAGTTATCGACAGCTATTCTCCCAGCTGGCCTCGGAAAAATCAATATTTTGGTCGAAAATAACCTTTGAGAGAAAAAATCGGTCAAAAAGCGAAAAATTTTCGGCCCATCGCGCCGAAATAATCAACAGTATTACTTTTGGAGCAAAAATTCATTGATCGCGAGCGTGTTTATTGCATTTTTGGTCGAAAAACACATTCTCTTCAACTGGCTGAACATACCAACTGATTATAGAATTTCGAACATGCATGAAACCTTGACACATGATGCCACAGTATTTTTCAAACTACTGTAGTACCCCAGATATTCTTCGGTTCTTGGAGGTCGTCTTTACGAATCCCCTTGTCTCCTGTAATTCGACTTCGACTTCAAGGAAACGTGTATCTCAAATATAGTTCTACAAATTTGATTACCTGACAAAAATCGATAGTTTTTTCGGCAACGACGAAATAGCCTTTTTCGTTTGTACAACGAAATAATCTCGTGTGGCGCATAAAATCAGCTTGACTATCGTAATTTCGACTTTTTCCGCTCGTCAAAGCATCCCAAAATTGATCTGGTTCATCGTTTTCTTTAACCAAAAGAACCGGAAACGATTCGACATTCAAATTTTCGCGAGCCAGTTGTTCGATCAACGTCTGCTCGCAAGTTTTCGATCTGGAGCCGATCCAAACGTATAAATAACCGTCGTTTCCATGTTCATCGCGAATTCTAAAAGAAAAATTCACGATGCGAATTTCAAACGAAAAATTGTCGTCAAGGAATTTAATAGTCTCGACATTTTCCGAAGGCGACAGAATAACGTACGGTGGGGAAAAACCGGAGAACACCACAAAGAAAAGAACTCGAAATACTGAAGATACAAATCTGTTTAGGAAAATTGTACAACATTTGAAATGAAAAGTAATGGTTATGAAAAAAATTTTTTACATCAACCTTTCTAATAATTTAATAGATATTTATAAAAGATCATGCACAAGGAGCAGATATTTGGCTATTGTAGCAATGACTTTTCCGCACAGTTCGGATTACTTAGGCCGCGCGAAAAAGATTTTAGGTACATAAAAGGAACTTATGATGGAGTCCTAAATTTGTGGGTGCTTCTGGAGACGTAATCGACAAAAATGCGTTTTCTGACCATCTGGATTAACAGCACGAAACGTTGTTTTTCCTTCACATTCATAAGTGCTCAACTATGCAAATATACCCGCGCGTAAAAGAGCCCAAGGTCACATGATTTCTGTAGCAACAAACCTTAACGGGTACTTGACGATGTAGCAAAATTCCGAATTCAAATTTTCCGCTTTATTATCTATTTGGATTGTCCTCGTACAAACGGCTGACCCGTTGGCGCGCATTTGGAACATTGCTGGGTAGGCCACTGCGCCAGGCAAAAGCGTCAAATTGCGGCGACCGCGCTTTATGACGCAACGTTTTTTGAAATGCGATAGAAATTTTTGATTCTCCTGCTGCTGATACATGCGGACGACTTCTAATTTATCTTTGAATAGGGCTTCGAATTTTTTTTGCAAAGAAAATGTGAACGTCAACCAGCCCATGTTGCCGGCGTCGCGACCCTGCCAGAAATACACGACGCATTGGAAATCGTCGTTTTGTTGATTATTAGCGTCGGCAGATAAATTCGAATCAGAGTTCAACGCAGTAGGTTTACCATTTTCGCCGGCACTTTCCATAGAATCTAACGTTTCATTGGATTTTCCTACAAAAAAACAATGGACAACACTTTAGGTGGAGACGTCGCATATTTTCCGTTCACTTCTTTTGAATCTATAAAATAAAAATGAATCACATCCTAAAAAACTTATAACTAACCGTAATCAATGGCCGTCTTAATTTGGGCACTTTATAGGGAAATTTTACAACGAGGCTGAACTTGGTTTGATTGAACGCTTGCTCAATACATACATGGTTAGCAGATGCAGTGAAAACAAAAGTTAAAAAAGCTTTACTAGCTGAATTAAAACTTTTTCTATACGTGCATGATATTTCGAAATAAGAAACACTAATGGAAGTGTTGACATCACCTGATAGAGGTAAAATGAACATTACCTTTCTCTGCGTCTTGATCGTCAAAATCTTCGGTAGGCACCCAATAACGACACAAAAATACGTAGCAATCTTGAGTGTAGAAAATTCCGAACTCGTCATCCGGTAATCGGACAAATTTTTTGCCTTCCAAAACAAACGGTTCCATAAATTCTAGATCTTCGTTGCATTCTAGAAAATGAAAAATTATGACCACCACAGAAAACTTTGGACATTTAGCTCTTTCACAATCATGATTTCACGTTTTACGTATTTCCATTCTCATGGTCTTACCCATTATCATTTGATCGGCTTCCTCTTCGGGTATGATCGGCTGCCTTTCGACGAATAATGCGGCCAATTCCGTTTTCATTTTGTCCCTTTCCAGAATGACCTTGATATCGGCGCCACGGCGTTGAACTGATTCGGCCGTGCGGGTAAAATCAACGGCCATCACGTCGTCCCAACCGACGAATTTTGATTTAAAAATCATAGTTTCCGAGCCTAAAGGAGATTAGTTATTTCTAAATCTTTTAGTTATTCCTAAAGGAGATTAGTTATTTCTAATATTTATATTTATATGTATATGTAAGGAAAATTACGACACCATTTATTCTGACGAATTCTTGAGATACAATTATCATAATTGATAACTGGAATCGTGAGTCTGCGAAAATTCTCTTGTCTTGGAGGGCTATATATTTTCCGCGGTGAAAGCTCCCTGAATTTTTCAGGTTAAATGTGGTGATTTTTATACAATGGACAAGCTTTTTGACAACTGAAACTGCTTTCCATCAAAAATGAACGGTGAAAAAATCCGGAATTATACAATTTTTATCATTAGATCAGAACGGCTATAAATTGACGCTCAAACAGAATGATTTGAAAAACTTACGATTACGATCTTACCTTCGAATATCTTATTAACGGCCGTGAATTCGGGTCTATCGATCATGACTTGTAGTTCGGCGGCACACTTTATACCGGCAGCTTTGACCTGAAAATGATTTGCATCAACCGATCGTCAGATCTGAGTCACACGTGCTCCAACTTGATTAGAGAGAAATATCATTCTAATGCAACTGAACTATCGAATATGATTTACTAAATCAGCATGTAAAATAATCAGCCGAAAAAGTTTCGCACATACAATAGCTGAAAGTTTACAAGTTACAACTTCTAGGATTATTCAGAAACGTCAGGGGCAAGCTGATGACCAACATTAGAAACTATGTAACAGAAACTCCGCTTTTGGATCATTTTTACGACCCTGACCGGAAATCATTGTTATGCAGTGGCAATCCTGTTGTGTACATTCCGTGAATTCAAACACCTTGTATCACAATTTGTTTATCGGAGAAAAATGAATGAATTTTCCAGAGAAAAGCTTCGGTACGAAATTTTACGAAACGAATTTTTCGATCTAACCGCACAGACACTTTCATTTTACAGGAGTGTAACTACTAATCACAAAATAATCAAATTTTTAACCTGAAACATTACACGAATAAGGCTTACCAGTCGTGTCGATTTTTCGCCAATCCAGATGAAAATATCCGAATAGCAATCCAAAATATAAACGCATCTAGAATCGAGCATCTTTTGCTTTAATTGACCCCGTTTTGAATCAATTTGCGGCAATTCTAGAAAACCCATACCCAATTTGACATTGAAGAGAGCAGATCTACGAGGTTTGAAGTCGGAAGGCACGTGTTCGACTATGGGATCTTCGGGTTTGCAGACGTCCGAATCATCTATGAAAAATATTCCTAGTGCATATTAATGCGTGAGACCTAATCATCAATCAAAAACATGTCTCTAGAAATTGTGGAAAGTTGAATCTCACTTTCTCCAACAGAACCTCCAAATTTTATTACCTCCGTGTGATAAACCAATCAATTCCCAAAATTCTTGGCTTTCCTTATCTTGACTTAGCACTATAATCTCCGCTTCGCCTTTACGTTCTGTCTTATTCACTTTTTCAGCAAATAAACGAGTCTTAGTTTTGACGACGCCGCCTGCCTTTTTCCCGAACCATACCAACAACTTTTTGCCTAAAGAAAAGTTCAAAGTTTAACTTCATTAAACAAACACACGTTCAAAAATCATAATTCAGGTTGTCAACTTATGTCAGGCAACACTTTTTGCGTTATTTTTTTATATTATACAGACTGGACAGGTTCAAATAAAGTTGAATTATAATTTTTAACTCCCACTGACTACTCTAAAAAATTCAAATCTGTACTCAAATTTAGCAAAGTATAGAGGGATTAACATTAAGACGCAAACCAGAATACAGGCCCACTGCTTAATACAGTCTGAGGGGGGTTAAAATTTTCATTTTTTCGAGATTTTTATACCATGAATGTAGATGTAGATTTTCTCTAATAAATGTTACAAAACATAAAATAAATATGATTTTAAAATGGCTTAGTGCTCTTTGAAGACATGGTAATATAAAGACTAGGAAATTTCATATGAAAATATTGAAAATCAACAGAAAAAAGTCTAATATTTTATGTTAGAACTGAAAGGGCAAACTGAGAAACATCAGAAAACGATGTTTCAAAGCATTTTCATCAATTTTGATTGTTTTGAGCATTTTTGAAGAAAACCTAGCTCTGATGCCCCTCAAATTTCTATACTGTACATGTATGCCCCTGACGTTTTATACCAGCATCCATGAAAAAGACGAATCTAGGATCTAAGGATTCGACATTGACGCTGACCGCCTCCAAATGAAGACCGGGACCTTCCGTCGTCACTCTATAGAGTCGAGCGGGATAATTCAATTCTTCCAAATTATAAAAACCGCTACACGTTCGGCCACCGGAAACGTAAACTAATTCGCCGTTGAAAAGATCTAAAAATTCATCCGATTCTTCGTTCATTTCTTCGCGAATTGTACGACAGGAGGCACCCAAGAAGTTTCTGAAATGGAAAGCAAGGCAAAGTTTGTAGACTATGGATTGGAAAAGTTTCAGAATACGGACAGAACTCAACGCTTAGCTTATAAACAGCTATTACAAAGATATTTACATTCCAATCGAATTTCTAAAATTAAGGTATTTCAGGTCATCGTTTTCGAAATTGTATGCTCAGGAGAGCTTTTGAGTATTTAGCAACTACATTTAAATGCAAATAAATATGAATTCTCTTGTTCACTTCAGATAATTCAGCTTCTAACCGATCAAAAAATTATACATATGTTGATTTTAGTTGACTGTCGAGAAAAACTTATAATAACTTATTGGAGGAGTTTGCGACAAGATTGATAATGAACGTAACTTTGGGTGTTTACGGTTAAATAAACTTTAGTACAAAAGAAACGTAAAATGAATTCACCCCTAGATGATTGCGATTATGTGCTGATTACTTATAGTATTTTATGATTATTAAACACAACCTGCCATGTTTTGCGATGCTAAAAAACAAAAAATCGACACAGTGCTTTTTCGTACACCGGTTGATCCGTACCGTACGGACTTCACGGAATTCTATAAAGAAATTTACGTTTTGCACCAGTTTTCATAATAAAATCACATTAAAAATCCCGTACCGTACGGAAAACTCTGTAAAACTTTTCCGTATCAACCGAAATAAATCCGTCTGGTACGGAAAAAACAGAGTATCGACACCCGACTTTTTAGCTAGAATGTTGAAGGGAAGTGCAATCTTACCGAAAATGAACATCATATTCTACGACGCCGATCGAAAATTGAAATTTTACCTCAAATTCACTGCGTGTATAGCCGAACAAGCTTTCTTGTCCAAAGTGGCCCGCTCACCGATCCAATAATAAATTTGCCAATTTAAATTATTAGCCTGATCCAAATATGTCTTCAGAACTATATAGCAATCGCCTTCATAAAACTTTCCATGAAAAACTTCGTCTAACAAATTAGGCAAAAAGTTTTCGATTTCCCAAACGGTAATTCCTGAAATAAGATAAAAAATACACAGAAAATACCTCAATACTGCAGATTTCTAAAAAAAGAAAATAGCAGCTACTATGGCTGCATTGTTAAAAAAATTTTTATGACGTAATATCAATAACAACAAAACGTGAATGCATCAATTTTCTAACCGGGAATCTGGCCGACATCGGGATCGAATAAATCGCTATAGTCGACCGGCGGTTTTTCCAACACTTCGTCCCACCGCTTCGATGCAAGACGGCTATGTCGGCGACTTTCTTCCAGTGCCTGTTCGGCGCGCGTCCGCTCTTTGGCCACTTCCGTTAAACCGGTCAAAATCTTTTGTTGGTCGTTGTCGGCTTCGTGAGCGCCACCAGCGGCCGCCGCCGCTGCTGCCGCTTGGCCCTTACGAGTGCGAAGCATGCGAATTTTACGCGCAACGGGGTCGTTTTCTTTACCGGCGTTGGGTAATGGACTGGATGAACCTGGAATATGAAAAAACTGAGTTTTATATTTTTGACAAAATTTAAAAATTTTGAACAAGCTCGGCGGCAAAACTCTAGTTAAGGACAAAAGAGTGGCGCTTTAATGAACCGTCTGCAGAAAAATCCTTGATCTTAAAATTTTCGATTTTAAATATATTTAAAATTAGATTTCTCTAGTCCTAAACGGAACTTTTGTTTTCTATTACGAGTACAAAATTTTACTGAATCTGGTAAAAATTTTCCAACCGTAAAATAAACAAATATATATCTTCGGAGAAATTCGACATTTAAATGAAAAAAATTGACGAAAAAGTTTACCTACAGAAGAATTTGGGTGGTTTTCTACTGGACCGTTAGTTTTGCAGAAATTATAATCCTTCAGTTTATGACCGCACAAGCTCATAGAGGTTGAGAGTCCGGGATTACATCCGGGCCGAGCTTTAGGCCAGCAATTGCCGGACATTCCGGAAGAAAGGTTACTCTATTCACATCTGAAGGATCAGTACGGAGACATGAATCAACGACCAATTGGACTTAAAACAGTACACGTAAAATATAGGTATTTATATAAAGTTTGACCATTTTTGTACTGATTCATAATGATATTAGTACATACAATAGAATTACTATCTAGAATTCTATAGTCAGTCCGAATAAATAACATTAAACAAGCATTATCATATATGCACACAATGTATACATGGAGTGTATATACTTGTATATATTTAATACACCCTAAAAATTTTACTCATGAGTGCAATTTTTACCAAAAAGTTTGTCATAGGTTAATTTTTGATCATTTAAGTTCTTTACACAAAAAATACTGATCTGTAAGATTTATAACAAATTTTGCTAGGTTTAAGGTTTGCTGCACATGGATTTTTGGCTACTGAAATGCTGTATGCGCCAATTTTTCACCGATAGAAATGACCTTGTGTTAAAAAGTTGAACAAATATTATCTGCCAGTTTTTCGGAAAAAAATTCTATATGGTCAGTTTTAATCTGATTATACACGTTAAAATCTACGCCCGTGTGTATGTTATGAACATCATATTAATGCACAAAAAATGTCGATGGAAATTTTACAAATCTTCAAGATTTCTAGGATTTGTCACCCACCACGTTTTTATTGCAAATAGAATTTTCAATTCCTGAGAACTTTAATCTCGGCTCTGTCATACCTAATGATGATGTAGATCCTGCCAAAGCCGCCGCCTGCGCATTACCGGCTAATCGCATCTGATTTTCCAAACTAAAATCAATATTGTAAAATGCTAATCGCGCTTTCCTCAATTCGCTAGGTTTCGGCGGCATTACCAAATCAGGGTTGTTACGTAAATCTAATTCTTGTAAGTCGCTCAATAAATACAAAGTGTCGGGTACGGTGATCAACCGGTTGTTATTCAATTTAACTTTTTTCAATTTCGGGCATCGAGCCAATCCTTCAGGTATCAATTCTAAGTTGTTGTAAGCGGCGTGGAAGATTTCTAAATTAATTAATTTACCACAATTAGCCGGAATACCGTCGAAAGTTAATAAATTATTATTTAAAAACAGTTTCCTCAATTTCGACCATTTCTGCAATAAATCATTTGGCAACTGTTTTAAATTATTTCTGGATAAATTCAAAATTTCCAATTGAGGCCAACCGGAGTATAAATAATCCGACGACTGAATATTTGGTAATTTCTCTATCAAATTGTCCGATAGATTCAATTTTCGTAAATTTTTCAATTTGAATAATGCTTCTGGGACGTCTTTGAGATCGTTTTGCGAAAAATCAACATCCTCCAAATTGATCAAATTGTCGAAAGTGGACGGTATATTCGTTGTATTACGTTGAGAATTGCGCATGTGCAACACGCGTAATTGGGTCATGCTAGGCAATTGTTTCAATTGAAAATGTTGAAGAGGATTGTCGTTCAAAACGAGAACCTATATATAAACGAAAGTCTGCTGTAAGAAAAATGATATATGCTGAAGTTTCAACAAAGTGAAATTCATTCAATATTATTTCTAGCAACTCGCTTAAGGGTCAAGAATCTAGTCTGAACATCGAACAAATCTGGAAAATGTACTAATGTTTTACCGAGTATCGTCAGCTATAGGAAACAGAAAGATTAGCTATAAATCAACAATTTTTCATAAATTCGGACAAAACAGCAACTCATAGTTCCGAATTGAAAATGGGTATCCACGAAAATCAGGCTACCAATCAAAAATTTAGACTTTTCAACCGCCAAGAACTTCAGCCACTGCTTCAGTTCTTCTAGAACCACTATAACAAAGCCTTTGAAAAAATATTTGTCAATTGTACGGATCAAATTTTTATGTTTCAAAAGAACTACAAGTGAGAACAGATTCATTTTAGAAGTTTTCCACAAAATTAATCAAAAGGAAAAAAATAAAACCAATGCAAAAGCTTAGGTATCTTTTGTTCCTGCACAGGAGTAAACGGAACTTGATATTTCACTATTACTACATATGAATTAGATTTTTAGTCATTCGTTATCATAAAAGCAAGCTGATCCGTCATCCACGGTTAGAGCCGATTATCTAGATTTAAACATCATAACAAAAAATTGACTTTCAATTAAAATTACTTTCAATTCCACTAAACGTCGAATCTGTGGCGGTAACATTTCAAGCTTATTATGACTCAAATCTAGATACAATAAATCGTCCATGTTTACAAAGAGCTGAAAGTAAAATTATCATCATCAAGTTAGACTCAACTAACTAATTATACTTGATTCGGTATCATTTCAATATTATTATGACTCAAATTTAACACTACAGCGCATCGGGCTCTATCGAGATTAGGCGGCACGTCTTTTAACGAATTGTGACTAAAATCGACAATGGTCAGATCTTGCATGTTAAAAATGTCGGTTGGGATACCAGAGGTCTTGATCTGCAAAAATAATTATGGTAAAAAGGTTTGTCGTTTGTAATCGTTGACGAGCAATCATAAATTAAGTCACGTCACATTCGTGAATCTTTCGGAAAAAACTTTTCTCATTTAATATACAAAACTATAAACTCGGTTAATCAACCCATGGCCGTACCCAAGTACGGATTTAGGGTGGGGGCGGGGGGGGGGGACGGCCGCCCCCCGAAAATTTTGAAATACGATTTTTTTATGTATACCTATAGGCAGATTTGAAAAATTTTTGAATTTTTTTTTTTGAAAAATACTCAATTTTGAGCACCTCCCCCCCCCCCTGAAAAAAATTTCTGGATCCGCCACTGGCCGTACCCAAGGGAAATGAAAATTTATTTACTGAATACTTACTTATATAATATATATATATATATATATATATATATATACAGGGCCGTGCGCAGGACTTTTTCATGGGGGGCGGACTAAGTTTTTTTACTGAATAGCCTCAGAAAATGTTGATTTTACGCGATACACTGTGTGCATGCTGCCTCAAAGGGGGGGGGGGACGGCCGTCCCGCCCCCGCCACCACCTTGTGCACGGCATTGTATATATATATACATACTGATTGCCAAAAATTCTTACACATTATTTGCTGATAGATATATATATGCATCTGTATAAAATTCTTCATTTAGTTAAATTTCAGGACTTCAAATTAATTTTCTGATTTGAATTTGGTATTTTGTCTGATATTTTTGAATGAATCTTTTGACGAAAATGATTTGTTTTTAATACTCATTTTAGTACGCTACGTAAAATGATACTTTTTAACGTTTTGGAAAATCCGCCCCCTCCTTGGACAAATCCTGGGTACGATACAGAATCAACCTGATTATGTCGGGCGATAACAGATCGGAGGCAGGGTAAATCGGATAATTCGCCATGTAGACTGGTTAAATTATTGCGATTCATTTGCAAATGCTCCAAATTTTTCAATTGTGATAGTTCGTTAGGTACGCGATCTAAGTTCGTGCGACACAATTTCATCCAACGAAGACCGCTCATCTGTTCCACGGCGTTAGGGAACGAATCGCTCTACAAAAAAAGTACGAAATAATGCTAGCATTATCAGTATTATAAAATCTCTAGAACTCAGAATCAACCTGTGTTTGAAAACTGACCTACATTCTAGCACTTACCGAAAAATCATAATGGGAAAAGTCAATGCCACGTATAAACGGCAACACGCCAGTCGCTGCCATTTGTGATAATTAATATTTATCTTTAAAGCATGGATCTGCGAAAATAATAATGAAAAATCACGCGATGAAGTATTTGTGAAGTAAAGATACGCAACGGCTCCAAAATTTGTAGGGTAACCGGATCCTCAGTAAGAGACCGTTAATAGAGTTAGACCATGGAAACCTCTCCTGGCATGAAAAAATTTTCAGATACTCTCTAGGACATTTTTTCGCTCACTGACCCACAACACCCCATACCCGATGAAAAGTCAAAGGACTCTCCTGGAAACTATGTACTTGCCGTGCATGTCTGCCCCCAAAGCTTTATCTAAACAGCCTCTATTTTCATCCCGTTTCCGAATTTTTTTCCAAAAAAGCACGATTTTACAAATTCAAAAATGTACTTTATATTTTGATAAATTTGAAAAACTGCAAGTCAAAAGTCGAAATTTCGATGTTTTAGAACTCAAACGCAACAAAAATGATGAACATTAAAGATTCTCAAATTTTCTGCATAATTACCAACTAAGGCGCGTGAAGCGCGGAAAAAATTTACGTTTTCAGTCTAAAATGACTGAAAATTAAGAAAATTTAGTTTTTTTATTTGTGTCACTTGGAACAAACACTCAAATTTTTTGTGCCATTCCAATCTTTTTTTGCCAAAAACATGTATTGGCACAAAATAAATACTACAGATTGCGCTTCATAATAAGAAATTCTGGCCACGCCTGGGCGCCTACAGCCATGCCGGCGTATTTTTTTATATCGAAACACAAATTTTCCCTTTAAATGGAGGAAAAGCCCAAAACAATTTTTTTCTCATCCAATTTTTTGTCCAAAAAATGCACAAATTGGAGAAAAAATTAGACGTACGCACATCAATTACCTAGAGAGGGGAAAAACAAAAAACTAACCTGGGAAATAAATTTTCACGATAATAAGAAAGAAATTCAAATTACATTAATAGATTGTAATTTCATTTTCATTCCGGCCATACCAGTAAGAGGTCCGACCAGTTGGTTGGGTGTCGAAAAGGCCCTTTCTGCCAAATTTTCCGAGCAATGAGGGATACCACAATTTAGGGGATTTCAGAAATTGGAGACCCTTCTTTACAATACCTCCAACTACACGTATGATTCATACAGGCTTTTTTAGTTATTTGAGGGGCCTGGACCCCTAAAAATCTGGAAATGGCTCCTAAAATTTTATCAAAATATTAGGAGCCATTTTTGCTCCTAATATTCTGACTCTTTTATTTATATTTTAGTGAATTATAGTTATTTTTATTCAGTTATTCAGTTTTAGATTTAGAGTAAGTGTTTTACAGGCTCTAAAATCATAAAATACCGAAAAATTTTTGGCGCTTTGCGCCGGATTTCATTCTATAATTTTTCGGATTGGTCTTTCCACTTTTATTCTACAAATCAAACTTTCTGGGGAAAATAATTTTCGAAAAAGGGAAAAACGTGGGTGTTCGCCGAGGATAAGATGAATTTTGGTGCATTTAGAAGGTTAAAATATCAATTTTTCTAACTTTTTTGTAACTATTATTTTGAATATGGAGCCGAGTTTGAATTTATAATCATAATGGAGGTGATTTTCATAAATTTTTTCAAACTCGTGAAGCTATCAATATATTTCTCAATTTGTAAAATGATTGTTTTCGAACCTAATCTTTATTGGCTTAGTTATCGTTAAATTGATTTTCGTTTAGTGTCAGAATGTAAAATAATTTTCGTTGCGTAGCGCAGGAAAGATATAGGAAACAACAGAAGAGTAAGAACAGAAGCTGAAAAATAAGAACAGAATCGTATTTTTTGCATTAAAAAAATTTTCTTTGCACAAGGATTTCTTGGCCGATCTTTGAACATGTAGAAAGAAGACTGTAAACGAAAAACGCTGCTTCGGAATAAAATTTTGAACAGTAATTTTTTTGAACACGGATCAACTGATTTTCAAATAATTTAATTATACACGTTCCACAGCGTGCTACAAGCCCATTTTCGATATTCTCCAATTAAACATTTTTGGCTTGGTCTTTTGGTCCCTACAAATTTAGGCCTGGGAACCATTTGGCTTCTGGTTGCCAAAACCGAAAAAGACCTGGATTCATACGTGTAAGAGGTCCGACCAGTTGGGTGGGGAGGGGTGTAAACTTCCAATTTTTCTGAATTTGGGGGAGGGTGGGTACCAGACATGCACGACAAGAATTTTCCAGGGGGAAGGGTCCATGGACTTTTTTTCCAGGGGGTAGGGGGTGGGTGAGCAAAAAAACAAAAAAAGTTCTACAAGCCTGTTTTTTGTCTACACAGCAAAAATGACCTGCTGATCTCATAGTTATCAAATGCCATACTCTGACCAACCTCGCCCCTGATCAATGTCACCCCACTTAACCTTAGTATGTATGTTTTTATCAAACTATTGGCATAAAACCTTTTAAAGGTTTTCAGTATGTTTTAAGGCTGACAAATTTTTTTGTGCCATTGGCAGAAATTTTTTTGGCTCATTCTGCCAATTGGCACAAATGTCCGTGCACAAAAAAAACACAGCTTTCGGACCTCCTACCTAAACTGCGCCAAAATTATCTTTTCAATATAAAAACCCCAAATTTTTCCAATTTTCTTGTGAAAAGACCTCAAAAATTTTCTCCACATTCCAATTTTTTTCCACATAAATAGTGCAAGCAAATGTGGAAAAAAACAGTGAGTTGGTTAGGTGAGGAGGTGGGATCTGGAATCAGGTTTTTTGCACAGGCCAGGTTGCAATGTGCAACTTGGGGAAAAATTTTGGTTGCACAGATATATTTTTGGTTGCTCACTCTGAAATGGACAAATTTGCTTAAATTTATCGGAAAAACTATTGCAAACTAATTTCCTAGTATTTCATTCGATCCGCGTCAGTTTTAGATATTCAAAACTCAATTTTCTGAGTTTTGGAGAGAAAATTAAAAGATTAATATGACTAGACTGTGTTCGGCGCGTAGCGAAGAAAATTTTTTATGCATTTCAATATTCAAGAACGCTGGAAAATGAATCTTTTTACCTTTTATTTCCCAGACAGAAGGTTTGATTTCTCAGTGAATTTAACGAATTTTCAGTCGGAAAAACTAAAATTCAAAAACTGGGCAAGCCACTAAGAATTTGGATCTTTCAATCGGCAGAAATTTCTAAACTCAAAAGGTTATAGGCATGAAAGTCCAAATTTTTATGAGGATCGCAAAAAATTTTTGAGAAAATGACCGATAAAAATGTTAGTTTTCATCAAATTCGTCAACAAACAATACAGAATCAAACATTTATCCATAATACGTTGATAATTAGAACCTGTAAGCACTAACTCGAAGACCTTTTCTAACCGCGCACTAGAATATTATTGAAAATTATAAATGAATTGAAACCCGGCGCGAAGCGCCGGAAAATTTTCACTTTTTCCTGTTTTAGAGAACGTATAAAAATGCATCTCAGGACAGAAAACCCTAATACCTAATCGAAAGAGCAGTCAGGCGTCAAGTTGCATTGTGCAACTTGGCAGAAAAATTTGGTTGCACAGCCCGAAATTTGGTTGCTGTGTGCAAAAAAACTGTCTGGAACACTTTTTTTCCACGAACATCTTTCCACAAATGTGTAAAGAGGTCAAATTTTTTTTCCACATGTGGAAAAAATTTTTTTCCTCTTAAAATCCTCGTTTTTTCGCTTAAAAATGCTTACAGACGCTTTATCGCACTATTTTTGAGCTTTTTCAAGCCTTCCGGTGTTTTTAGGGAAGTTAATTCATTAAAATTGAAGAAAAAATTGAAATGTTCGACTTAAAAGCCTAATCTACAAGCATTGTTGAACAAATTTTCTAGCAAACTATCCAAGAGCATAATTGACTTGAATTACACAAGAAATCAATGGTCAAGTCCTCTATGATGACACGTGAAAGCCCAAAAAAGATTGGGTATATTGACATTCTGGGATGCTGGAAAATCAATTTTCCGAACATTTATTTCAAGAATTAGATTCCAATTTTGTGTTCAAGAGTCGTAATTTCTAGAATTTTACTAAAAAAATTTTAAAATCTGTAATTTATTTGTAAACTCTCATGAACTTGGTGGAAAATATATGAGTAAGATTTAAGAAGAGTATAAATTTCCGAAAGATATTTCCATGAAGCTTTTAAATTGATTTTACGTTAGCAAAGAAATAATCGCGTTATAAAGCATAGAGACTTGACGTATTGATCTTTCTCAAAAGGAAAAAAATACGAATCTTCATTAAATATGATAAAACATTGAAGATTACCAATTAAAACATGAGATACTACGTTTAAGATGATGAAAAATATATTATAGATTGAGTGATAAATGAAGATAGACATGATAAAAGCCGCGCCTGAGCTACTTAATAAATAATGATGATTATTAAAGTTATAGCCGGCGCCACTGTTTTTTTTCCACATTTGCACTATAATGTGGAAAAAAAATCTGGAATGTGGAAAAAATTTTTGAGGTCTTTCCACAAATGTGGAAGAAAAATTTGGGGTTTTCATATTGAAAAGATGCATTTTGGTGCATTTCAGGAGGTCCAAATTTCAAAATTTTCCGGCGCTTCGCGCCGGTTATAACTTCAATAATCATCATTATTCATTAAGTAGCTCAGGCGCGGCTTTTATCATGTCTACCTTCACTAACCATTTAATCTTTAATAGTTTTCATCATCTTAAACGTATTATCTCATGTTTTAATTGGTAATCTTCAATATATTATCATAATAGTTGATGAAGATTCGCATTTTTTCCTTTTGAGAAAGATCAATACGTCAAGTCTCTATGCCTTTTGATGCAATTATTTCTTTTCTGACGTAAAATCAATTCAAGCTTCATGAAAATATCTTTCCGAAATTTATACTCTTCTTACTCATATATTTTCGACCAAGTTCATGAGAGTTTACAAATAAATTATACATTTTAAAATTTTTCAAGTAAAATTCTAGAAATTACGACTCTTGAACACTAAATTGGAATCTAATTCTTGAAATAAATGTTCGAAAAAATGATTTTCCAGCATCATCCCAGAGTGTCAATATACCCAAAAAATTTTCCTGCGCTTTGCGCCTGAAAGTACCATCTTTTTTGGGCTTTCACTTGTCATCATAGAGGACTTGACCATTGATTTCTTGTGTCATTCAAGTCAATTATGCTCTTGGATAGTTTGCTAGAAAATTTGTTCAACAACACTTGTAGATTAGGCTTTTAAGTCGAACATTTCAATTTTTTTCTCCAATTTTAATGAATTAACTTCTCTAAAAAAAAACACCGGAAGGCTTGAAAAAGCTCAAAAACAGTGCGATAAAGCGTCTGTGAGCATTTTTAAGCCAAAAAACGGATTTTAAGACGAAAAAAAATCTTTCCACATGTGGAAAAAAAATTTGACCCATTTCCACATTTGTGGAAAAAAGTTCGTGGAAAAAAAACAGTGGCCGGCGCGAAGCGCCGGAATATTTTGAGATTTGAACCTCCTAAAATGCACCACTTTTCAATATGAAAATCCCAAATTTTTCTTCCACATTTGTGGAAAGACCTCAGAAATTTTTTCCACATTCCAGATTTTTTTCCCACATTATAGTGCAAATGTGGAAAAAAACAGTGGTCTGGACCACCGTTTTTTTTTTTCCTCGAAGATTTTTTCCACATGAGAACCGGACCCAAAATTTTTTTCCTCATTTTCCAAAAATTTTCCACATTTTTAAAAACGCTTATAATGTGGCTACGGATGCTTTTTAATGCATTTTAGGAGCATACCCATGCATTTTGTTGTATTTGAAGTCAGAAACCTGCAAAAATTAGAAAAAAAATTGAGAAATTTCTAGTTATATTAGCCAAAATGAGCTCATGAAGAATATATTGGTGTTCTACAGGAGCGGGTGAAGCATGTTAACGAATAACGATAGAGTTCTCACAGGAATTTATCCGCTATCAACATTTCTATGGCTCTCATCAGAATCATCTAATTTTATTTAGTTCTTGGTCCGGCGCGGAGCGCCGGAAAATTTTTTGGATTTTCACTTTCTACAACGCTGTAAATTGAACCTCCACAACGTTGGGAAATAAATTAAAATCCGACTTATGAAGTATAATTTGTTTCCCATTCTGGCGCGAAGCGCCAGGAAAATTTTTCAGTTTTTATATTCTAAAACGCTGGAAAATAAATCTCTCCAACAGATATTCATAAACAGAAGTTCTAAAATCGCAGTCTAGAATGATGCCTTCAATTTCTATCTTCAATAAACGCAAAAGTTCAGGTTGCAGACGTTTAAAAAATTCCAAACATCGAGAGAAAAAATTGAGAAAATTGATGAAAAATCTCAATATTGGGCGACATAATTGACTGCTAACGATTAGAAAATGAAACGAGCTAACTTGATAGATAGAAACTGTTGAGCATTAATTAGTAAGTCGAAGTAGATATGCTAATGGCCGCGCCTGATAGAAAATAATCAAGATTGTACCCGTGACCGGCGCGAAGCGCCGGAAAATTTTGAGATTTTGACCCTTTCAAGTCCACCAAAACGCATCTTTTCGGTTTGGAATTCCCCAAAATTTTTTCCTCAATGAGAACCATACCCAAAATTTTTTTCCTCATTTCGAATTTTTTTTCCTCAAAAGACCCCATTTGAGGAAAAAAAAACGGTGGTCTGGACTCTGGAATAAAATTGAAACTTTTGTTGGCGATTAAACAGTACACTTTATCAACTATACGTTAAATAATGCAAGCTTTATAACTTGCCAAAATATCTTCAGACACAACTAGAAACGCAGAAAATTAATGATAATGACTTTGTGTAATTATTCGTAATTTTGATTTTTTTTGCTTCACTCCTTTTTCAGTGGAAAAGATTCAAAATGATAGTCTTTTTTTTATGAAATGCTTGTAAATTGAAAAATGAGGAAAAAGTTAAGAACGCCCTCAATGTCTTTTACTCAAGGCTCTGAGAAAAATTGACCTTGCACGGAGTTATATGGGTTCAAAGTATGCAGAAAAGGTCGTTGCATGTTGCACTGAAACATTCGTGTCTGTTTGATTCGTTATCCCTTTTTCATCTTCCGAATTCACGGGGACGCATTTTTAGCCAACTGTGAAGAAATGCATTCTTGTAGATATTATTTTTTACATAAAGAATTTCCCTTGTTATGCAGAAAGTTGGTGATTTATTTGATTCAAAAATGACATCGTGATGCACGCACCTGTGAATGCAACTGCACTTGGTAATGAGCAGGTGTATTCTAAATATGTATTCATGCTGGAAATCTTTCTCCTATCAAAAAAGTTTCGAAGAATAAGTCAGCAGGTGTGTTTATCCAGAACAACCCATGGCGCTTTAGTTTTGTTTCTTGTACGGTATTCTTAAATTTAAGTGCCGGTGTTTTAACTTGCTACCTCATTCTAGCCATATATTGATACGGTCGGTTCAACTGTGGTGCAGGTATGTAATATGTGTTTCAAAAATGAGGGTGTCTTGAGCCAAACATAAAATCTATCCCAGCCTGCCTTTCTTGAAATGTTTCTAAATGGCGGGGAGAGAAGGTACTAAATTTCACTATTTTTTCCGCCAAGCCATGTTTTTCTTGTAAGGACAAGAAACTTTTCAGCATAATAACAAGTTTATAATTAGAAAATCCTACATTAAAAGTTGTATACAAACGATGTTAACGATAATACAGATTTTTTCATTCTTAAGTCCAAATGCATTCTTTATAATCCGTATAAATTGAAAATTTTGTCTCAACTTATCGCGAAGTTTTTTATTTTTTTTTTCATTCTTAAATCTAGAGTATATTTCTGGAAGCACATTTATTCTGAGGCCCGAGAAATATCTTGGATATTTCCATCTCAATTTTTGAATTAAAATTGTCATTTCATCATCCTTGGAGTAGTAACTTATCTTATAAATTTTTGTATTCTACTGCCCGTGATTTCACTAATATTCTGCATGTTATCCTATCAACAGGTGTTTAACTCCACCGGGAGCTTGCCAAACATTGTACTTAGGTTTCGGCACATCAGAACTTCACAGTTTAGTAGCTGGTCTAGAATTTTCATTATTTCTCTAGCATAACATATAGGGCTGCGCAGATATCCCAACAAGATAGGCACATCCTAATAGCGGAGAAGAAAATGAATATTTTGAATTTTACAGCTGATCAAGTGTTTGGAGGATTGAAGCCGTCTTGAAAGTTCCGAGAATTATCAAACTGCGCCAGTGTAGATATATGAACGATAAACATACAAAAAGAAGGTCATTTGACAGAAAAGTTCAATATACCTACAAAAGAACAAAACCATCAAGTGTTTTTAAATTCTATATTGAATAGAGGGACGTTGAGAGGAAAAATGAAATCAAAGATAGGATCTGCTGCTCCTTGAATACTATGAGAGCAAATTAACTTTAGTCATCAGTAGCCAAATGAGTAATTGACAAATGATATATAAGTTACAAAGCTTGTCTCTTTCTGCACTTAATTTTTGCCATTTTTCAATTGTCAAGCATTTCATAATAAACGGACTATTGTTTTCAATGTTGATGTTTGGTCACTTCCTAAGAAATAAATATAAACAACACGTCATGTGAAAAAAGCAAAAACATTTTCCTTAGCAAAAAGTTAATCTAGCTTAAGTTTCAGCTTAAGTTTCTCGATGTGTTTTGTGTATAAGTTAAGCTGCAGCTGAGCTGCCTATTAACTGCAAATGTATAATATATAAAGTTAGATAGCGTTGGCGAAGGTCCGGACTGTAGTCTGGGACTACATAATACCTCTTGAGGAGACTACCGAACTATGGTGCGCACTATCTTTTAAAAAATACTATAGGCTTTTCAAGGATCACGGCCTGAAAAAGATACTGGGACTATAGTCCAAAGATTAAAGACCATACATGCACAGCATAGAAATTCTGCTGGGGGTCAGCCAGGAGGGGGGGGGGTGGAATACAAAATTTTTTTCATTCTTGATAATGAAATGAAAGGTCTTAGAAAGATTTTCTAACTTCCAAACAGCATGTTCTTACAACTATATTAGTCAGATATGTTAAATAATTTGCTTAGACAGCACTTTTTACAGTTTTAATGTTACTCTTTTGGAATCAAGTATGCTTTGTTTAGAAAAATTGTTAAACTACAGCATCATTTCCATTTTCATGACGACTTTCTCTTCTCTTTTGATCATTTTCCTTCGTCAACTTCACAATCATTGCTAGGGGAGTCAAATCCGCTGGGGGTCAGCAAGAATCTGCTGGGGATAAATAAAAATCTGCTGGGTGTCAAAACCCCCCAAACCCCCGCCCACGTGCATGTATGTTAAAGACTATAGTCTTTGGAATAGTCTAGTAATCCGTAGTCGGATTTTTGCCAACGGTAAGTTAGGCTACAGCTTGAGCTGAAGCTCATCTAGAGCTTAAGTCCCTTGCATGAAACCTGGCCTACGGCAACATAGGACAAGCATACTTTTATCATATTATGTTTTTTTTATACATTGCTACACAATACATTAAAATGTTCCATGCTTTTATTGTTTGATCAGTTTGCAGTAGATAACCAAAATTTAGTGAAAGGGTTTTATTTTCAGCGGGGACCCCATTCAATACGCATCGAATAACGACACACCTGCAATAAACATCTGCACATTGTGCCTTAGTTGCATTTTATTTATTCAAACTGACAATTTAAATTGTGTGTAGCATGTTTCAGCTGACTTATTTAATTTAAGGTCTATTTATGTTTCTCTAAAACCAAAAAAGACATTTTCTAAGGGCATATTTCAGTTCATTCGGCGACTTCATTGTAGATTCGAGTTATTCCTTGCATATAATTGGTAAGTATGTAATGTCTGCCTTCGACTCCTTCATCCAGCGTTTGTAAATTGTGATTCCTAGCGCGATATAGTGTAGTATGCTTTTTAAAAATACTCTTTAAAAAGTAAACTGGACGCCATTTACATTTTATACTTTTATAATTTGCTACCAAACCACTTTCCATAATGAGCTGCAAATTTGCGAGTTACCTCAAATAATTTTGCATTAAAAAATTAACAAATTTGAGGGCAATACTTATTCTCGTTATTTGGAAGCACCTTATTGAAAAAAGGTAGACACAGTCGACCAACAATGATAAAATGAAGTTGCATAACTCAGGCTGGGAACAGGGCTGCTTAGTCACTTAGAATAAGTCCTGCAGCTAGTGGGAGACGTGTTACTTTTGTTCATTCTTGAATGATAAGGTAAACATTTCATATATTGAGACGTCTGAGCAGAGGGTTAATGGATTGAAGCCTACTCGCTATTGGCGGGATATTGATAGTTGACCATGTCAATTGCACGAGAATGGGCCTGATTGCTGCTAAGGTTTGGAAGCTTAACTAAATATCGACAAATTGGTGAAGAACATCACTCTGTAACTCTGTACTTATTCCTTTTCTAGAGATATTGGATATTTTTTTCGTAACTTGGCTTTTGCCCTATCGTGTAATACTATACATATATCTCATTCACTTCGAAAATTTTGACGATTTTACCGGATTACTGAAAAAAATGATAATTTTGCTTGTTTTCCGGTGATTAACAAGATATTTCTTCCTTTCATTACAGTAATATTCTTACTAATTCTTCTGGGTTGAGCATACTTTCATCGGGTCGTTTCAAAATAAATTGATTTTGGTCTATGGAGAAGTTTTTTTTTACATACTGTCATTCTTCATAATTGTCAATAATCCCAATCTTCTGTGATTTTGTTTAAGTTAGATTTCACTGTATCTATGTCAAATAGAAAAATTAACAGTAAATTGCTCTTGTCTTCAAAGAGGTAGTTATATGAAGTATTTCAAGAATGAGTTGCATGCAAAAAGTTGCACATCGTTCCGAGCTGATGAAGCAAAAGTACTCCTTGGTTTACCTAACACCTGCTTTGATATGCTTACTTCATAGACAATGACACACTAAAATGATTAAGAATGACAATCATAGTTGAGGGTAATGGGAACACCGTCTGGACAGTGGGACGTATGGGCTGTTTTTTAAATGTCATTTCAACTTTTGGATTCGCTACATTGCATTCAAGAATTTCCCTTTCGTTTCTTAGGAAGACTAATTCCGTCAATTTTTTATCATTTACATAGAAAATGAAACGGTCGTTGATAATCCTATTGGCATTGTGCAGCCTGGTCATTTTGGTAAGTATGAAACAATATGTTAACGGTACTTGGTCGACTGTCCTAATAATTCGACGATCACAGTAAGTCGACTATTCCAGTAGGTCGACTGTTCCAGAAGTGCAGTTTAGCATGTCTTTTTCACATAAGGCAAGGACTGAACCTACACCTAAGCTTGAAACTAAGTCTAAGCTTGAGTCTAAACCTAAGCCATGAAAGCAATCTGGTCTAGCAAATTTGAATAATTAAATTGTCGAGGGATTTAGGATAGTCTGGTTCTAATTGGTTTTATCAGTATAATCGACTTCGTGGGACAGTTGACTTGCCCGGACGGTCGACTTACTGAGGCAGTCAACCAATTGGGAATTTAAACGTCTAAAAAATGATGCTTATCCGATCCAAATGCGCCACATGTCATATGGGCTATTAGCAAATGTGCCGTGTGTTAAATGCGCCATTTGCAAATGCGCATTGTTCATTTGCGCCATAATTCTAATTTGACACTGAAAACATAGTATCAAATGAGAAATGTATCATTATTGAAGACCACACAAACTAGGCAAAAAACAGCATTGTAAATTATCGTGCAGTCATACAGGACCACACATCTAGTCACATAGCCACAGAGTTGTAAATTATCAAAAAGAAATTATGTCGCATTTGGAACTCTACAATTTTTTACACTCAAGCTACATTATGATCAGGGTGAAATTAATGCTATTGATTTTATGACCGGCAAAGTTCATAATTTGGCTGATCCATTGGCGTATTAAATACTGTAACTATACATTTGTGTCCTGCTTATTTTGACTTTCGAACTCAAGTGGTAAGATCTGAAGTAAATGTTTACTGTTGCTGCTTCTGAAAAAATTCGAATTATGAAAGTACTGATCACAGGATTATCTTATCATAGAATCCTGATCAGATCATAGAATTATTTGTAGTAGATAAACTCTGATATAGATTAACTACATAAGTCCGAGAAAAATAAACATATTGCAAAAATTTTGGATTGGAAAAATTCTGTACAAAAATTGCTTCCTAAACAATTTTTGGGAACAATAGTCATCTTTTTCACGTTTTTTATTACCGTTGTCGCAATTGCAGTTGGCGCATTATACACATGGCGCAAATGCATAGGGCGCATAAAAAAATGGCGCACTTGAAAATCGGCGCAATGGCCGAGGGCCCAAATAGGAAAACGCAATTGACATTGGCGCATATGGCTGCAAACCAAAGAAAACAGTCAGTAGAGGAAGCAGCATTTATAAAATGTACGTCATTTGAATTTATGATTTCCTCATTAGATATTCTCCGTTTAAGGGTCAGTCAATCGAACATCTGTGCGATTTTGACGGCAACTGGTGGGAATATAGTTATCAGAAAAATTCCTGCCTACAAGCAGATAACGACATCACATGCTTCGAGTGTGAAAGTTTGACATATTTACTGGATATGGAATATGGATTAGAGGATCAAAAACCTGTTCAGCCACTACCAGATGTAGAATACACCTTTGAAACATTATCGCCTTCCCAACGACAGCCACCACGCATCGTGACTAAGGGTTCACTTGAGATAGGGAACCGTATTGGGGAGGGCAAGATCGAGGAACCTCTTACAAGACTAGAATCTACTTCATTGACATCTACAAAGACCGTCCCGAAAACAAGCACAGCAAAGCGTGGACAAGACGAATCATTTAATTCTGAACAGAGAACGACAAAGCAGTCAGTGTCCGGTAACGATGCCGCTGGAGATCTGACAAAACAGTCAGTGCTAGGTGAAGATGTCGGAGGAGCTCCGGGTGCACCTGGAGATGTGTCAGCTATCAAAACAGGCTCACCAGCAACTGCAATAGCAGAAACTTCCACTAGTGGTCGAGTTGGCGAAACAACAATGTCGACGGGAGTGCCAACGCAACGTGAAACCATTAACGTCGTCGTTGCTAAAAAAATTCTTAAGCAGAAAACAACTGCAACTCCAGGAACTACCATTGCCACAAGTCAAGTAATAACGACCACTCAACTTTTGCCGTCCATCACCCAAGGGATTGTAACAGCTGAAAAAGCAGTAACTCAAACCGAGGTAACTATGCGAACGAGTTCTGCAAATCAGATCATAATTTCTTTTCCCGAAACAATACCTATAGCGACTACTTCAAGTCAGGAAACGGTTTCTACCCAAGAAAAGACTTTGAAGACATCTGGTATGACTGAAAATACCTCCACTCAAGAAACAATACCAGAAATAACTGTCACAGGCCAGGAAATAATTGGAATTGGACAACTACCAACAAAAAAGTCGATCAAAAAAGTTATCTCACAAAAATCAACTGCAGAAAAAACCACAGAAAGCCAAACGACTGAACCATTCACTGCAGGTCAAGGTATTGGTGCTATGAAGATTGCCACTGGAGTGACAAAAATTGCAGCATCCAAAAAAGTTGCAGGAGTAAAAAAAACGACTGTTGGAATGATAATCGCGAAAAAAACATTAGCCAGCACAGATACATTGAACCCAGTGTCGGAAGGAGCTGACGCAGGCTTGGGAATAACATCTAATCCAGAAGAAATAATACAAAAATCAACTACATCCAAGAAAGTTGTGACCAAAAAAACAGTTGCTGGAAAAGCTGTCAAGAGCCAAACAACTGGTGCAATTAAAATTGCTACTGGAGTTACAAAAATGGGAGCATCCAAGAAAGTTGCAGGAGCCAAAAAAACTACTGTCGGAATGATAATAGCGAAAAAAACATTAGCCAGCACAGATACGACGAACCTAGTGTCGGAAGGAGCTGATGCAAGCTTGGGAATAACATCTAATCCAGAAGAAATAATACAAAAATCAACCACATCCAAGAAAGTTGTGACCAAAAAAACAATCGCTGGAAAAGCTGTCAAGAGCCAAACAACTGGTGCAATTAAAATTGCTACCGGAGTTACAAAAATTGCAGCATCCAAAAAAGTTGCAGGAGTCAAGAAAACGACTGTTGGAATGATAATAGCGAAAAAAACATTAGCCAGCACAGATACATCGAACCCAGTGTCGGAAGGAGCTGATGCAAGCTTGGGAATAACATCTAATCCAGAAGAAATAATACAAAAATCAACCACATCCAAGAAAGTTGTGACCAAAAAAACAATCGCTGGAAAAGCTGTCAAGAGCCAAACAACTGGTGCAATTAAAATTGCTACCGGAGTTACAAAAATTGCAGCATCCAAAAAAGTTGCAGGAGTCAAGAAAACGACTGTTGGAATGATAATAGCGAAAAAAACATTAGCCAGCACAGATACATCGAACCCAGTGTCGGAAGGAGCTGATGCAAGCTTGGGAATAACATCTAGTCCAGAAGCAATAGTACAAAAATCAACTACATCCAAGAAAGTTGTCACAAAAAAAACAATTGCAGGAAAAGCTGTCAAGAGTCAAAATACAACTGGTGCTGTGAAGATTGCTTCTGGAGTGACAAAAATGGGAGTTTCCAAAAAAGTTACAGGAGTAAAAAAAACAACTGTTGGAATGGTAATCGCGAAAAAAACTTTAGCCAGCACAGATACATCGAACCCAGTGTCTGAAGGAGCTGATGCAAGCTTGGGAATAACATCTAGTCCAGAAGCAATAGTACAAAAATCAACTACATCCAAGAAAGTTGTCACAAAAAAAACAATTGCAGGAAAAGCTGTCAAGAGTCAAAATACAACTGGTGCTATGAAAATTGCATCTGGAGTGACAAAAATGGGAGTTTCTAAAAAAGTTACAGGAGTCAAAAAAACTACTGCTGGAATGGTAATCGCGAAAAAAACATTAGCCAGCACAGATACATTGAATCCAGTATCTGAAGGAGCTGATGCAAGCTTGGGAATAACATCTAATCCAGATGCAATAGTACAAAAATCAACTACATCCAAGAAAGTTGTGACCAAAAAAGCAATTGCTGGAAAAGCTGTCAAGAGTCAAAATACGACTGGTGCTATGAAAATTGCATCTGGAGTGACAAAAATGGGAGTTTCTAAAAAAGTTACAGGAGTCAAAAAGTCTACTGCTGGAATGGTAATCGCGAAAAAAACATTAGCCAGTGCAGATACATCGAACCCAGTATCGGAAGGAGCTGATGCAAGCTTGGGGATAACATCTAATCCAGGAGCAATAGCACAAAAATCAACTACATCTAAGAAAGTTGTGACCAAAAAAACAATTACTGGAAAAGCTGTCAAGAGTCAAAATACAACTGGTGCTATGAAGATGGCTTCTGGAGTGACAAAAATAGCTGCATCAAAAAAAGCTACAGGGATCAAAAAAATTACTGCTGGAATGGTAGTTGCAAAAAAAACCTTAGCTAGCATAGATACAACAAACTCACCGATGGGCAACACTTCAGTAACACTGTCGGAAGGAAATGATACAAATGTGGGGCTAACATCTACTCTAAAAACAACAATACAAAAATCAACTGCATCCAAAAAAGTTGTCAGCAAGAAAGCTGTTTCACAAAAAGCTGTCAAGAGTCAAAATACGACTGGTGCTATGAAGATTGCTTCTGGAGTGACTAAAATAGCTGCATCAAAAAAAGTTGCAGGAATCAAAAAAACTACTGCTGGAATGGTAATTGGGAAAAAAACATTAGCCAGCACAGATACATCGAACCCGTCGATGAGCAATAACTCAATGGCAGTGTCGGAGGGAGCTGATGCGAGCATAGGGCTAACATCAACCCCAGAAACAATAATACAAAATTCAACTGCAACAAAAAAAACTGTCAGCAAGAAAGCAGTTATACAAAAAGCTATCAAGAGTCAAAATACAACTGGTGCTATGAAGATTGCTACTGGAGTGACAAAAACTGTCGCAGCAAAAAATGCCTCATCAGTCAAGAAGACCGTTGTTGGAAAAGTAATCGCACAAAAGAATGTAAAAGCCGGTATCGTTGGTAATCAAAGCATTGCGAAAAGCTCTGTGGCAGCTCCCATAACAGCAAAACTGGTTAAAACTACGAAGGCAACTGCACAGAAGTTATCCCCAGTTAAAAAGACCACAACACGAAAAGCAACTACTTCTGCGCCTGCTGTATCAGCCTAAACAACTGCGAAACGCTGATTTCCAATACCACACAATATATGGCGGGTTTGCCTATCATCAACAAATGATTTTAATTCTGTTAATCATCCTATTTAATAAATCATATTTACTTTTGCCTGTGCACTGGTGTTCTTTTTACTAAAATCTGCATCACTGAACCGTTTTACATTTTTCTTGTACTTCACGTGTGAAAAATACTGCGGTACAAATAGAGATATTGTCCTGTTTTGTATTGTACAAACGAAAATTTGACTGCCGAGTACTGAACAAGTGCATTTTCTTGCATTTGAGAGACCGAAAATATCACAGTTTTTGGTGCTCCATGCTAAATTGTTGCAAAGTTATGACATTTCTTGCATTCAAAGTCGTTTGGACTTTTAATATATTCCAAGCTCATTATTAGAGACGTCTCTCTACTCTTCCATGAGTTTGTCCTTTTCTCGATTTGTAATCAAGTCATTAGTCCAATAAACTTTAGTCTAAATTCGACTGTACATTAGGTCAAACAAGGATAATTTTATTTCCTGGAAGATCCTAACGTCAACAAAATCGCTGGGCAGTAATTCTGTTTATTCAACTAATGAGTATGAAAAACTTCAATGTATACGTGCTGTTGTGAGTATAGAACAGAGGTCGGTTGCATTAACTAAACCTGAGGCTGAACTCGAGCTCGGTTTGAACTGTTAAACTTCAGGTTTAGCTAAACTCGACGTCAGGTTTAACTTTTAGGCGTTGCATCAAACATATCGAGCTCAAGTTTAGCTAAACCTGAGGTTCAACTCGAGCTCGGGCACAACTGTAGTCTGTTTTTTATAAAATGCTTTCAAAGCAGAAAAGAGACACAAATCAGTATCGTTGTCAAAATCGTTTACATAGAGCGCTTACTGTAAAATTTTTCACTCGAAAAATTGTTAAAAGTTAGGTCAGTACGCTCACAAATTTCCATTACTATATGATATATGGTTTATCAGAAAATCTGAAATACTACTTGCTTTCCATTTTCATCAATTAGAAGCATTTCAAGAAAAACAGACTATAAGTAAATAACACTTTTTAGAAATAAAAATGTGCCACAGTACATACTTTCTGCATTGTATGTGTCATATAGCCATAAAGTCAATTTGTTGTGTCCATTTTTTTGCCGAAGAAAGAAACCCTATGTTTTTTTATTCCACTTTTTAAAATACGAGTGAAAAAAAAATCTTAGCCAAATTGGACTGCAAACGAAGATTTGTGATTGCGTGAACTCAGTTTGGAGCATCGCAACATTCTTGATTCTGTGCTCCGCAATCCAGAAACCACAGGAAGAAGGAATTACAATAGAAAAGTATAGCGGACGAAGGCATTATTTCTGTCTCGAAAAACCCTATCTCACTCCACATTTCGATTAAGTAATCGCAGCCGCAGAAAGTCCATTCTTATTACTCATGAGGCATAAACAACGAAAAAGAAACCAACTATTGTATAACTGTTGCATAACAAATGGGAAAAACAACAACACGCAAATTGAAGTAACACTCTCAGACTTAAACCTGTTAACGACCAAGTTTAACTTCTCAATTGCGCTAAACTCGAGCTCGGATTTAAAAATTGGCAAAAATTTTCATGCAATCCGACAGACTGAGCTCGAGTTAAACCCGAGCTCGGGTTTAACTCGAGCTCGGGTTTAGCTCGAGCTCGAGTTCAACTGCTTTGATGCAACCGGCAACAGGAAAATTATCTTTTGTGCATTCTCCAAATGGGTGCCTCTAATTCACGGGGAGGCTCGAAATGCAGGCATGGGCACCAGTGCAGGCACAGATAATATAGGAGTTTCCGTGCTGTCCGCGCAGACTAATCAGAAAAAGGAGGCCTGGTCCCAGGCGTAGAAAAATGAGTAATTTCAGAAATGTCCATGTTTGTCGATCATGAATGGAAGAATAGGTGCTAAGACAATCAACACATGCACATCGAGGGGGTTTGGGAGATTTCGACCTCCAACAAATTTTAATTGAACCTCAGCAGATTCTTGCTGACCCTCAGCATATTCGACCACCTAGCATTGATCAAGAAGATGATGAAAGAAAATGAGTAATAAGGAAGACAAGAGCGTCATAATTATGCTGTAGTTCAAAGATTTTTCTGAACAAATCATACTTGATTCCAAAAATTTCAAAAGTGCTGACGAAGTAAAATGTTTCACATAATTGACTAATATATATCGAAAAATTTGCTGCTTGTATGTTAGAAAATCTTTCGTTTGGTTATCAGGAAAGAAAAAAATTCTATCCCACCCTATGTTCTGGCTGATCACCAGCAGAATTTTCATGCTGCACTTGTATGGTCAACACTGTGGTCACTTCAGCTCCTATTCCTCTCTTTGTCCGTATCCGTTTTTCAGACAGTAAGGGATTAAGAATGTGGATACGGACACTTGTGTTCACCTATAGCCTGTTTTTCTTGAAATGCTTCTTAATAATGAAAGTGGAAAGCAAGTAGTATTTGAGATTTTCAGGATTTTCTGATAAACAATATACCATATAGGACTGAAAATTCGTGAGCAAACTGACCTAGCCTTTAACAATTTTTCGAGTGAAAAATTTTACAGTAAGAGCTGTATGTAAATGATTTTGACGACAGTACTGATTTGTGTCACTTTTCTATTTGGAAGCATTTTATATAAAACAGTTCAAAGCCCGTTCGTAACTGAATTCTAAAATCGCATGGTCTGAAATCCATGCATGGAACGTTTTAAGAATTAAAAGTTCGTGTTATGCTAGGTTGTTTTTGTTTTTTTGTGTCTTATTACTTTCCATGTTTTTCTGGGCAAATGCAGACATTGATTTGGTTAAAGGTTTGTGGAATTCTATGTAAAAAATATGTTTTTAAAGCCTGTAAAAAAGTAATTAAAAAATATCATTTCAAAAAAGGCGGCCCCGGGACATCCCTTACAGTTCAGTATAGAGATGTACAAAAATCGGAATTTCATAAGCTTCTACGACGTCCATAAGTCTTTGAACGGCCCTGTTTCAGGAACGAATCAGTTTAAATCGAACAGAAGACAAAAAGACACTTGCTGCGCTTTTGAAACAGCTGCTGCGCTTTTGAAATTTTCGGCTGCGCTTTTGAAACCGGCTGCGCTTTTGACTCCTAACCTTCAATAAACGGGGTGTCTTGCATCAAATTTTTATGGACAAAGACGCGTTCAAGGATTTATTTTTCAAACAGATAGACCACATTATCTTGGTTATCAGAACAAACAGAAAAAACAAAAAAGCTTGCTCAAATTATTAGCTATCAATCAAACAAAAACTCGTTTTCCAAGTCAAGGAGAAGAAAGAAGCCTCATTTGTCAAGACAAAACATTCTCCGGTCTCCAATTTCTCAAATATCCCATTTCTAACGTTCTGAGCAGCATTTTCATGCTTACTTTTATTTCTTTTTGTCAATAGTAAATTGTGTTTAGCATTTTTGACAAAAAAAACCCATGTGTTCTTTATATACATACTCGTCTTCGCTTTCGGTGGTAGGTCGGAGCTCGATTCTTTTAGCTAAAAATAGTTCTAGCTAGCAGCTAGCATCTTTTCTGGTGTGGCCCCTATGACCGCCATTTTGTTTAGTTTTCGATCCTACAATGTTGTATGCCTGTGTGCGTCGAATGACCAAACAACATTTTTCATCTTCACGGGTTTTTTTACCGGGTGGGGTGTCACATATCCATTTTGCATGTGCTAATGATGCGCTCTTGCACATTGACGTGAGCAGTATTGTGACGAAATGTCTTATTTGTCCGTTTTTAATAGAGCTTCTTGGTGCGAAACTTGTGGTTTTTCGAGAAGTTAATTAAGCAAAAATTGGATTTCTGTCTGCAAATTCGTCGTTTTTTTCTATCAAAAATCAGAAAAACCATCTGAGAATGAACATGTCTTCTTCCAAAAGATAGTTTCTAACTTGTTTCCGTTCGAAGAGAAGCCCTAATTCGCATTATGACATATTCTGGCATTTACATTGTTTGTATAGTCTATTGTTGCTATTTCGCTTTCTAAATTTTTGGGGATTGTGTATGGTTTGCCCGTCGAAATATGGTTTTTTTTCAGGGGGACAATTTTTTGTCATTACGGAATCAAATTAGCTTGGCTTTTCAGGCTTGTTACCTATTCATGTTGCTAAATCGCAGCACAGAATTATGTATTTTTTATTATTTTCGACCGGAAATCTATCTATCAACAGCAATCTTTGAATCTCCTCGAGCTCATTTGAAACTCAACTATGCATTACAAAATTCAGTATTCATAAACTGACAACCGTAGATTTATTTAATGAAAATTACTTCTTTCATAGGAAATCATGGTGTGCTACACTTCAACGTCGTTTTTTGGCACATTTCTCGCACTTGCGTTTCATGTTGATGCCCTAGATGATTGTCAAATTTTACTAGAAAACATCTTTTACTATGCGAGTAGCCAAGGAGGATCCTTAACACTAGAGGCTGTCAATTTCACTACAATTCACTGACCGTCAAATGTAAAAGAGGCCAATCCTTGCCATCGTTTTTTGCAAGTCTTCTTTTTTTCAGTCTCGATTTCCCGACATTTATTATTCGCCATCGACACTTTCCAGTAAAATTTAAAAAAACGATACTCATTTTTATCAATAGGAGAGAAAGACGGGTATATTAACCTCTCAAATTTTTGAAAAAAGAGAGCCATGCGCAGTCGACGATTCATAGATGGTTGATTTGCATATTATAATGTGTACAAAACTACATCGCATTTAGTTGTACTCTTCCGCGTAGACGTTCCATTAACTGGAGAAAAACTCCTACATATTGAGGCGAAATAGGATAGTTTTTGAATATTCATGAAAATGTCTACTTGCTGACTCAATGTTTGACTTCTCGCGAGTTTCCGATGTTCGGTGTCCCATTACCCTTTTCGCATAAGTTTGTCTGTAGAAGTGTTTGTGATGCATTATACGGTTTTTTAGGAACAACCTGCTTCCATTCGTCTCGAAAAAGTTTAATCATTTGGAATTTCTGTAGTTTATGATCGTTGTGGATCGTTTGTGTTACCGACGCCGATTTTTGAATATTACTTTAACTCTCAAATTAAAAAGCAACAGTCGAAGTTTCGCCAAACGCAGTCTACTAGAGTTCACGAAATGAATTATGATAGTCTTTTTATGGTTGAAAAGGATGATCAAAGAGTATGCATCATCATGAAGAAAAATTATATTGAATAGGATCAATGAGTCTTCCGTAATTTTGAATAGAAGTTGCGCTGAGAGCTCGTTGTGTCCGTTGTCTTTACCTTCTCCGAGCGCTTCGATTCTCCGACTGCGTTCATTCTTCGATTGTTGCCGTTCTGTGACCAACTCGATTAACCAAATGATCTCGACTTTCTGGCCGTCTGTTATCTTTTTTCGACTTCAACTCTTTTTTTCTGCGTTCGATAATTTTCTGTTCTTTGAATGTCCGACCATTATATGTGATTGGGGGGTCAAAAGCGCAGTTGCTTCAAAAGCGCAGCCAGTTGTTTCAATAGCGCAGGAGCATCAAAAACGCAGCCAAAAGTTTCAAAAGCGCAGTCAAATGTTTCGTCACGGCGCCAAAATTTCTGTAATCGCAATCACTGTGATGCCCAATCATTGGATTTTTCAAAATTGTATCATTGCAAACGATAATTGTTGAATATAATTCATTATCTTCTTTTCCACGAGTTTTCAAAATTTTTTCGCATTCCAAACAAAGCCAATATTCGTTGAGTTCACCGGTGGTTCTCAAAACTTGTTGCGATTTTTTACGAAATTGGTAAAGTTGATTCGAATTTAAAGGATTTGCATACGAAAGAATCTTGGTTTTCAGAAAATGATTTAACATGTAGCTCGCTTCACCGAAATTCATTGGGATGGTACAATTTGGAGCAAATTGAGAAGAACGATTTTACAAACGATGGAACAACAGTCGAAAACGCTCTAGTGAACTTAGCACCATGTACAAGTTGCCTATTTTTGGAAGCACTCAAAAAGAGGCCAAAAAATGACGCTTTTTCTTAATGAGATGCATTTCTTAAGTATTATTCTCGTGTAGCATGCCCACTCAGTTTTCGAAAAATTTATATCTATTTTTAGGTGAAATTTTGTCTGTAGCTGACTGTTGCCTGCGCTTTTGACCCTTTAAACTATTGTGGAATAGTTTATCACTGACTGCGCTTTTGAACCCATTTGCATTGACTGCGCTTTTGAACATTTGGCTGCGCTTTTGAACCGACTGCGCTAATGATTCCTACCCTTATATGTACCTATTGTTTTTTTCTAATTTGATCTCAAAAGTTTGGAAACTTTTAAAAAAGATATGGAAGGTAAAAAGAACTCATCAAATGTCAAAAAAATTTTGATCAGGATCGAAATTTCTCATTTTTTAGAAATTTTAATCATGATCCGAAATTTTTATTTTCTGCCAATTTTGATCATGATCGAAATTTCAGAAGAGAATAAAAATTGTGATCTTTAAAAAATTAGAATCTTTGATAATCAGAAATTTCGACTGTTTTGAGAATTTTGATCAAGATCAACTTTTTTAAAAATTTTGATTATGCTAACAAATAATTGGTTTTTTGGGGAATTCTGATCATCATCAAATTTCAAAAATTATTGCAAAAAAATCTGCAGCACGGTAGGAAAAACCTGTGTTAAGTTGCTGATGCTCAAATGGTCGGCCAATCAGTCCAGGAAATAGTACTTTTACGGCAGTCGAACGATCAAAAAAAGTCGGTGAAACGCAACAAAACGACCATTCTATTTTTAGTAGTTTTGTGTAGGTTGGAGAAATGACCCAGCATCGAAAGAAATGTAGTGGATCTGCATAAAATACGGGTGGCTGAAACGAGAAAAATGTGCGCTGGTAACAGGTGAATGAATAACAGTTCTGTAATGACAAGTCTCGGAACCGTTTTTACCAAAGTTCTCCTCGGGGACAGCCTGTTTCTTCTCCAGTGAAAAAATTTTCAAGTTGTCTTTGTATAGAATTTTTAATAGTCCATTTATCAATGTTCCTTTTGTAGGTGTTTGCGCGAATGTGTTACTTTCCGCCACTTTTTATTGGTATCAATTTTCACACGGTTCTGTTAATAGCCGTATAGGAAAGATCGTCCAGATACATTATTATTATTACTTGAAAAAAAGAAATTGATTCTCTTTTTTTATCACCGGGGTAGCCTAATTTGCATATCATGGCTTCGCTTTTGAACGACAATGACGACGCGAAAATTTCGACTGCGATGGGAAATTCTGAGGATATTTTTTATGCAAATGAAGAACAACGGCGAAAAATAAATAATAACCTGAAAAGAACGAACAGCAAATATAATACCAAAGATGATAGAAAAAAATTTTTGTCGACAGGTAAGTGTGGGAGAAAGAACCATTACCGCAAATTTTTTTCAAAGTCGTTCGTAATCAGCAGCCTGCTTAGTGCTTATCCAATTTTGTAGAGTTGAATCACTGAACTTTTTGACGCTATTTTCAATGGTATTTAGCAACAAAATCATTTCGAACTCAATTGAATCTATTGAGTCAAAAAATATCTTCAGTTTTTCACGAAGCCATTTCTTGGATAGAAAGTAGTTCTCAAATTTATAGCGCTTGGACTACAAAAGAAATTGTTGTGCTGTAGAGTGTGGTAAACATTGAGAGTCACCAAGTTGCAAATTCTGCGCAAAGCAAAATTTACTTTGGACCAAGTTACACATATGTCTATTTGCATAAAAATTAAGCTAATTTTCTCTGTTTTGTTTCGCGCTTGAAAGTTTAGTGGGATGAACCAGTTGCGCAGTCCCATCTCCGAAATGTTTGTTTTAGCTAAAAGCTTCATCCCTCTTTCTCGCCCTCAATTTACGGAAAAGCTTTTAAACGGCTCTAAAGACATGACTCGTGTTTCTTAACGTCTCAGAATTATGCAAATTTTTTTGTATCTTGTAGAGATAGCTTGACTCCGATGGTTTAGTTATTAACTTTTTATTGATGAGAGGAAAGTGTGTCGCGTCTATCCATTCGAAAAAAAGTTGGACAGGCTTTTTTGAAGCGCGGACTCGATGATATAAAAATTTTTGTCCGAAATATTCTTTCTACACATACGGATCCTTTCAGCTGCTACTTTTTTACATGAAACTTCCATGCGCCTGTTGTTATGTAGTTTAATTTTACTCGTTCACCGGATTCATATTTCCCGACAGTTTTCTATTGTAAAATGTCATTCAGATTAAATTAATTTGCTGAAGTTTCCTTGGATGATCGCTGCAAATCAAATTTGATCGTCGATACGGTATCGTTGCTAACGAGCAAACTGTGCTATTCTAGTTATCACTTATCACCACCCTTTTTTAGTTAGTCAGTTGTGATTCATTCAATTTTCATTTCCAGCCATTGTATCATTTCAGCCAATAGTGTTGATATGACCATCGGTTTTTATATGCAGTACCGATTTAGGCACTCGAACTTTTTCACGATTTACTCAATTCAGCTTCTATTCATCGAGTATCAAGCCATAGGTTTCTCTTCAACAAAATGACTTGCTTGTAGAAAATTGTACTCGTGAATATTTTCACAGAAAATCGTTAATCTAAAACACCAACTCTTATCGGTGGGCCTATTCAGAATTGTGGGTAATAGCTGAGTCGATTCAGTGGGTGAAATGAAACAGTTGTTTAAGAGCCAATATTCTGCATAAAGGAATCATTGTCTTGATGGGAACGCGTTCACTTTTTGGATCAATCGAGAACCACAAAAACGAGGAGACGTTGATTACAAAAATTTGTAAGCGAATCAACTCAAGAATACTTTCCAAGTGCTACTGGTGCGTCCAAGTTATTGGATCAGTTTTAAAATTAGCCACCGGACAGTAATTGTGATTAAATTAATACAAAGGTTAAAATCGTACACTGGTTGAGATTATAGTGGTAAATCTCATATTTTTTTAGAAAAATACTCTAGTAAAGCTCATGCGCCAGCACAGAATTTCTGCCGGCTGTCAGCCAGCACAGGGAGTAGGTTTCTTGATAACGAAAAGAAAGGTGTTTTAGCATCACATTTTTCAATCTATATTCTAATATGTGAAACTCTGCTTGGTCAGCATTTTTTCAAGTGTTAATGTTATTAACACTTTGAAATCAAGTCTTCGTTTAGAAAATTCGTGAAAGTAAAGGATCATTTTCGTCCTTATGACGACTTTCTATTCGTATCTCTTGCTCATTTTCCTTCATCATCTTCTGGATCATTGCTGTAGGTCGAATTTGCTGGGGTCAGCAAGGATCTGCTGAGGGTCAATCAATATCCGCTGGGGTTCAATATTCCCAACCCTCAACGTGCACGTATGGTAAAGCTTTGAAAGTATTTTCGTCACACTTTATAACCACATAGTGACAAAAAAATCAAATGGGGAATAATGCGCTTCATTTTCTATTCTTTACAATCATTTTTCAAGCGTTGATTTTCTGTTTCAGCAATAGTCTCATTCTAGCGTTCTACGACCCAAAAAAGTTGCCTGCATTTGTTCTCAGTTGATCGCTCTGCTTTTTTATATGGTTGATCATTATCGCCTATTTTCCTGTATAAAATAAATTCAGATAGTTATTCGAAATTCTCGCTTGATCGTTTTCTTCTTTGTGTTGACATCTATATGAAATGATCTACTATTTTGTCCCTATGCAAATTCGTTTTGACTGCTCTCAAACTTTTCGATTCGCTATTTGAGGCTTCTTTGTATTTTTCGACGAAAAGTAATGATCGTTCGGCCGAACAAATTTGAATGGTTGCAAGAAACATTTTTGTTGAAAAACCTATCAGATTTTCAATCATTTTGATTCTTGATGGGAAGATTCCGATACTGTGGTTTAAAAAAGTGCTTCTATAATGAAAAATAACAAAAACATGCATTCAGTTGAAAATCGCCTATAGAAAGATTTTACTGCAGAATATCGTACCTGAAAAATTTCTGAGGGTTAGTTGAATAACGTCGGAAATTTTCAGTTCCATGGCGTGGCGTGTGGTTTGGCAGAAAACGCTATGAATATAGCAGACATATTGTCTGTTTTTCTTGAAATGCTTGTAAAAATCAAGAGTGGAAAGAAAGTACTATTTGATATTTTTGCCATTTCCTGCTAAACCATATGTCGCATAGAACTGAAAATTTGTGAGCCTACTCAACTAACCCTCATATACCATTTTTGGATTAAAAAATTATACAGAAAAAGCTTCGCATAATCGGCTTTGACGGCTGTACTTCCTATTTCTTGTATTTCTTCCTTATAGACTTCTTCCAAACGAGCCTCCACGCGCAGAAAGATGTTCACGAAATAATATACCACCTGCGTTTACGGATACTTTTCTTCTCTAGTTGGTTGTAGCAGTTAGGGACCATCTATACGATTGTGACGCACTTTAGCGCCCGTCTCAACTTGGCGCCCATCTTAACTTGGCGTCCGTCTCAACTTGGCGTCCGTATTACCTTGGCGCCTTGTCTTACTTTGGCGCCCAAGCAGTGTCTTAACTTGGCGCCCGTCTTACCTTGGCGCCCGTCTTACCTTGGCGCCCGGCTTACTTTGGCGTCCGTATGTTGACCTTGCGCCCATCTCACTATTTTTCCTGATTTTTCTTTATCTTTTGTTTTGCTCTTATATTCTTTTTCTTTCATTCTTTTTTTACATTTTTCTTTAACAAGACTGCCTTTTTTGAGTAACATTCTCGTACATCACTCCGTAATATACGAGTAATATGATTTCCGTGTCGAAGTTTTGTTGCGTGGAAAAATTTGAAAGAAAAAAAATAAAAACGCATTTATACGTACCAAAGAAAGCCAACCTTCATTTAAATAATTTCGAAAAACTATAAATAGCTCAATGAGTAGAGCGGCCACCCTGATAGCCCAACCAATCATGCCGAAGGATGGCACAATCGTCTTAACCACGACTTTGGCCACCCACGCCCCCGTCTGAATACTTTTCTCGATTGGCTGCAGCAAACTAATCACGTTAATCAAGTACGAATAAGGCAACTGCAACAGGGTGAAAGGCCAAGACAACGAGAAGCCCGATACGTCCAGGTTGATGCAAATATGTCCCGTGCAAAAGTTAATTTTATTCAACGCAGGGCTGCTGCAGGAAATGCCGAAAATTTTGCTGTATTGTTGTTAGAAATTGAGCCATATATGCGCCACGTTAGGTACCTCTTAGGTCAGTAACCAACCAAATTGGTGGGTTCATTATAATGATGATTGATAAATAAACAGGAAAAAATTGTCTAGTGGATTGACTTTGAAGAGCATCTTCTAGGAGGTTAAAAAACCAACAAACAAAACCAGACGCCATGAACGGGCGCCAAATTAAGACGGGCGCCAAGTTAAGATGGACGCCAAGTTAATACATGTTGAAAAGGATTAGGCAAATCAATGGGCGCCAAGTTAAGATAGGCGCCAAGGTAAGACGGGCGCCAAGTTTAGACAAATATCTCATGTTGGCGCCTATAACATTGGGCGCCAAGTTAAAACGGGCGCCAAGTTAAGATGGACGCCAAAGTAAGAAGGGCGCCAAGTTAAGACGGACGCCAAAGTAGGACTGTACCCATCTATACTTTTTTATAGTGATTGCAACAATCAAGATGAAGCGAATTTTTTATTTTCGCTGTGAGCAAGAAAGATCTCAACGAGTTTTATCCGGCGAAGTTTATTTTGCAAGCAAAATTTGCATATCACCGATACTAACTATTTTCTGAGCTTCTTGCTTTTCTTGCGTTTCTTGCGTCAAAGCTGGATTTAAAGCGCACAATAGAAGCTTGTTGAAAATGTTGGGTATCTTTCGATCGGAAATTTTGATCTCTACCTTGCGATATATTGTATACTAAAATTGCTCCAAAACTTCAAGAGAAAATCACTTGCGTCTGTTTTTTCTAAAAAAGTATAGATGGGTCTTTAGGTGAACAAACTGAGAAAAAAGATGTAGGCCTACATGATTCAGGTTTATTGTCTGCTCCGATTTCTACAGATTATTTTGCTTTCCGAGACTCATTTGGAAATGAATAGGCAATCAGGAAAAAAGAATTTTTAGTGTATACGTCGTTTCAATATGTTCAATCTTAAAGGGTTAAAAATTAAAAAATGGCAGGTCATAAGACCTGATTAGTTGAGCTAATTTGATTTGATGATGACTCTTCATGAAAACTTTTTTACTATGCTTCATCAGCTCATCTAATTTTTTCGCTGCCTTTTGTTTATTTCATTGATTTCCTCGTGCATTTTTTGTTAAGTGTTGCATTATTTTGTCTTTTGACCTTGAAAACGCTAAACTGTTCGTCAAAATTTGAAAAAATGCTATGTAGACTGTTGCTGTAAAAAAGACTTGTAAATTGAAAAATGACAAAAGGGAATAGTGTCGTTAAAATTGTTATAAAAAGCTTTTACAGTAGACTTTTTTGAGGCAGTTTAGTAAACAGAAAATCGAAAAAAATATGAAAATATCTTTCTTGTACTATTATTTGAAAGCATTTCAAGAAAAACAGGCCGTAGTTTCGAGTTTGCATTTCCTTGCAGAGAATTAACATGTTTCAAGAATTTTTTGCTTACGTTCGGATTCGAGCTTTATCAGACTTATTTTGCTATACGTTAAAATCTCAATTTGAACAACTTTGTTCCATAAAGAATGGTGCTTTCGTCGTCTCAATCTTTTGGAATCACATATCACCTTATAACTGTTACTTTTCATATGATATACACCTTCATACTTTGTACAGTGTTTGTTCGGAACCAGACATGGCTTGTTGGTAACGATGGCAATGCTCGACCGTAAAAAAGATTTATTACCAATTATAATTTAGAATCTTACTTCATCATTCAATAATGAATCTTTTTTTCACTTTTTAATTAAACGCCGTTAGGATTTTTTTCCTTCCCTCATCAGATTGATGAAAGAACAGCACCTGGTTCAATAATTTTCCGCTTCTTTTGAACTTTGGAACGATATTTTTACGACCGTCATTAAGTGTGGAAAATTGATTTTTTCGCCACACGCGACGAAGGATAGGGTCGTAAATTTAAGGGTCATTTCTCGGTGTGGCTGGACAGAACACGGGCAAGGCCATTTTTTGGTCAATATTGTGTTTTAGAAGAACACTATACAACTGTTGCTGCTCAAATATGCAAATTGTAACATGGTTCTATGGTCACTCATGTTAATTATATATTGTCCACTAATACTATTGGAGAAAGGGTCATCTATGTGTAGAGAGCAGACCTACAGCGTTTTGCACACCAAATGGTTAGCCTTTTTCTTTGTGTGCATATGTACATAAGGTCGCATTACCTACTAGAGCTTACACACAGATGTCCACCACTAGAACAGGCCGGACGTCTCTAGGATTTTTAGCTCGTTCATTTGCACATTTACCTGATTTTTCCTAATATATGGCAGCGGCTTTGATGTCTATTTCGACGCAACAACAACAACAAAAATTGTTTATGCAACGAAGTAGGCATTTGTCCGTGTGAAAATTCTCACAGCTAGGCAGATCTTCCTTGCTTAAATTTTTCTACTTTTGTAGCTGCTGATGCGGCAATACCGTCAAAATACGGCGGTGGTGACGATTCTGACGTCGAACAAACTATCAATCGTTTAAAAGGATATTTAACCACTTCGGAAGATGAGCAAGAAGTGAGAAAGCATATTCGAATTTCAGTCAAACATTGATTGAAAATTGTCGTGAATCAGATCAACTTAAACTTGAAACTTGCCTTGTAGTTTTCAAAGTAACTCTTGTAGGTAACCTGAATTTTAGGATGTGTATTATGGTTTCAACTAGTCCGCATGTGGGCAAAGTTGTTCATGCGAACCTAACCTACAATCTTTTAGCGTTTTCGAGATTTTTCTGCTATGATCCTAACCACTTCAAATGCAATGTTTCGAATGAAAAAACAGTGAATATCGATCAATATGTGTTTATTCAGAAAATTCATGGAATTATGTTTGACTCTGCACTGTACAACTGGAAGTTCTGATTTAGCTCATTGTGAATGTCGCCATAGCCTTTTAACGCTAGATTTGATGCATGAAGTTTGTGGGACATCAATAGGAGTTGAAGCTTTTAAAAATTATTTGATAGAAACCTGGATTCTCGTAATTTTAACTTGACTTTTCGCAATGATAATCAACGGATTTTTCTCGACTAACGATAGCATAAGAACTGTGCAAGGCTTACTGTAGATAGGTAAACGTCAGAATTTCGATGATCATTGTGGAACTGTCTTGATTATAGACCCGCCCGCACACTGCTTTTAGATCAAAAAACTATTGCGCTGCCATGTTGAACCATAACATTCTTCGGTGGCAGTACAAGTTTGTATGCATACAAGCTTTCTATTGATTTCAGTTATGTAAAAATGAGTCACCGTTTCTACTTGACCAAGTTTTTTGTCTTCTTAGTCTATAAATTCTGAGAAAGTCTCCCCTAATTAGACGACTAATTATAACCACACTTTTCAACTACAAATTATGATCTTAAAAATGTTAGCTTTGACGAACACTTTTTCATTCGACTTCTTTCAGGTCCCTAAATTTATTATATGGGATAAAGTTTGCCATTCGTGTAGCATATTCTTATTATCGTTCTTCTGTCGTTAAATGCAACACTTTTCTAGCTTTTTGAAGTCTAGTTCCACAAGGTTTCTTATTTTTTGTTATTTTTCCATTTTGTTGATTTCTCATCTGTAGTAATTTATTGTTCACTTTTAGACACTTTTTGGTGCGCTGTTTTCCAGTCAGAGGAATTGAAAATAGGTTTTTGGGTCGACAGGGTAACATTTTCCTCTTGGACCACGTTTTCTTCCTTTTCATGAACTTTCACAAAAATTGCTACTAATTTCTTGGCGATTCATTCTGAATAATCCTTAATTTTTATATTTCGATCTTTCGAGAATATTCTCTGCGCAAAAAGAAAAGGAGTTAAATTTGACCTCAGCAGGATACTAGTAAGCATGGTAAGCTTTTTTCTGCATTCCTTCCATGCCTGCTCTATTCAATTCTCATCCTATTATTCCCTAGTTATCATACTTCCGCCTTCATTTTTTCAGGACGATTCTTTCGGCAAACATTTACAAGTTTCCATTCAAAGCGGATCTTTAGCCACCACTATCGTCGACATGCCGAAAATTTCGCCGTCGAACGTAGTCAAGAACAAGAGCAATAATTTTTCCGACGAATCGAGTTCGATTAATCTAACTTTGAAGAATGGTAGTAGGAATACTAATAGCAACAAATCAACTACGAAAAAGAAAAGACTGAAGAATGTTCAAGAAAATGGCGGGAGTAATAAGACGGATTCTTTGAAAAGGAATGCGCAAATTCAGTCTGTAGGTGAGGGAATTTATATAGTCTGTTGAGCTTACAGTTGTGGAAACCGAACCACTGTTTATAATGTACAACCTATTTTTTATAAAGTGCAATTAGATTGAAAAACGATAAACATATAGTCTGTCTTTTTATGAAATGCTTGTAAATCAAAAAATGACAAAAATTAGCACTGCCGTCAAAGCATTTACTTTTACTACAAGCATTTTGTTGAAAAAAATTGTTTAAGGTTTCTTGAATATGCTCAAAACTTCTCAGTCTTCTGTGGTGACATATGCTTTAGCGAAAAAAAATCGTAAAAACATGAAACTGTTATTTTATTCACACTGTCATTATTTCCTTTCCACTGTCGTGCTTGTTATTATGTACAAATAGTATTTTGACAAAAATTACCATATTTTACTTTTTACTTTATTTTTACTTTCACTGTAGAATTTTTTACTCAAAACTTATAATATTACCCTTGTGAAATCGTAATCAAACTCGTAAAACGTGGTCCGCGAACCGAAACCTTTCCTTTCTCTTTTGTACGTGGCCACGTTGTGAAGTCATATGACCCTTTCTTTCTCGAAAATGACCCATCCCAGGCCGGCAATTAAACCCAGCTTTATTTTGTTTGCTTTGCTCGCTATTTATTTTCCTATCCGCCAATAATATACCTGGTCCTTATTTGTATAATCCTACAAAACAAGAAAACGTATGGTATAGCATCGAAGACACCCCAAAGGGCTAACTGTACTAAATAGTAAACAAACAAAAAACATTTCATCCCTTCCTCAATCGAAAACGCAATCCTAGCAAATCTTTGGAAAAAATTGGACAAATATTTATCCTTTGGGTACCTTTGTTTTTTTGCACCAAAAATAAATAAAGGCTGAAGGAACATCGTTGACCGTGAACTTCACGTTGTTTCTTTTTGTACTGAGTTCTGATCAATTTAATATTTCAGATTTTCTACTTCATACAGCTTTAACTGAGAGTTGCGTTCATCCGATAAAAATATAACACTGAATTAGTGACCGAAAAAGGTATACAATTTTAAATTTGATGTACTCCGAACAAGTTCAATGAAAAATATTCTTGAATGAAAGTTAGAAAAGCGTCATAATAAAAACATCCATCTATATTTATTTCGTATCCAATGACTTGGCTTTCAGAAATTCCATTTTCCGTTTCGGTAACTCTGAATCATGCAATTGGAGTAACATTTTTGGCATTGTTCTATTTCGTTCAGATTTTGGCGAATTGATGCTTCTCTGTACTTCAGTGTTGGTAGAAAATTATAGCTAGCAGAAAAAATTTGCATCGTCACACTGCTGACGTCTGCAACATTGCTAAATTTTGTCGGAAAAAATTTCACTCCGTAAATCCTGAAAAAGTTATGGAGAAATTAAAATTTCGTTTAAATTTTCTATTTTACCTGTGAGAAAAACTTGTACAATGTACAAAAATATTCGTCTCGAATGTTTTAGTTTGCTACAGCTCGTTTTAATGCTACTGACCCCCTCGAAAAATTGACGGTATATTGCGTCATTTTTAATCTAAAACCACCTTAATTCTATAATTTCAAATTGATTTCTCATTTTATTATCTCATGATAAAAAAATTTCTCATTAGTCAAGTTTTTGGGATGTGCACCATTCGAAGAAGCCTATAATCTCAAAATAATCATGGTTTGAAACTTTCGAAACTCTTAGTGCTCATATTCTAGTTTCATACTGCTTAAAATTTAAAAAATCCGTATGTTGCATACTATAACGTTACTAATAGTCGAATAGACTGGATTCTTCCTTTTTATGCGAGATTAATTCCCCTAAAGATTCTTAACTTGAGGATTTCGTGATTAAATTTTTTGTCGCTTTTCTCCCTTCTGTTTCGCGTCTTATTACTTTCAACAATGTCTTCTTTCCCTCATTTTCTTTCATCCAATTAGTCGATTCTCGGACGCGATTTTTATTTTGTTCAATTTTTTCGACTTTCCCCAGAAATTTTCCATCGAAAGGACGATTTATAACCCAATTATAACATTTGAATAGGCTTTTATACGGATGGAAAATGCGAATTTGCATGCCTATTGTATTTTACGGATGAATCGGAAAATTTTCTTCGCCGTTTTCTGAGAACAAATGTTCTTGATGTGTCTGTTACAAGAAACCGAAAACGAAATTGGTCTTTGGGCCTAATATTGAGGCGAAGTGCGATTTTTCTTCATTGAGAAGAACTGGTTTTTTGTATGTTATTAAACATTTTTGGCCTCGGAATCGAAAATGAAGTTTTCTGTAAAAAGTTGATTGAATTTGAGGAAACCTCGATACTCTATTGTTATTTTAGCTATGAAAAGTGCAAATCAGTGTTTCCTTCATTTACAGTTCAGGATTGCATTAATATTATAAAGCGGTTTATTCCACATATTACATTCGGTGTGACCCTGACGATTGACTGTTACAAAACATCCACATTCAGCGTTCCATAGACCTCAAACAACCATACTACGTTTATGTATTGTTTGAATTTTCTCTTACCTGTCTCACTCCTCCTCAAAATCTGATAAGGCTACCAAACTTTAAATTTGCGTTTTCGTGACGCTGGTGCACGCGAATAAAACCGCCAAATGTCGATTTTGCCTGATTTCGTCAATCAGTCATCAACAGGCACATATTTTAGTGAATGTAAATTAACACACATTCTCAGGCATTTCTTATTTTTTTTGTATATTTACCGAAAAAGTTCACTTCGCTCATTTTTCTGCATTAACTTCATAGAAACTCAATTAGCCGTGTTGTACCATAACTACACGCCACGTTATAAATTTCTTATGAACGTATAGCAATTAGGGGCATATCATATAATTCTGCGCTGTTTTCGTATCAGCTATCTTTCTAATCATGTGCACTTTATTCCAGAAATACGCTGTATTCTCTAATATTGTCTTTTCATTCTATCTTCGAAGAAAGTACATGAGCAAACAATGATTATTTTTCTGCTGTCTTCTAAAATTATCGGTGGCATTTCGGCTCAGTCTTTGTAGTACTATCGGCTAGATTAAAAAATTTTGCCCCAAAATGCAAAGTGCCTATAATCAAAGGCAATTTAGTCACTAGAGGAGTCGACTTGGCAACTGGAGGAATTACTTCGAGGGAAAGAGATAGAGAGCAATGTCCGGCTATGTCTACAAAATCGTTGTAGTTCCAATGTTCATTAGTTTGACGAGTTCTGCTGGAGTTTGATGTCAAACAGAAGTACGTGGTAGAACGATTGTTACAGCTTTTCGAACATGTTATATCAAAGTGATGCAGAGCTTGTATGATTTCTTGTAACTTGACAAAAAAGGAGAATAGGCGTTGAAAGGTGTACTTTATGCTGAAACTGAGGATTGTTTCAAGTTTTCCGAGGACTAAACGATTATAAATTCAACGATTCTACGATCATTGTTCTGAAATCTGCTAATCCATTTTAACTTCGCCCCAATAGTGACAATAGATTGGTATTTAATAAGGTTGCCTTTGGTGAAAAGTCTGTTTTTCTTGAAATGCCTACAAATAGTAAAAGTGGAAAGCAAGTACTATTTAATTTTTTACGATTTACCGCTAAGCCGTATTTTACACAGAAGTGAAAATTCTAAAGCCTGCTCAACATAACATTACAAAATTTTCGAGAAAAATTCGTATAAACATACTTCGGGAGCGGCACTTATTTTGTCATTTTTCAATTTACTGGTATTTTACAAAGAAACAGACTAGTAGACATCAATCAATGAGTATTACAGCAATGGGATCTGGCAACATGTTCAAATTTTGATTTTTCGAGCTCCATAACTTGGGCACTGGCCTGTGTCTCACTCGTACAAATTTGTTACCTTCTAATAAGCTCTTCTCAAATTTCAGCTTATTCTGCTTGACATTCTTCTAACCTCAATGCTCAAACTTCCCTTCTATTTTTATCAGATTCGCCTCTTTCGCCTTTCGCTCAAAATTCCTTGGCGCCCAAGTACCCCGAACCGCCTAACCGACACCCACCTCTGCTGCCCAAGACGTCGTGCCCCGTCTCCGCCGCCGTCGGACGAATGTACTCCCCGGTCAACCAAGGATGTGCCGCTTACGAAGAAACCGCCGTCGGCAAAGATAGCCTCGGGCGGCATTGCCGCCGGCGGACGATGCAGGCGCCGTCGACAAATGGCCGTTGCTCCCAAAGTAGTTGCAATAGAAGATCGACGAATTGTGAGTATAAGTTCAAAAAGGGTAATTTGAAAGTTAATTTTTGTATATCCTACAAATGTTGAAAGTGAAGCATCATTTCTGTCACCTCTGTGGCTGTTCCACCGACGAGTTTGACAGTGTTGCGTTTCTGGCCGCTGTGCAAAATTGATCACAAGTAAAGGTAGAATATGGATATATTGACTTAACTGCATCTGTAATCAAGTTCTATATTTGGTTCACTACAAAATGTTTCCAAATTGAAAAGTGACAAACATCAACGCCTACTACTGTTGTCAAAATTGTTTACTCAAAGTTTTTACTGTATAATTTTCAATCAAAAACCGTTGAGGTTAGTTGAGTATGGTCATAAATTTTCGGTCCTACATGACAAGGTTTAGTATTAAATCTTGAAAATACGAAATACTTAGTATTTGTTTTCTACCTCTATAATTTAGAAGCATTTCAATAAAAATGGGCTATATTTAGCTTATCAAATTGGAAACATTCGCCTGCTGAGTCGACTTTCTTGATGGGAAATGTTGACTGACGAAGTGGGTCTTATGGCATTCATACATGCACATAAGGGGATAGGGGCATAAGCCTTCCTACCTAGGATCCTGGACCCCCTGACCCGAGAAAATCGTCAAACACCCCCAAAACTTTTTCTAAGACAGCATTTTTGATGATTTTTATGCATATTTTGTATAAAGAACATGCTTAAGGAACTTTTTTTCGTTTTTTTACTCGCCCACCCCCCCCCCCACTCTCCTTTCGATAAAAAGTCTGCGGACCCTCCACCCTGGAAAATTCTTGCTGTGTATGTCTGATGGCATTGTCAAATCATCAGCATATTACCTGAATGAAGAGCACCAGTCACATTATTACATGACGTATAGTTCTTGGATACAAGAGTATAGTGTTCAAGGGTCGCCTAAGCTTCTGGTCGACGATTACCGGGATATTCCTATGGTACTTCCCCTAAATACATATACGACTGTGTTAAGAGTGCATACCAAAGCCAACAGCGACGTTGCCAATTGTGGCCCTGATATTTTCTGTGCGTTACTGATATTCACTCTCTCGATTGCCTCTAACTTCACCACATTCATGTCTTCCGTTTTCACGTTGAAATTTTTTAGTCGATTGTCGACCGTTTCCCCCGAATGTCGTTGGTGCCGCGGCTATCAACGATCTAAATTACGACGAAAATGAATTGCGACGTATCGAACAAAGGTTGATGGTTCAAAGTCCTCAACATCAGCCGGATTTTTCGGCCCCTGTTCACCGACCGGTCAGTCAAATTTACGATACTTACGAAACGTCGGTTCTGGAAAAAAATGAAACGGGTAGTTTCTATGTGCCATCTTCTTCGGGTGAGTAGAAGCAGAATTTCGATTTTTTTCAAATTATAAAATTATTGCTTATTTGAACATTATTTTGACCTGCAACGCGAACTTTCCTACTTTCTTAATTAGCGATATTTTTTATTTTTTATTGACCAGAATTTTTTGACATATGTGACGCCATTGTTGCTCATTTTTTACCCACTTGTTTTTTATATTGCTTATATTTTATGGAATAGCATCGCACCACTCATGATCAGTTTCTTCTTTTCAATTGTCTAAATCTAACTTCTCCCGAGTAATTTATATTATAAGCGCCGTAATCTAGTGTTAGAAGACATTCTTCAAAAATTCCGTTCTAATCCTAATTTCTAAAGTATTCGCTTTGACTGATATATTTCAGATTTATTGCAAGTAACGCTTAAAATTTCTCATAATGATCAATAATTTTTTCGTTTGGTCACCGAAAAATAAATATGGAGCCAACATGTTTCAGTGACTGAAAGTGTTTCAAAGGTCTTCTTCTACCGGGCATCATTGTTAATGTGGAGTATTACATTTTTCTGACATAGTATTACTTTTTAGCAACTCTCAAAATGGTATTTTTCGTCAGTACATATTTGACTTTTTGGCCCATTTTTTCATATATCTCAACAAAATGAAAACTGCCGAACGGATCATGTGTAAATTTCAAGTTTATCGGACTATGTGCTTTCTGGACCTTGTTTTTTGTGGTTAAAGCTCAAAAGATTCCGAAACAAACCAGGAACTAGTATTTTGGAAATTTATCAAGTTTTTCAACTGATGCATCCTGATTCATTGATAATTCAATGATTTTGTCTAAAAAATTCAATCTCCAATCCACTTTTCTTGTGATTCTACATTTTGTATTTCCTCCCAATTTCGGTTACGGTTCGCGCTCATTTGTCCTTTTTACAGATTCGTGCAATTTCCTGCCTTATTGTGTCACTTTTATCATTATATCTTTGGACAAAATTTTGTAGCATTTTCTTTTGTATTATTCCACATTTCCCTCTTTGAATCGAAAATTGTACATTTTCCCATAACACCATTTTTGACCACTACGTATTTATACAATATGTCCGAAATGACATTGACCAGCGGTCAATTCAGCCAGATGATGACATGTTTCACTTTTTGTTCTTATGGATATGATTGGCAGGCGTGTCCAAGAAACTGTCCCAATTTTTATGGATCGATTAGAGGAACATTTTCCCCCTATATACTACAGAAATGAACTCTCATCTACTTAATTAAATGCCGCTTGAGTGACGAAAAAAGAACGAAGGAGAGTAGGAAAGGACGACACACAAAGGGAAACCGCAGCTGTCGTTTGTGGGTCTTTCTTGAAAAATGAAGATCTTCTCACTTTTTTGTACGTGTTCATGTCCCGGATAGGATTAGGGATTAACCAATTTCGTTCACCTGTTACCGTATTTTTTGTTCGTGTTGGTTTTGAGAGGATATTTCCTGCTCGGATGGAATTTTTGTGTAAAATTCTGCGCCCCTTAAGATCAGTCTTTGTTGAGGTATAGCTGGATCACCCCGATATCTTTTCACTTAAAAGAATTTATCAACGAATGTAATTGACGAAACTTATGAATCGTCGTCTCGAACAAAGTATTTCGGATAGGACCAAAACTATGTTTTTCTATAATTTTTTGGATGATTTGAAACGAAATATAATGTGTGAGAAGTGGAAAGTTTAATTGAGAACAAGTAAGAAAATACAGTCAAGATTTTATTCAGTAATGACGAAATCAGACTGGGGCAATTTTTTTACATTTATGCTAGTAGAATTCCTTTTCCAGATTTCTTTTTGAACTCAAGTAAATATTTAACTCCATAAATCAGGAGATAAATCTGAAGAATTTTAATATCGCTCTCTCAGTAAATTTTCGAAATCTGATTAGTGACCCAGACACTGTAGTTGTATAACTTTTTCGCCAGGTGGCAGTATTCTGATAAACTGATCAGCAATATTGATTCTAATCTTGAACGTCATTTTCACTATTTTTAGACATATCAATTTTGCGTTCGTTCTCCTCGTCTGACATCGGCTTTTACCGGGTAATTATCCCCGGTGTCAGATTCTATAAACGGTTCGCCGGTCGTCTAGTCTATACTACAGTATCTTTCCCCCTCTCCGTAGAATCTAATATGCAAATCAATTTCCTCAATTATAAAGTTAAGCCCCGTAGGAGATTCTATAGCTTGTTGTTTTGTAATTATTATATTTCGCGTACGTGGGTAGGTCTGCTTTTTCATATTTTCTCCAATCATTAAGTGCTTCTTCAGTGATTGAATAATATATAATATCCTCTACAGTACCTAACAATTATGTATATATTTTGGGTGATTCCCTAATTATTGATGTCCATTCGCGGTCCCGCACGACCACCTCCCGGCAATCTTGCATAATTAAAAATAGAAGCTGCAGTAGTCATTATATAGAGGTAGGAACATGCTACTTTTGCAGTTAGTGGAATAGAAGAGGTGCCAGGTGATTCTCGTCGCTTTTCGTCGTTGTTGGAAACTTCTATAATTATAATTAAATGTCGGCATGGCTCCTTTCGTTTTCAAATTTCCTTCTGAGCTTAAAACGGTCCGATGATCGATATTTTTCTGTCGCAAATGAGCTAATTACTATAATTATCGATATTTTTGTAATTATATGACTTTTTGCAACTAGACATTTCGTTTTGGAATAGAGATTCTAGAATGAAAATTAGAATATTAATACTAATGACATATTACATTTAGTTACACATGAATTTAAGTATTCTACTTTTAAATTTCTGCTCACATTTGACTTTGTCGGCATATCAATTTTATGCTCATTATCCGCTTTTGCATAAGCGTTTCAATGTTCGATCTATTCTGAACTCTCCATTTCTTCATCTTGCTTAGCTAGTGATTCTACTAATTTCTTTTTTCTGCATTTATCTTCCCTTTTGAATTGCCGACTCATACTTTGCTCATTTATAAGCTTGGACTTGACATTATTGTTCTATTCACTTCTTATAATTTTTCTTTTTTCACGTATTCCTTTTATTTTCTACTACCTTTGAACAATGATCGTTTTTCTCCTCGTTGTCAACTATTTTTTTTCAATTTGGTCCTTTTTCCGACTCTTTTTATTCCGCTTTTCACCTTCGCATTTCATTTTTTGTGTCAATATTTTTTTGCTTCTCACTTTTTTACTTGTTTTCCATTAGGTTTTTTCTGTCTAATCTGAATTTTTTTTATAATTGAATTTCAAGCAGTTTAACAAATGTCTACTTTTCTCGATCCTCTAACAGTTTGAAACTGTACTAGCTTATCCGCATACTTGAATCCAAAAAATTGACTGTTTAGCTTTTGATCGTTTTATTGTCCTGTATTGATTATTGTATGAACACATTTTCCTTATACAGCGTGAGCCAAAAAAGGCGACCGATGCCGACTTTCACAGCTTTCGAATGGATGAAGCTTTTTCAATGTGGATTGTTGCCAAACTGGCGTAAAAACTGCAATGCTTCAGCCAGACTGTTCAAATATTGACCGACTAGAATCAAAAATATTGAAGGTCGATATTTTTGCTAATAAAAATTGAAAAATAGACATAAATTAACATGTTTTATAACGGAAAAAAAGTAAAATAGATTCAGTCATAAGAACCATAATATACTAGCTGAGAACTGCAAGAGAACCGTTTCAATATGTCCTCCTTTCTGTTTCACCGCGAATTTTAATCGTTTTTCAAACTGGTTAATGACAATTTTTCTTTGATTTCGCTTTTTTCCAATTTCAAGACAAAAGCTATTGATTTTCGCGAAATTTTGCCCATATTGAAATGACTTTTAATTACGTGGAAATTGCAAATCTGTATAATTTTAAAAGTATTATTGTGTGTAAACAGCTTTACAAAACTTTTTCTCACAACAGGAAAAGGTTTACTTTGATTTCACAACTTTTACTTTTTGAAAAATGATCGCTTTTACGAAATTTTTGTTTATGTAGAAACCATAAAGACTATATTCTGTTTTTCTTGGAATGCTTCTAAATAATGAAAGTAGAAAGCAAGTAGTATTTCAGATTTTGACGATTTTCTGGTAAACAATGTATCATATAGGATTGGAAATTTGTGAGCTTGCTGATCTAACCTTCAACAACTTTTCGAGTGAAAAATTTTTCAGTAAGAGCTCTATGAAAACGATTTTGACGACAGTACTGATTTGTGTCACTTTTCTACTTGGAAGCATTTTATAAAAAACAGACTATAAGAGCATAAAACTCTGTTCGTTACAACAAAAATAAACAGGAATTCTAATGCTGTAATCCGCATTAAAAAAGCTTCATCCATTCGAAAGTTATGAAAGTCAGCACCGGTCGCCTTTTTTGGCTCACCCTGTATATCCGACATATGAGTATTTGATAGTTTTCAAAGTTTTGTGATTACTCAAAACAAGTAACTATAAATCTTGCTGATATACTCGATGTTCTCGAACTTTTCGGTACATATTTTATTTTGATTTCTTTCAAAACTTGCTATGCGTGACATCATTGCAGAAAGTTTTATTTGGTCGAAAATACTAATGGGATCTGTCGGATAATGTAATCATCTGAAACTTACTGGAGACAATTTTTTAGATATTTTTGCCATTGATTTTTGATGCTGCCTATATATAATATCATATTTGACACGATAGTTGTTGCTGAATTTCCATTTTTTACAGGACGAACCAGTACCACATTGTCCCCTAATTGCCGAAGATCCGATATGGAGAAACAACAGACCAATAAGTGAGTTGTTTACTTATTAGTTGTCAGCGGGCACATTTCTATTCTCCGTTTTCTTGAGTAGGATTTGGAAGATAGAGAAATAAGGAGTCATGCTAATTGGTTTGAAATGGGGATTTCGCGTCTGTTTTCGAAGCAGCTCGTAAAAATTAGCATACGAGCTTTTGGTGACACAATCACCAACCTTGTGTATGCAGTAATTATGCAAATTTTGTGAACCGTAAAAAGTACATAGGTCGTCGTCTGTCTGTCCGTCCGTCCGGTGTCGAACGGCCTTTCGATCGAAGTACGGTCGACTTAATTTAATTACCAAGTGTCATTTTTGTTCGGACGGGTGATTCTGTTGTAGAATATAATACTGTATGCGAGATGGGTATAAATGCAACAGTCCCAAGAGTATATCCGGCCGTTACGCAATCATTGCGGTAGAAAGAGAAAGCATTTTACGTACAGAGCGAAAAACGGTCATTTTTGTACTGACTGGTAGAATCTTGTCAGATGAATCAAAAAAGCGCAATATGTGAAGTGGTGATGAATTTTACTCGTACATACGTTAAAATTAAAAAACACATTTGCATGTGGCATTAAGAATTAGTTTTAGTGAGAATCCTACTTTTGCGAATACTGTTACATAAAGATTATGATCATCTGATAATAGCACAATAATACCAAAACTGCCAGAAAGACCTTCTGTAGCTATGATGAATGTCTTGCTCCTTGCAAAAAAATATCTTATTTATCGAGTGTTTACGATGAATTGACATCATTTTTAAAAATACTACACATGAACTGCAAATAAAGTGGAAATGTCAAATCTGTATTCCTGAAATTATGAAAAAATCAAAAGTAATTTTCTTAAAAGGGCGATTCTATAAAATCGAACGATTTTAGACCGAAATCATTTGCTCAAATTCAAATTTTCATTCAACAGATTTGCCCACTGCAGGCAGAGTGACTGTGATTTGTTCAAATGATTTTCGGGACATAATTTTTTGAAATCTTAAGTTTACTAGAATATTTCGTCAAGTTCACATTGTAACGAAAATGACGTACGAGAGTGATCAGAAAAGGCAAATTTTTGTATCAACGGTTGCCAAGATATATCCCTAAAAGTAGAAGGAATCTTTTAAAAAGTCGATATTCTTTGCAAAATTTATTTTTTAGATATAAACTCGACATTTTTTCTAGGTTTTGGTCTGATAAAGTGTATTTGACCAACTACTTTGAGTTTGTTGTCGATAATTCTGAAGATAGTACTAACGGGTTCTCAATGCTTATTGCAAGCGTGTTTTTCCAGATGAAATTTCTCTGCATGGTCATGAAAAAAGTATATACCCATTTAATGAGATTTCATTCTTTCAAAAATAAAACCTGTGGCATTTTCACCTTATCCATGGATACTTGTTTTCAGACAAAATTACTCCCTATTGCCGTCTGCTCGTACAACGGTGCCCGTATCAATGTCGCCTATCAAACCTCACTATAACAGCTGTGTCGTGAGCGGTAACAAGAAATACTGTTCGGCGACGAAATGGAAATTGAGGCAGATTTATTGTTCGTGGAAAATTTTGAGCTACGTTTTAGCCGCCGGTTTATTATTCTCCTTAGCTGTGATCTTTTATTTTTTGAGTGAGTGGAATGAATTAGAATGAGCCGAGAATCCAGTTTTCAGTTTTTTCCCGTAATTTTTGTCTTTTTGACAATTTTACTTAAGTTGTTTCATGGGTTGTTTATTTTTTGTTTGTTTTTCCATTTATTCCTTGTTTTTATTTTTAAGTTTTATTTTAATGCGTTTACCAGCATTGCCTGCTTTTTCCCCCTTTTTATTGCTTCTGTGTTTGATTTATTTGTTTGTTCATTCTCTAATTTTTTCAGTTTCTTTGTTTCTTCGCCCACTTTCACTCCCTTTTTCCTATTTTTCATTTCTAGTTACTCTATTATTTTCTTTGTCTTCATTTTACCGCTTCTGGATTCTATTCAACTTGTTTATTTTCTTTTTTCTACGAATTAAAATTCTCTGCCTGTATTGTCATAGTGTTTCTATTTATCCTTCCATTCTCACGTTTTTCGCACATGTTATATTTTTCATGTCTGTATTTCGTTTCGATAAAATTACTTTTGTCCGTGTTTTTTGTATTTGTTTTCGTATTTTCTCTACTTGCTTTGAGCATTTTGTTTTCAAATAAGGCTGCAAGGGATCAAGACAACTCCAGTGTTGACTGCTTTTGTTTTCTTTGTATTTTACGCGCATAAGTTTTCTCGAATGCATATTTGATTTTATTGTTGATTATTTTTATACACTTTCGCTGTTTTTCCTTCTATTAGTCTTTGTACTTTAGTTTCAATTTCATATCTTAGTTTGGTTCCTCTCTGTTTTGAGCTTTTTTGTTTGCCTTTTTCCATTTGCTTCCTTTATGTCTTCATTAACCTTTTCTGCCTCTTTCTTTTCAATGTTCGTTTTTTCCGCCCCTTTCCTTTGGTTCCTTTTATTTTGATTTCTGACTTTCTTGTGTGATTTTTCGTTATTATTTTTTGTTCTGCAATTTTATTTTTGTTCTTCTATCTGTTGAATTTTATTCGGTTTGTATCCTTCCTTATATAGTGTTCAATTTGTTTGATATTAAAAGCTTCCTTTTAACTTCGTTATTCATTTTTAATCATTATTTTTGAGGTTTCGTACTTCCCACTTACAACAATACTTACCCACCAACAGTCGATGGAACAAACGATTTTACGAAGTCCGGTCGACTATCAAACGATCTTCAACAATTCGATCCAAAAATTAACGTTTTCCTGCGCCCTTTGCCAGAAAAATTTCCGTTCGGCGATCAAGTCGTGGCCGATTTGGCGCCCAACGTTTTTCGTTCGTCGTCGTTTTATGTACGACGCGATTCGTTCGTGCAATTCAATTGGACGATGGAAGACCCATCGGCTCGTTTGGCCGTCTACGGACGACAAACTTTGCCGCCGACGCCTACGCAGTCGGATTTCGTAGAAATTTTGATAGCCGCCAAGCTGCACGCCACGATCTCGCCGCGGAAACGGTCGACCGACGATTTGTACGATGGCAGAAAACTTTATGGACGAGTGAGCTCTCTCAAAAGCTTGTCAGGCATTTAAAATGTTTTTTGCACTCCTGACTCCTGAAAAGATGTCTTTTCCTACTGAAGCTAGTTTTCAATCACAAAAAAGTAAACTGGTTTACTGTAGGAATCGAAGTGAAAATTTTGAAACTCTGTCACAGTAGGTAGTTCATCTGCAGTAAGCTTCGATCGGTAAGCATGAGAGATCAAAATTGTTTAGATCAATCGACATCAATTGTTGTAAAAAAATTCTTGCCATTTGATACTCAATAGTGATTTATGAATTAATTACACAGTGTCTTTGATCTTGTAAATTAAATTCTGAAATATGTGAATTTTTTAACCATTGAGTAGAAAGGCTATTTGATTCTCTAGATGGAAGAAACTAAAAATTCGAAAATAATTTCTTGTACAGTATAAACTCGATTTTCATTTCTGTATCTGTTTACTATCGATGCATCTGTTTAAAATTTGATGGGCAAATCGATCTTACTTGAAGTCGGGAATTGATTGGTCCCTCCTTGAGCGTTACAGATTGAAGTTTTTCCACGTCAGAAGTTCTATTGTGAGGTTTCTATCGATATGTAGTCTGCTTTGTTTATCAGGTCTAAAATTTTTAGGTCGAGTTCGATGACTGTAGCTTCCAAGTTTGAGATAGCAGAATTCATAGCTTTATCTCTGTTTCTCGTGGTTTTTGGATAAATTTTACCCTTAAACTAATTTAAAATTCACCCGTTTAAATATTTTTGTTGAAAAAATTTGAGATTTCTCCCAGGGTTTCTAAAAGATCAAACGCAGTTGGAGCTGCAAAACTCCTGGACCCTGCTCTATTAAGATAGCTAAGCTCAAGCTTAGTTCTACCTTTCGAATTTTCACACGACGTATATAAATTTCAAAGCCAGTAGAACCGGGCCCTTGCGTTTATACTAGAGAATAATTGCCCTGGAATCAATGACTTCCCGGTACTGTACTCTTAAATCAGAGTTCTTCATATTCAGATTCAAAGGTCGACATCGTTCACCAAATATTTACGTGAAGGCACATGGTATTTATCCATTTTCAACGATAACGAAAAAGTGACTACGGTCAGATTTTCCGCCTATTCTTGTAAGTGCTACTTTAAATCTGTGAGATTTTCATGAAAAGTCACCTCTCATCTCTTTTCCAGCGTCCGAAACACCGCCCGAAGGGTGCAAGTACAACTGTCACGAAAAAGGCGTTTGCGAAAATGGCCAATGCGTGTGCTCTCGAGGATATACCGGGACTTATTGCGAAGAGAGTGAGATATTGAGTTCACTGTAGTTATGATTGAGTACGTCTATGAGAAAACTAACTGAAGATTAGGCTCCAAGAATTACAGAAATTCGCAACTAACCTCTTAGCAGAAACACGGTGAGTGACGATTCACAAAGTTCAAGATTATGCTATCAAAACAAAGTGCAACATTGTATGAAATCGTGAACTTTTTGCTTCACTGCAGTCTTATTATTTGAGTCATGATTGTAATAATTTGGTCAGCACATTGCATTGAATGAAACGGATTTTTATAGGAAGTGTGAAAATTTGTTGCGCGAAGCGCAGAAAATTCGACATTCCCTCACTGTTTGGTCAAAAGTGAGTATTTTCAGCCCAAAAATTTACATTTACTCTAGATAGAAGCCCGTAAAATTTTGAAGCTCGACCGAATGAGTTGAGCAATTTGAACTTTTTTGCGTACACAAGTATGTAGAAAGCCTAGCAGAAACTAAATACTTCCAAGGTGAGGTCAACTCAAACTCCCACTCCGATGTATAATGGAAATCCCTCGGTTGCCCTGAGTTACAGTTAGTATCAAAAAATGAATAAAATTTCTTTCTTCCCAGCCGTATGCCCGATTTTGTGCAGTGGAAACGGCATTTTCACCAACGGCAAATGCCACTGTCATCGCGGCTGGAAAGGCGCCGATTGTCACTTGCCTTCGAATGTTTGTGAAGTGCCCGGATGCAATAAACGCGGAGTTTGCAACGCGGACGGCGAATGCGCCTGTGATGCTGGTTTTTCGGGCAAATTTTGCGAAGAAAGTAAACCGAAAGCTTAACTTGTGGAGCTTGAGCATCGAAACATACTGTAACAACATTTTTATTCTTACAGTTGATTGCTCTGATAGCACGTGTTCGGGGGAGGGGCGTTTGCTCCAAAGGAAAATGTTTTTGTGGTTACGGTTTTTACGGCCAAAGTTGCGAAAAGAAGTACAACGAATCGCCCGTTGGTACTCAACTTTGCCCTTCGGCTTTGGGTATGGGTGCTTGGGGACGAGCTCTGCAGCGGAAGAGGTGCCGTATGATCCGACGGCCAAAGTTTGCAAGTGCACATTTGGATACAACGGCGATAAGTGCCAATACAGTAAGCTGCATCTTCATACAAACGATTCCGACCTGACAACTAGAATCCTTTGCCAGATCAGATTGATCTTGAAATAATTCAATTGTCAAAGTTGGAATTATGTAGTCAAAATTTTCTAAGCGCATTTAAATTCTCTTTTGAAGCATCGTAGTCTGTTTTTCTTGAAGTAGAGAAAATGATGTCTCATTTTGTTAATTTTCTGCTAAACCACAAATCATATAATGCTGCAAACTTCCGGCCTAGCTCGAAAGACCGTTAATAATTTTTATTTCAAAATTTTCACGATAAATTAATAATAAAGCTAAATAGTTAAGAGCAATACTTACTCACTTTCAACATAATATATGCTTATTTTAAAAGACTTACTATGGATTAGGAATCACTACTCTTATTTCCTGACAGTCAATTCAATAAAATCAGTCCTAATGTGAAAGTTGACTTTTTGTTGGCAAGCGAGTCATCTGATACTGAAGTCACCTTCATCTGGTACCGAGTTGTATCCAGTTAAACCTCGTAACGTTTTGCACATCAGTAACACTGTAGACGAAAAACGTGCATGTAAATTGTATATTAACGCCTTCATGTATGGTTTTTTCGAAATTTTTTGTGGTAATATCACGTCTTTATTAACTGCAGATTTTTCACAATTTTCGGTTCCTTCTGATTTTCAGGCCGCCTGCGATCTAGATTGCGGTAATCATGGAAGTTGTGAAAATGGCCAGTGTCGCTGTGACGCCGACTGGACCGGCTCCGCTTGTAGACAGAAGACATGCGGATGCGGCGAGCACGGGTCGTGCCAAACGGACGGAACATGCCTTTGCGAGTCGGGTTGGAACGGCGAACGTTGTTTGCTAGGTTAGTGAAAAAAAGGAAATTCGAACATTTTCATGAGCGTAGTATTGTGGAATACACCGTTTTTTTCGGAAAGCAAATATACATACATTTATGTAACAATGCCATATGTTCACTAAATCACAAAGAAGTGAAAATTTGTGAGACCTACAGATTATAGTCTGTTTTTCTTGCAATGCTATTAGAAATAATAATAGTGTAAGGTTTTTCTTCCAATCCATGTCAGATTAGGGTCGAAAAATTTGTAAGCATGATCAAACATATTTCAATTATATTTTAAGTAAAAAAATTTTAACAGGACTAATTTTCGTCATTTTTCAATTTAAAAAACATCTTATAAAAACACAGTATTATTCTCAGAAAGTTTTCGGAAAATTCTACTCTAAAAGCTTTTTATGAACGATTATAAAGTTAGTTCATACTTATTTGTGTCATTTTTTATTTTACAAGCGTTTTAAAAAAATTTTCTTTCAAATATGTATAGTTTTACGTGATGGAATTATTTATGCTAATCTATTAGCTTTGCTGCTGTATACATAGATGGATGCGGCAATGATTGCGGCAATCGAGGAAAATGCGTTTTCGGTGAAGTTCGTGGAAGTGCGAATGTCAATCGGATACGTTTGGTCAGTTTTGCGAAACTCGATTGGAACAAGAATGTTCGGATAAAATCGACAATGATGGAGGTATAAATGCCATATCTCTTGATTTAAGGAAGAGTTACGAAAATTGATTCTTGATTTTTGAACTTCTGAAAATTCCGATCTGTATATCAACGAGCTCTCAAGTAGCTCGATCACATTTCGATTAACATGGTTCGGTTTTGGGCTATACGGTATTCAATCTCAGAATGATCACTTATGTGCAATACTCTATTCTTTATCAAACATTTCGAAAAGCATTTATTTGAGTCTGATTTCCGCGTAAGAAAAACTCTTTCAGACTTTTTGACCGATTGCGAAGACTCTGAATGTTGCAACCACCCGTCTTGTCGCGACAGTACACTTTGCCAAGCGGTTCCCGAACCCCATCAAATCCTGTTGAGGCAGCAGGCCGTCCCACCGCACGCTTCCTTCTTCCAAAAAAGTGCGCTTTTTGATCGACAAAGCGATTCGTTGCAGCACTATGCTGATACGAGTTTGTTCAATGAAAGGTAAAAATGAAACATTCGTAAAAACTGAGGTTATAGAGCCGACAAGTTTTTACATAATTTCGTAATCATTCATTATTCCTTACAATACGACTTTTGAAGTTGATTTTTTGGCTACAGTAGCCCTACAGATGACAAAGTTGACAAGTTTTTGTCGTCTAAAAAATCTAATTCAACTTTCTATTTCGCCGACAGCCGCGCATCGGTCATCCGAGGCCGAGTTTTGAACGAAATGGGCCTGGTGCCTGTGTTGGGCGTCCGGGTCACCGATTCGGCCAACCCATTGTACGGTTTCACATTGACCCGGACGGGCGGATGGTTCGATTTGTTGATCAACGGCGGCGGCTCGGTGACCCTGCAATTTATGCGCCTGCCGTTTTTGACCGTCACTAAAACGTACGCCATTGGCTGGAACGAAATTTTGCTGGTCGATGACATAACTTTGACCCCTTATAAGTTGGTGAGGACGGAATGTGATTAATTTTTGTTGAATTTTAGTTCTCGTGCTATTCAGTATTTAAATTTTAAGCAAGATCTTCTTGATGCCAATTATTGCGTCATGCTTTCAGTGAAATTGTAAAATCCGACCACTTTTTATAACATCTTACTACAGAAAAGATTTCTTAATCAATAGTGGCTTTAGTGCTTTAAGTATCAATTTTTTGTCTTCCGTCAAAACCGTGTCTTTAATGGACAAAGTTTGGGGATACGATGTTTAGAAAAATCTACCATGTTTGTTCTATGCCGAAAGTAGTAAATATTTCACCATAAATGAAGACTTGAAAGGAAAATCGGAAAATGACAAAAAAGTCATTGTCATTGGAATCGTTTACACAAAGCTTTTACAATCGAATTTTTTCTCAGAAAGTTATTAAATGTTACTTTCTAATTTCCAGTCCAATGTGACATATGTATAGTTGATCAGAAAAACGTCAAAATATAAAATAGTGCTTGCCTTCCACTGTTATTATTTAGAAGCATTTCAAGAAAAACAATACAAATGCACGAATTTGGGGTGAATTCAAATTTTCCGCTTTCCAACATCTTTACTGTACAACTCGCGAGGATAATGTTTTAAGCGTGACGTCAGCAACGCACGTAGCTACAGTAACTCTTCGTTAAGCCGTCAATTTCTAATTTTTGTACAGAAAAAATTGTGATCCATGTGCAAAAATAGAAAGTTTTCTATTAAATCTTATATACATTTATTTTAATTTCTCTGCATTTCATTCTCTAATTCCTGGATTTTATTGAAGATTTCTAATCTTAGAACTCGGCGAATGAAAACGATCAAACGATCAAATCTGATTTTTCAAAAA